>WBMY01010701.1:5861-47902 GCA_013397315.1 Donacobius atricapilla | reverse complement strand
TCCTGTAGCTGCTTTTCTTTGGTTCACTGAGACTGCCGTAAGATCTTGAGATAAGAAATAGAATAAACACCTTTGAAGATGGAGCCACAGGTTCCATCTCATCTTTTAAACCCTGGTACGGGACTCTGAGAGACAGAAACCCCCTAATTAAAAGAATGTCAGGATGAAAATCCCATCAAGAAGTAATTTATTATTGAATAACAGAAGGCCTCAAGGTAAACTGGTCAAATATGGTTGGTGCTGTATGCCTGATCAGGTGCTTGGAGAGACCACATAAACCCCCCTATACCTTAAAGTAAATGGTTTGTACAGTGTCTGAAAGCTGCAATTGAAATTGCTTTCTTTTGACTTAGCCCATAGATGTGTCTGCTTATAGCTCATCACAGAGTTTGTATGGACCAAGAAAGCTTCATCCTTTTAAGAGATCAGCCTGTCTTCTTCCTTTAAATGCTTTTACTTTAGAATTTTGCATTTCATCTACTGCAGCTTCATACACAGTGTCTTCTAGCTTGTTTTTCCTAGTGAAAGGTCACCCCTTAAAACCTACAAAATCTCTCCTAGCTGTCAGAACTTAAGACTTAATTACAACTCTCTGGGACTATTGATATGAATGTAGGATTCTGCCAAACCCCTCCCCTGCAAAATATTGTTAATGCTTTAGTTTGCTGCCATTCGGGGTTTATTTCTTTCTGTATGGAATGTGCAAAATAAAAACAAAATGGTGACTGGTAGGAGTAATTCCACCCCCTGAGGAATGTGACAAGCAGAGGAGGAGCTCTGTGAGTAGCTCCTGAAAAACGTGTGAAAATCTTTCACTGAGAATGTTATCTTCTATGTTTGGGCACTGCTTATCTCACGCTGTTTGTCTCCTGATATTCCTTAATTTGATTACTTGCAAATGCTTCGATTTTCTGGCTGGCATTTTAGGAAACTAATTCTTTTCTGTGTTGTCTCCTGTATGCACTCAAAAAATTAAAACCTTTATGCACCTTCCTATTTTGCTCCTTGTCTGAAACATTCATTCACTCTTTGGTTTTACTGCTTCACTGAAGTTGCTGACTTAGTATGTCTTTCTGTGTCATGAGGTGTTTCCTTGCCTGAACCATATGTTACTGTCTTTATACAGGACTGTATTTTGCTGGATTTGTCAGTGCGAAGAGAAAATTATGGTATCTTGTCGTGACTTGGGTTGTCTAAATAAGTAGAGAAGGTCCATGGGAGGAACATCTCTTCCATCAGCTGGTTGTCTGAATTCCCTGAGGTGTTTGGGTAGGGCTCAGTTAACTTGTGCATTGAGTTTGTGTGCACTTAAATCTAACAGCCACTTGGAGAGGGTGGTCTTGCAGACTTCAGTTGCCTGCTGCATCTTGCAGATCATAAAATTCCTATGATCAATCTGCACCACCATGCTCTCTGCTTTCCTTTCTAGCCAGCCTACTTCTGAACTAGAAAAATGAAGAAAAACAGTGTCATTTCACTGAATTTCATTAGTCACTGCTGATCCCTCCTAGGCTAGCTCTCACCTCTTTATGAAGTTCTTGACATCTGCTTTTTTATATTTGAAACTTCATACTCTGCTTTTTATGGGTCAGAGCCACGAGCATCTTTGTCGTGACATTCTGCCTTCAGAGGGCATTTCCCCTCACCTAGCCAGGTCAGATAAACTTTGGGCACCACTCTGAGACAGTGACAAGGATACCTGAACAAGTGGCGGAGGCAGATGTCTTCAGGGTGTGAATGACAAGCTTTCAGACTGTAGGTGGTAATGGGCAGGTGGCCGTTGACCCTTTTGTCCTGTGGCTTCTACCGACCTGCTCCCACTGCAAGCAGGTAACCCTCCTAAGGAAAATCAGTGGAAATACTGCTGATACCTATGGAAGGAGCAAGTTCAATTATGGTATCATTATATTACCACTATGTCCGTGTTGAGATAACACATCAGTGATGAGGGTTCACCAGTTCTCTGTGTGGACTCATACCTGTTTTCTGGAGCAGGAGATGCATCTTTCTTTTGCCTGGACAATGACTTTACTTTCTTTGGTCTCCTCTGTACTGACAGGCTGTGTGCTCCTCCCCACCACAGAGATCACCTCCAAATCTGTTAAGCAACTGCATTTACAGCTGCAAGAATCCACTTCATCATCCTTTCTTTGACTGTTTCCTTTGCTAATCTGCCCTAATTTGACTCCAGTTTTGGTTTTGTTTGATTGTGTTTCTTAAAGTGCCTTGCTTATGAAGAGTTTCTCATGGTTCTTATTTTATTTCTACAGTTTGCAACTTCATGTCTCATGAAAAGTGCCTCAAGAATGTCAAGATACCATGCTCATGTATTGCTCCCAGCCTTGTAAGGGTGAGTAAATAGATACTAGCTTGTCTCTTTCTTGGGATAATACCACACATTTATCACTAATGAACATGGTGCCATATAGCAGTGGGGGTTTTTTCATATCATAATGCAAAATTTGTATTAGTCATCACTGAGGCTTTTATAGCTGCTCACAGGCAAAGTTCACTTCCTTTGAAAAGTCTGCTGTGAGCAACTGTAGATAGTCTGTCTTTGAAGATCGGTTATTTGCATTCTTTAAACATTACTAGGTGTTCTTACTATGTGTCATTACCTGGAAGTCTTGCAATATTGGCGGGAATGACTGATGAAAACTGCAGTGTGTGTCATAAAGATGAACTGTGTATACCACCAATTTTTTTACAGCTATTACATATTAAGCTGCTCTGCCTAGCTAAGGAGCTGTGTTTGTCATCTATTGATCACTGCATTTTAAGAAGCTTCATGTTTATTGTGTCTAAACTTGTTGCATTGTAAGTATAGGATTTGAAAGTCAAAAAAAGAGTGCAGGACTTCAATTCATTACAGTAGTTCAAAATTGATTTTGATAAGTAATAAAGTACTTGTTTCCAGATGGCTTGTGACCTTCTCGCAGAGGATTCATGTGTAAGGGGTTGATTCAAAGAGTGTGAAACATGAATCAACTTTACAGAAGACAATATGATGCATCTAAGGTATTAGGAAGCTAAACTGAAGAGAAAACAAAATGTGTTACTCACTTGGGAAAGGATGATGTAAGAAAAACAAAAGGGGAGAAGGACGTAAGAAATTTACTAGAGAAGCAGTAAAACACTACAAATATCTTAAGGAGCCATAGGCAAAGTCAAATGAGACATGGCTGTAAAATCAGTCATGTTCTTTGCGGACCTTGCTGGCTCAAAGCACATTTATGGGAATCCGTTGTGTAAACCTATGAAGGGGAGCTGATACCCCTCTTTGTGTCATAAAATGTTTGACAGGTTCCTCCTTTTTGTTGTAGAAGCCTGTGTAGGGGGTAAGATGTGGAAGTTTGAATACAACATGCAGTTTGCATTACAGGGATTGGATAGAGAGAAATTACCGATTGGTTTTTCTTCGATGTGCTTTGCCTATGTGATAAAGCTGCTAGGCTTTACCAACACAAAACTTCGCTTCTTCTCTTTTTTGCTTTTCCTCTTTCCTTACATACCTTTAGTATTGAGAGGTGTCAAGAAGGTGTCTAATACATAGAAACTTGCCAGTGAAACAGTAAGAAATACTGCTGTAAGTCTTATAACCTATGGTAAAGGCACATGTAGGTAGTGAGAAATGATTTTACTAAGAATTAACGTCTTCTGTTTCAGTATGCTCACAGTCATTGTAGCAACAGGAATAGTGAGTCAGACGATATAGGTTCTACAAGGGCCTTTAGGGGGATGGCAAAAATCCAACTGGAAAACAGTAATTTTATGCAGAGTGTGGGTGTTGTAAACATTTATGATTTCTTCTTTTGTAGATTTGCTCTAAATTTAATTCATTGTTCAAAATAGTATTTGTTCCTTTGCTTTTATAGGGTAACAATCCTCCATTTTATCTTACTAATGTTCCCATTTGCATCAGTTGTAGACGTCAGTGTAATTTTTTTCTCTCTCGTCAGTCCCTGTAATCTATCTGCCCCAAAACATAATTTTTATCTTGTGATTTATCTGTAAACAATAAACACAAATTGTACTGCACAGTAAGGATAGCTATTCGGTGATGTTGTCAGTCTTTCAAACTGTTTGCAGTTCAGTGTTGCTGTGTTTACCTACAAAGAGTCTTCTGTGTTTTCTGTCTTGAGCTGTAATTATTTTATTTTGAAAACTCTGGATTGTACTGTTCGTTCTGGACAGTTGTGTCCTCCTTGACGTGGTCATCCAAACTGCATTAATCCTGATCAGCTGTACAAGTGAAGTCTGCCATATGGGAGACATCATTTTGCATGCAGGCTCTGTCAAAGCAAATACCAGACTTGGTATTTGCGTAAAAAATATAACAGAGCAAAAAACAAATGACAGCCATTTATGCAATTTGTGGAAAGTTTATTTTCTTAATCTCTCCTTTCAGATTATTTATTTATTAAAAGATCTGATGTAGGAGGGAACACTCGTGGGATTTTTTTCTGATAGCTCTTTCAGCTATGTCAATATTCAGTATATTACAAAAATTTGACTTTTTTTTTACTAGCCTGGATTTCATCTAGAGAAGATGGCAATTCTTAAAGCTCAACAGAATGTGTGTCATTTGATACTAAATCAACCCATCAGAGAATAATTTTTCAGCAGATGTTTGGTGGAAACTTTTATTCCTGACAGTAGGGTCTCCTTCCCAGGGTCAAGTAAAGGCCCACAGAGTCACAAGCATGCCGCAACTGCATGCAGTCTCAGATCATTCCTGATTATTTCATTCTTAAGGCTGAACTCTGAATTTTTTTCTCTATTGTAAATCACTATCACCTGCATTTAGTATTCCAGAGTGGATCCAGGTCATGATGTTTCTAAACAAGCCTTTGTGGATCAGTCTTCTGAAAAGTTTGCAGGGCATATCATTTGTTCCAATGATAAGGTCTCAGCAACATTTTTTTCAAATTCAAACTCTTTCCTACCTTCCGGTAAGTATTTATCTACTTTGCAGCACATGTTTTAAAAAAAAAGGGAGGGGGAGAGAGGGAGGACAAAAAATAATCCACACCCAAACACCAACACAAAACAAAATAACAGTAAAAACAAAATCTTTTGGGGAGTGAAATGTGAAGTTTTGTTTTCCCTTGTTAGGTTGGAATTGAAGCTGTATTACAGCTTTGTAGAAGTGTGTGTGTATTTTCTATATAACTGTTCCTGGAAAACTAAAATGAAGTTAGACCACATGAAGACTGGTTTAGTGATGTTCAGCATTTGCTATGCTTATTTTTCCTTGTTGATGTGTTGGTGCATTGCTCTAATGGTTTCTAAACATTTCCATTTTAAGAAGGTTTTAAAGTCTGCTCATGAGACTTTGTTGTGTGCTGTTGTTCTTAAAGCCAGGTTGTCTAGAATGGAAGAATGCTAGCCTAGGTTATCAGCTTCTGAATCTTTTTGTGCTAAAAATAAAACTTTCCTTTGTAAGGAAAGCTGCTGCATTCAGGGGCTGGGGTAAGGAATGGGAAGGCTGTGGTGCTTGCAGGGGTCTCTGCTCTTGTCCTTGTCTGCTGACCTGAATTTCTCTCTCTGGTTGCTGGTTCAGCTATGTGCAGCGTGGTTATTTGGGTCAGTAACAACAACCCAACAGTAGAACATCTTTCTGGGACAGCCCACAGCAATGGAATGAGGGGTAATGGTTTTAAACTAAAAGCGGATGTATTCCAACTAGATTTAAGGAAGGAATTTGTATAATAAGGGTGGTGAAATACTGTCACATTTTGCTCAGAAACATGGTAGATGCCCCTTCTCTGGAGGTCTTCAAGAACAGGTTGGACAGGGCTCTGAGCAACCTGATCTAATGGGAAATGTCCCGTTTTTCTGCATGTGAGTTTGGACTAGATGACCTTTAAAGGTTCTCTTCCAACCCAAGCTGTTCTGTGACTCCGATTTTATCTGGGCCCTTGCTGGGTAGCGCTGACCACCCTCTGTTAAGAGGGTCTCTCTCCAGCTCTTCAGCAGTTGACCCATGCTTGTGTTGCTTCAGCAAGGCAGTTGCTTGGAGACAATCACATGGCATAATTTAGAATCCAAATGAGGGTGAAAACTGCTTGCTGGTAATCTTGGCACTGCACCAAAGTTTTCTCTCTTTTCTCCCTGAAGTGGAACCTCAGAGTTTAAGGGAAGGAAGGGCTAGCTCCTCCTAGTTCATAAACTCAGGAGGGTTTATTATGCTCTCTTGAAACTTGATCTGAAGTCCCAGATGAGCTCTGCAGCTGTATCAGTGACTCTTCAGTTTCAGAAGCATTATGGGATGTCGCTGTGTTTGTTTTAATTCTTAATCTTTGTCTTAATAAAAGGACATGGACATGGACATTGATTTCCTCTGTAGCAATAAAAGCAAGGAATAAGCAACTTTTGCATATAATTTTTTCTTTACTATACAAAAAATACTAGGCCAAGCAACTCTTAAATGTAGTGGAAAGCTTTTACAGAAGCCGTACTTTTGAGTAGAAGTATCATATAATTCTGGCTTGAAACAGTATGGGATGCATTATCCATTGCAAAGGGTCCTTGAGACCTTGGAGCGTAAAAGGCCAAATGTACTACTACAGAGATCTGTAGAATGAAGAAAAACAATCCTGGATATAGTGGGATAGCATATAGATGTATGCTTTATTCCCTTGCATTAGCCCCAATTAAAATTTTTATAATTAAATATTTGTTTTTGTCTCTCCTGTCCTATTAAGTATTGAGTCACCAGTTAACTTTGTATTCTTATTTCATTTCAGAACTACTGTATGGATGTGTGCTTACATTGCCTTTAAACAACAGCCAATAAATCAAGTACTCAGAGCAAGAATGTCAGTTTGGACACAAGTGAAGAGTAGTTGATAGGCATTGTCCCTAAAAGGTGAAAGAAACGGAGGACATTCCAGAGCACACAGTGTATTCAAGTTGCAGAAATATTTTGCTACTAAGTAAGAGGTTTCAAACAAAGTGCTATTTGTGATTACTGAGTAATAAGGAAGGAATTGAAAAGATGTCAATAAGGGCAAAAGTTGAATCACAAAGTTGCTGGCTTCTCTCAGAGAGGGTATAATCTAGGCCGGGACAGAACAGTCATGGGGTGTGTTCACCGTTTCTGCCTCCCTAGAGCAAAGGTTTATGATCGTGGAGTGAACATTAGAAACTTTAGATAGGGAAGTGCTTCTACACTTAAACATCCATACATGTTTTCGTTTCAGAAACACCATTTTAATTTTTATCAGCAATTTTTTGGGGTGTTATTTTGGGGGCAGTCTTTGAGCATGGGCCTGTGTGACTGCCCTTGTCAGGGGTCTGATAAAGATGGTTGCTTCCAAGCTGCTTGTGCTTTTCCTTAAAATGCAACAGTGTTTTTTGAACTGCAAGCTACTGATATTAAGTTAAATTCCTTTTACTCAACCTTTGGAGACCGTTGTTGAGAGTGGTAGTATCCTCCTTTCTGTGTACGCTTTCCTTCTTGGAAGCTGTTCAGCCCTGCGCTACTTCAGGTCCTGCCACCGTAATTTCTTAATCTCTCCAGTATTTTTTACAAAGTCATGCCAAGTGCAAGTCACCCTGATGTGATGGAGAGGAGATGCATGGGCAAAATAATATCTAGACATAGACCTAGGAAAAGTTTTTAGGAAGTAGTTCCTTTTTAAGACTGCCCAAGACAGCAGCTATCGCACTGTCATTTGGTATATCTATTTTTCTCATTGCCCTTTGAGCTTGGAAGGCTTTGCCTAATGATTCAAGATGAAGCTTTCTTCTGTCTGAGTTGGTAGAAAAGAAGCTGCTGCTGGGTGAAAAAGAGGCCTTCCTGGAGCTGTATTTTTTCCCCTGCTGAGGCATCCTGAAGGCTGCAGACCAGTAAGACAGCCTGGCCTGACTCTATACACAAATCAGAGGGTCTGGAGAGTAGCTGGGCCACTCTATACAAAGTGACTCCACCTTAGTAGAAGAGTACTTGAATTCATCATATACTGTTGATCACATGCTTGATATCCTGTGACATTTCAGGATGAGGAACAATTTTAAAAGGCACGATCACAAGAAAGCAATTCTATCCTTTGTTTTTCTTCCAAACTGTGGATTTTAAAAGCAGTATGCTGCCGTTCTTTTTGGTTAATGCAGAACTGCTCTGCACTTCACAGATTGCACTGAAGGAGTTAGAATCTGAGTATAGGATTATATTTTATTACAGACTGATAGGAACATTTACAGATATGTATTACATTCTCTAATGCCTTGCATTCCTTAACAGATGGCAGGAAATAGAACAGGAACTAGGAATGTTTTGTCCTTGAGTGCAGAGTCATTCTGGAGATCATGCCATTATACTTTCTGTTACCATTATACTTTCAGTTGATACACATCTGATCAATATTGTAAGGGCACTTAGATGTCATTTAATGGTATTACTAGAAGAAAGTTTCTGTATTTTTTTGTGGAAATCGATTTTTGTGGTTTTCATAAGGTAATTCAAGTAGATGGATTGGAAATGCAGTTTTAAACTCTCATAAATTATTAACATTTTCTCTGTAGGCCACCTTATGCTTCTGTACTTTGCTGTACTTACGGAGGTGGATATAAGCTAGGCAGTAACACGTAACATTCTGTATTCTTTCATGGTGTCTCACTGGCTTTTCTAGTCCAAGTTGAAATATTTTTTTTGTGTATAGGTGCTTGGAACTTGTTCAGCAACCAAAATGTGTTTGGAGAAACATTATGTAATTGATGTGTTTGTTATGTTGTACTTGCTCTTTTACCTTTTTTCTTTTTCCATCTTACTTCCATCCCATTTTCCATCAGGCTCTGCATTGCTTTTATACCAAAGCATGTTAGAAAGATCACTCACGATAAAAAAGTGTTTCTTTGGCTTGATTTGTTAGGAAGAAATTAAAGAAGCTTTTTTTTTGCCCCTTCTTCACTCTCACTTAATATTTAAATCAGCAAGTTGTTCCCTTCTTTTTGACAGTGACTTGAGACGTCAAACAATTGTCACCATGGTCTGAACAGCTGAAGTATTTAGACTTGGTCTCCTTCCCTTGTGTTTTCTAGATAATGCAGTCAGACTCTGAATAAGTTTGCCTTCTGTCCAGGTCCTTTCTCACATTTTTCCCAAAATAAACACTGTTTTTCACATGTTCTTTTTTTCAGCAGAACCTCTCAGTGACAATATTGGAACAGCCTGCATTTCTAAGCTAGGCTTAAGATAAAATAGCTAGACTCATGGCCAGAAGAAGAGTCCTCTGTGTTTCATACCTAGGTTGTTGAGGGACTTGGATGCTCATGCTAGGTGTAGAAAGCAGTTTGTTCACCACCTCGGAGCTAGAGGAGGTCTCCCCTGTGTCTGATTTCAGGGGGAATTCTTCTCCCTTGGGGTGCTGCATGGTGCTTGAGGCCGTGGCAAGGGCAGGGCGCTTAAAGGTGACACTTGAAACCAGAAGACAGGTTGGGATGTGCAAAAAAGCTTGCCTGAAGAAATCCCACCAGGGATTTTCAATACTCTTCTCAATTGTAGTGTTTGGGTTGCATTGTGCTCACATAGCCATTTCTTACCAACTTTCTGCACATGAATTCATTGTGCAGGATGAATTTTGTGCAAGTGGCCTTCTCCCGGCAAACTTTTTTTTTTGGTGCAGTTTGAGTGAGAAGACAGCTCTGGCACTTTACCTCCACAGTAACTGAGTCGAGGTAACTTGTATGTCACTGTACAGAGAGGTTGGTTTCTTCCTTCTCTTGAAGAAGTAGCAGGGTGGGCAGGTATTATGAGCCATAAACTTGATCTGGGATAGTTTGATTAAAGCTTCTTAGGCTTTCCAGGATAATTTCACCCCAGCCAAGGATATATATTCTTTTTGCAGACATACATTATATGACTAGAGTATTCTGATTTAAGAAAAAATATTATGTATGTATGTAAAAAAAACCCCATGTATGTAAGCCAGGTATGAATTTTATCTCAGAGATGGAGGGCTGCAGGGAATAAAATTTCAGTCTGGGCTGGTAGGAGTAGGATATGGACCCAAAAAGAATGGTTTGGCTGTATTTTTAAATCCCCAACTTGTACATAAAGTTAAAACTTGAAGCTTTCGGAGGCAATGCTGTTATATATCGTATCGGAGATACTGATATGAAGTCTTTTTTGTAGGCTGTCTGTCAGCCCAGCTTGATGGGGAGCCTGGGATATGAATGGGCCAGTTTCCTGGTCAGTCGAGGACCAAGGATTCCTCCAGACAATATGGTCTGCTGGGGCAGAGCGCTGGTGACTCTGATTCAGTGATCAGCTGCTGTGCACTATCCTGTTCATATTTGGTGGTGTAAGCATATTTCATACCTCTCTTTGTCCTCTTTTATCTCCCAAAGCACAATTCTGAGGAGCACCGGAGGAACCACATGCTTTGCAGTTTGGGGGTTACTGATTTTTCTTGATTAAACTTACCAGCATTGTTCTTTTCTCCTTGAGTTGCATCTAGCAAAACTTTATCTCACTTCTTTCATTGTGCACACTTGAATTACAGGACTGTTTGATCTTACTGTCCCCATACTTTCTGAGGCAGAAAATTATTGTGGGAATTGGATGTTTATAACTGGAAGCAACTCCTTGGGTCATCAAAATCTGTGTTCCCAGTATGTGTTAGATTTGCTGCTAATAGTTCTCAGGAAAACCTCAATATACAAGGACAAAAATTCAAGTCCTGATTAATAACCTTGAAGGGTTTTTTACCAGTATATCTGAGAAGAAAAGCTGCTATCTGTGACTACATGTATCTGAAGTCATTATTTCCAAAGTTTTACTGGGAATGATTAATTTCTTTTGAAACCTAAATAATAATTTGTCAGCTTTTATCAGAAATATAACCACAAGATAAACTTGATGTGTTCATCATAGCAAGAAGGGCATGAGAACTGCATAATACTAAATGCCTAAATCATGGCAAACTTTTGTGGAACTCATTTGGATTCTAGGACTTTAAACATGCAGTTATGTTCCTCCCTTCTAGTGAATGTCACTTTAGCAAAGCTGTTCATCTTGTAGGAAGCGTAATCTCTAGAATAGATATGAGGCTCTAATATGTTTCTCATTCTTTACTTTGTTCTTTTTTCATCTGTTGTTGCTTTGATACTGTTTCTTCCCATCTTCATTATTAATCAGTAATCAAGAAAAAAACAATTTAAAGTGAATAATAAGAAATACATTTGCCAGAACTGTTGGTACAGACAGCTCTTGCAAGAGAAAATTGTAGTGTATCATTTTCAACCTGCAGTCAAGTGGAACCTCAGTCTGGATGTACTTTAGGAGCTGGATCTCTGTACCATTCAGGCTTTGAAGCTTTGGATAAGGCAGGGGGAGACCAACCAATCCCTTTGTCCTGATCAGCCAGTGGCCAAGCTGTATTCAGAGAGGAAGTGAAAGGCATGTGGAGAACAATGAACTGTGGGCAGCACTGAGATGTTAAAAGTTGTCTTGTGTATGTCTTTAGGGTATTTTGTTCACCTGTGTAGTAATTACTCTTTAATTGTCCTTGATTCAATTAAGAATGCTTAGAAGAACAACTGCCATTACAGGTAGGTCCCAAAGGAAGCCTTTGGATCTGTGTTATTGTGGATCATCAAGAAGCTAATAGAACTTTAAAAATATATACAATACATATTAATTCCCAAGAATTTAAAAACCGGTTGCAATAAAGTATTATTATTTTTTAAAGAATGATTTATCTGTTTATTCTTGTGCTTAGTCAAGTTTACATTGTATATACTGCCCTGTTGTTGCAAGATAAAGCATATTCTATGAATTTTAGCTGACACTTTGGAAGTTGAAATTGATGATGTCTTATCCATTCTTTGCTGGCAGGTTCCAGTTGCACACTGTTTTGGGCCTCCAGGACATTACAAAAAAAAGTTTTGCACTGTGTGCAGGAAGTCCCTAGAGTCACCTGCCTTTCGATGTGAAGGTAACTTAAACCTTATTTGTACAGCCGTCTGTGTGTCACCCAGTAACCTACATTTTCCTTACACTGCATACCTCGAGTGCTTGAGAAATTTTTGGTTTGTTTGTTATCCATTTGTTGGTCATGGGAAGGTGTACTTCAAATTAAGGAGTAATGAATCAACCACCTTCGATAAACCACGAACTTTGTCAAACTGGTATGCTTTTTTCATCTTTCCTCCAATTTACTTTGAGCAAGTCTGTGGTGGTGTGCAATGAGTCCTTCCTGAAATGAGCAAAGAATGAGGAGCTATTATGGCAAAGGAAAGACTTGTCCTGTTGTGGTAATTTGTTTCTATTTCCACTGGAAACTTTTGATACAGAGAACCATCAGGTATTCATATTTCTAGAAAAGAATGTAGAATTTCCTGTGTTACTGGTCTCAGATATCGGTTACTTGTAATGAGGATGAGGTACCTTCAATGGAAAGATATTTGAAAATATTATTTGTCAAAATAGTACTGCTCTGAGTGTTCTGACATGGATTCTCTGAAAAAACAGTAATTAAAGAAATCACCCAAATTCCAGATTTTTTTATTTGAAATACATGTTGGCATGAGAACATGACTGATTTTGATGTAGGACAGCTCTTCAATTATTCCTTGTCCTAAATGTCTGTTAGTTGTGCAGTTGAGTTGTGAGGTTAAATAGAATTTACTGTTTTATAGGAATATTACCTCTTAACTATTTTTTTAAAAAGTCTAATGAATGAAGAATGAATTCTTCAGGCAATCGAATTGCTTCCAAAATTGCTGTTTTGCTGAGGGTAATGTCTTATTTAATATGATTTTTCTAGGTGTATGTGTTTGGGAAGCAACCCTCTTTGATCAGGGCATTTAGACTTAGAATGGCGCAGTACTTCTGTTTCTACTTTTGTCTGTTGAGTTGCATAATGGAGCCAAACTGTTCTTCTGACTAGGAAATATGTCATTTAGTATAGCCACTATGTGACCAAGACTGTGTGCCAGGATGTTCAGTGAGCTACAGATACCACAGGGAATTTTCCAGTGGTCTGTCTTAATAAGACTCAGAACCTGTGTGCCATGAGATAAACATAGACGTTTGAAAACAAAATAGTTATCACTGGTTATGCCCTCTTAACTATTGCAAATAGCTTTAGTTTAGTGATCCAATTTAGTTAAAGCTTTCTAAATTTTGCTTTCGTATTCTTACTCTCTTAATTCTACTGCATTTGCATTGTATCCATTTGTTGTGATTTAACCCCAGACAGCAGCCAAGCCCCACACACAGCCACTTAGTCCCTGCCCCACTAGTGGGATCAGGGAGAGAACTGGAAGGCTCAAAGCTAGAAAACTCTTGGGTTGAGATAAATACAGTATAATATGGAAAGCAAAAGCCACACACACACAAGCAGAGAAAAACAAAGTCATCCTNTGAAGAAAACTAACTCTACCCTAGAAAAACCAGCACACAAGTGCAAAGGAATATTTTTCTCAGATGTTTCTATTTAAGTGTTTGTAAACATGAAACAGGAAATACATGAAATTGCATGTTGTGGTTAGATATTACAGATGCACAGAATATTTTTTATGGTTTGTTGAAGATTCTGAATTGTTTTCCTCACATGGATTTGACAGTTTTACTATTTTGTGTGGTGTGACTTGTTTGTTATCCCTATTTCTGAATAACAGTAAGTCTACAATTTGTTTCTCCGCTCATTTTTTAAAATGTATCTTAAAAAGGGCTGCTGAAGTTCATAAAATGCACAAGATTCTTCCTTTATTCTTCAAAAATGCTTGTGGAATTTGTTTTAGAAGTCTAGTGTTTTAAGCTGTTGAACTTTTAAATCCAGATGGAGCTATTGAAACTTCTTCCTTTTTTTTTTTGTTTATTTCTAATGATTTTGTTTAATAGTACAACTCTAGTCTTGTTTATGATGTTCATGTCTGATACTAAAATTAAGAACTGGAATCTTTACATAATTAAGATAAAAAAGACAACGGTTAAGATGGAGTAACCTTTTCTAAACAAATTGACACTATTAAGTGTACTTGTAAAATAATTTTAATCACTTGTTTTGCAGTGTTTATATCTTAAAATAGAATAAACTTTCTTGAAAGGAAATAAAAGGTTTTTACTCACATAAATGTTGTGGGTGCGCACTAGGGGACCTGTTCTCACAAATGAGCATGTATGTGTATTAATCCTTGGTGGAATAAATACATACATTTCATTGGTAGAAATGACAACAGATTGACTCCAAATTCTCCTGACAGTTACTGATTACTTTGGATAGCTATTTTTGCTACCAGATTTCATTGGTTTCAGTTGAACCTTGACTCATGATGGTGAGAATTGCTCTTCCTTTTATTTCCAAGAAGAAGGGATGGAAAGTAAAAAAAATGGAGCAATCCAAATTTTTTTTGGCGCTGAATTCTTTACCAAAGTTTTTTATTAAGCATTGACCAGGAGCAGCAGATTTACTGAAGAAGGAGGCAGTTAACATTTTAAAGGCTCTTCTCTCAGGTTTATGAATCTGAAGTTAATCGGGTTGGGTTTTTTGGCAGTTATAAAGAACGTTGATAACTAGCTTGAACAGAAGATTGTCATTCTATTATGAGTTCAAGAACTATGCAGATTATGGAATGGCTGATAAAGATGAAATTTCTTTTTGTAGGACCTCTAATTTGATCTTTACATTAAAAAAAACATCCTCTTTCCTACACCAGGACAGTCAGCTTAAGGGATTAACTCCTGTGACACTTCTGCCATTTATGTGAACATATTTCTTACCAGTTCTGGGATAGGGTTGGTGCTAGAAGCAACAAATGTGAATTAAACCAAGGGTAAAACCCCCTCTGTGTTCTTACAAAGTATAGCAAAGGACAGTGCATGCCTGTGTTGGCAGAATTAATAAAACCCCCAATGCTTCTGTAAATTTCTTGAACCTGTAACTTCATTTATGGACACTTTTAACCTTAGCAAAAGTATGACTCAAAGCATTTAGTTTGCCTGGTTAGTTGAGCTGGCAAAACTGCAAAATATTCCTGTTACATCTTGGAACAGAGAGAAATGGGAGTGGAGGAGGGAGTGTGCCACAGCTCAGAGAGAAGTTCTTGAGTGCAGTGAGGACGCTGAGCATAGGGAGCTGTATGTGTTTGTGATTGACTTAGTCATGAGTCTTTGCTTCAGTGTGATGGTAGATTATGTCTTCTCTGGAGTTAGAATAACACAATGTTAATTCTGCTCTGAAAGAGTCCAAAGAGATTTCAAACTAGGTATTACACTCTATGTAAATTAATAATGTTGTTTTCAAGATATTTTCAGATAATGTGCTAATGTGTGCAGTTGCTACCTTTCAATTTTCAGGTTACAGTTCTCGTATTTTTGTGATATGCTTGGAGAAATAACCTGCTTGACCAAAAATGAAAAAGTATTTGAAAAATTTCATGCTTCTCTCTTGCTTTCATTTACTTGATGAAAAGTCAGATACCTTCCCAGGGCAATACAAGTATTTACAAAGCAGCTATAGACAATCTTTTTCATCCATCTCTATTGCTTGAGGCCCACAGAAAGCCCTCCTAACTCTTGAAATGATGAAGCTAGGTATTGAGATCTATTAATTATTGTTTTGGGGGTTCTTTTTGTAATTCATCCTTTGTGGCATAATTATACAGATTCTTTCACATCTGGTATTTCAAGTCAGCTTTTAAATAGTGAAGGTATTTTAAAACCAAAACTTGCCTAAACTTTTACAGGGTTTACTAAAACTTCTTCCACCTACAGAACCTACAATATTTTGGAAGGCAATATTAACCTTACTTAGGAGAGTGCTCTGAAAAAGTTATTTCCTTTTTTTGACAATGAAATTGTGATTTACGTTATATATGGTGATTGAATCAAAGTAGCCTTCAGGCCAAGTGTGCTAGAGTAGGCAGCAGTTCCTGTGAAACTGCCAGACAAAGCTGAGCAGTCGTACACATTTAACTTGCTGTAATTGGAGGAAATATGACAAGTGCTGCTTATGAGCAAAATTAGCTCAGCCTTTCCTTTGTATTTGCTGCATCTTTTTAACACAGAGGAAGTGAAGAAACACACAAAACAATGCTGGTGAGCTTCTTTAATGTCTACCTTTGCTGAATGTAAAGAGCATGAAGGAGAGAAAATATGGTGTGAAAAGGGTAGTGGAGGAGTATTGAAGGGAGGGAGGAAGGAGATGCATAAAATCCCTGAGGATTCCAGCCTAAAGAAGTTTTCTTGTTTTTGTGCTTTTAGTTTGTGAACTACATGTGCACACAGACTGTATCCTATTTGCTTGCAGTGACTGCCGGCAGTGTCACCAGGATGGGCACCTGGACCACGTAAGTGCAGATGCCTCTGCAGGGGAAGGTGGCTGTGCGTTTTGTGGACTAGAGAAGGAGCAGTCTTGGTCTTTAGTTTCATATGCTGCCAGTTATTCTGTTCCTTATTGGCAGGCAAAGGACATATGTGACTTCAGAATAGGCTACAAAGAGTGAGATGAACTTAAATGCTGGTATATTCAGGATGCTTTTGAACTCTTGCTGAAAAGTCTGTGGAATGTGTACAACCTCCAAATTAAAAATAAAATTTGAAAAATCAAGCATCATATAAGTTTGCTTTGCAAAAACAGCGTGGAACTCTTTTTTTTTTTTTTCTGTATGTTGAGCTGTTGGCTGCATAGCATCCCTGGCAAACGTTCTCTTATCTTCATTCTTCCTGCACTCTGGCTAAGGCAAGACTGCCTATTTTCTTATCCTCTCACAGTACAGTAGATACAGAATACTGATATTGTAGGATGATGTTTTTAAAGAAGTTTTTTTTTTAGTGGACTGTGAAGGAAAAACATGGGATAATTTTTTTTATCTTTTTTTCTTTTAATGAAATATAAAATTGTTAAAGATTCATATTTATCTTGAGAAAAACTTAATGCCCTAGTCTCTGTTGCTATTTCCTCAGGGCTATTTGAATTACTGATTTTAAAGTTGTATTGAAGATGCAGCTGTATCTGATTCATGTAATGCTGAGTCATGATGTGTCCCCTCAGGATACTTACCACCACCACTGGAGGGAGGGAAACCTTTCTTCAAGTGCTCGTTGCGAATTTTGCAAAAAAACCTGTGGGTCTTCTGAGGTGCTCTCTGGCATGAGATGTGAATGGTGTGGCATCCTGGTATGTTCTGCGGCTGCATGTATTTGTGGGAACCACATATGTATATGGTCACGTGCTTATTTGAACACTTGATATAAACATAATTGATTTGCACGCTGTATAAATAGATATTTTGTATACACTTTAAATACACTTAATCTAGACATTTATTTAAATATTTATATATTTATGTGTTATATGGGACTGACTTTTTAAGTCCTCCTCTTAGTCATTTTAATGAGCAATTCTCAAAGTCACAGTGAAGCATTGTGTAAATCAAACGGAATTTAACAGGGCCTAATCATTATAGTTCTGTGGTTAGAAGCCTGCAGTCACTTTCTGTGTTAAATCAGAATTTCTTTCAAATCACGAATTCTGCAAAGTTAAAGTCTTACCATTCTAATATGTTTACTCTTATTTCAGTATAAAATCTTAACCTGTAGGGTTGGGGTTTTTTTAAGCTGTCAATATCAGTTTCTATGCTTTTCCATTCACATGACACATATTTATCTCCTGTGCTAGCTAATGGTAGCCTTCAGTAATTCTTCTGGAAACCACAGCCTTTTCACACACTGATAAACGGTGTGCAGTACATATAACAATTAGTCCATCCACTTAATGCCACCTCATATTAAAATATGATAGAAATGAAGGCACCAGATGAGGTGGGAACTGAAAAGTATATGTAAGAAGTCATTAATTTGCTACTTGAGGCTAGATGAGGTACTCCATATAGTAATGATTTAAAATAAAACTCTAGAGGTTATTCAGTATTTCAGGTATGATTTCAATGATTTTTTTTATATATATATTGTGAGGATTTTATCTTAATTTGAGATGTAATTTCTGAGGTGGGAGGGCCTGTCTTTGAAAACAGTCTAAGAAACGTAGCATGCTGTGTGGCCATGCATACAAAGGTATATGTATTCAATAATGGCAGAAGATTTGCAACAGTGTAAAGGAGGAAACTATCCAGTCACCATTTGGATTAAAACTGAAAATAGCCTTACCTCAGAGTCTGCAGGTAGGTACAGCTATGTAAGTGAATACTGCTCTTTTCAAGCTGTTCAATATTGTGCAACTTTTTTGTTTCCTGCGGTAAATATCCACATAGAGTGGAAGATCAGAGTTTTAGACCAAAACTTTAAACTTCTCCATGTAGCTGTATAAAAACCTTCTGTTTTTAATAGAATAGGTTGGTGATCCTTGAAAGTTTCTTGACATACTAAGAGTCCCCGTTATTGGTAATACAAAACCTGACTTAAACAAATAAAAATCTAGGGTGAAAGATAGAACATTCAGTTAATGAAGGTGATTTAGAAAAGGTCTATGCAATTTCAGTCGTTGTTTGTTATAAATAAATTTACTTTCTATGTGAATCACAAGTTCTTAACTGATGCTATTGTTTATAGGCTCATGCTGCTTGCTACGTAATTGTCACACCAGAATGTACCTTTGGAAGGTTAAGGAATATGATTCTTCCTCCAAATTGTGTTCAGTTGTTTTCTCGCAACTTCAGCAAATTGCATTGTTTTCGAATATCAGAAAATTTGCAAACAGAATCAGGTAAAAATTTCAAAGTTGAATGCAACTAATTGATAAGTGTATTTAACCTAGTGTCATAATTCAATTAAGTATATTATTGCTAATTTTTACTGGCTTTTGTGGCAACACCATAACCTCTTGATATTTCTGGGACAGGTTAGAGATATTTTAATGGATGATGTGCAAAATACAGAAACTTCTGTTTATTGGTACAGGGCAATTTGTGCACTGTTCTTGAAACAGAAAGTGAAAACCTAAAATCAGAAAATTTGTGGTATTAGTGTTATCATTGCTGGAAACACTTCTTATATCATGTGTACAGTTACTTTTATTTGTCTCTTGGATTAAGCATCTGTCCTTTTTAAGATTTCTGTGCTGAAAAAATACCATATGTCTAGGCAGGGTAATGTTCTGCTGCCATCTAGAGTGAATGTTTGTTTAACAGCTCTTTAGGAACAAGAATTTTTTAAGCCTGAGATACACTGAAGTATTTTTTAATTTCTATTTTGAGTATTATGCACCTGTGAAACCTTTCTTTTGGTGCTTGAATGGAATAAGAAAGGAAATAAAAGGTAGGCAAAATACAGCTCATGGAAGTTAAATATTTGCAACTGCTCCTTTCTCAACTGGGCAAATTGCTCTTGAACTTTCTGCCCTGAACTCAAGTTTGGTTTTGGTGAGGAGAGCTGATCATGAGCAAGACCTCTGTGTTCTGTGTGCGGAAGCTGTAGTAGAAGTCCTGCTACTGCATGAACTGCATGACCCAAGGTCTACATAACCCAGACACACTCCAGGGACGTGTCAAAGGCAGAGAGGAGGCAGTAGGTTGCTTTTGTGGATTGGGTTTTCAGTGAGTGTTTTTTCTTTTTAGTGAATTTGCTTGCTAGCGGTGAAAGATGTAGTATAGCACCCATTTGAAAATCATGGAGTTCCTAATGCTTCCAACATAAGAACCAAAATAAAGAGTCTGGATGAGCTTGATTTTGCTGCAAGACTCATTGTGAACTTTGATTCAGGTCTATTGTTACTTATTTCACAAGTGTCCCAAAGGTTTAAGTGAAGATAAAGTTTATTGTTATACCTAAGAGAAGTTAATTACAAACCTTTAAAATAGTGTCTTTGGTTTGACTTTTCTGATGTTAACTAAGTTTCTCTCTTCAACAGTGGTGTGTTCATTTAATATGTCAGACTTAGCTTTCTCTTTTTATTTTTAAATCACCTCTTAATAGAAATTGAAAATGTAGCACCATAAGGGAAAGAATACAAGGTTATAGCTGCATCTTCTAGTCTCTTCCTTCAATATTTTAAGAGATGGAAGAAATGTTTTCCATTTCAGGACTTAAGCTATATGCTAAGTGTGTTAGTTCATGTTACTCATAGTTGAGGTTTATTAAAGTAAGAATTACTTTTTTGCATTTCTTTAATGGAAGTTTTCTGGTGCTTTGAATTGAGAAAATGCAGCTATGAGCATGTGGTTAGAAGCAGATAAATAGGAATGGAGAAATATTAACTTAATTTGGACCATTTCCAGTGCTTTATTGTGATATGAAGGGGAATAGAAAATCAAATTGAATAAAATTCACCTTGTTTGGAAAGCCAGAATGCATTTTTCTAGTCCTTAGCCTGCATTTCACAGAGGTATAGTATAGCAACACCCTGAAAAATCTCATTTCTAACACGGGTTCACTTTTCTATGGCCTATGAAAATTTCTGCCCCTTGGGCTCAGCTCCCCATCATCCAATGGGCAGCAGCCTCCCAGGATGGAGGGGCTACTGATACTCAGGGGAGCAGGGGCTGAGCCATGGGTATGCTCCCCTTTCCTCCTGCTGCAGATAGGTTGCATACCTGTGAATTTGACAGCTACCTCAGCAATTGACATCTTCCTTTCTTTTCATGGTCAGTGAGCCACAGTTGTGGTTCAGGACACGGCATGGTGAGTAATATTTGTGGTGCAGCACCTGACTTGCACTCTGCTGTAGCAGCAGCCCTCTTGTTAGAGGGTAGAAATGAGCAAAGACACAGACTTCTTGTTTAACACAACATGAAAAGGGTCCTGGTTTATTCCTCTTTACAAGCTCAGCCATCCTGACTCCAGCTCTTCACTGACTCTGGCTGCAGCAAGCTCCTGCCGTAGGTTTCCCTTGCAGCCTCTGACTGTTGGTTATTTTTTGCCAAACTATGACTGCACGCATTAATTTGCAGACTATGAATGCAGGCTTTTGCCTAGCTAGACTATGACTGCAGGTTCCAACAACAGGCTCTAACTGCAGTCTGACCTGACAGCGGCGATTCTCTCTCCCCAGGAGCCTTCTTCTTCATGATTCTCTCGTTCCCTCTTCCTCAAGGTTCCTTCTTCGTGATTCTCCCCTCACCAGCTAACCCTCTCCCACTTATCTTTATTGGATACAGCTGTGACTCATCAGGGGTGAGGCTGTATTGGGTAATTACCCTCCACTGTGCATAGTGTTTTGTTCTGTGTTTCCGTAGCTGACAGTGCTTTTTAATGCCTTGGATTAGCACCTACATGCTGAATGTTCCGGTACTAGTCTGATGTCTCCACATGGGACTCCTTTTACACCATCCACATCCTGTTGAGCCTTACTTTGTGACCTGTTGCTGGATGTTTGCCATTCTCAGTCATCTGGTGAAGATCAGGTGTCTGTAGGTCACGGCCAAAAGCACCAGATACCATTGCTATATGCTCTTTTTCTTTGCCCAAATTCTTCCTCAAAAGCAGAGCCAAGAATTGTTTTGAACTAAATCTCACATCATCCTGTGTTGAGAAAACACAGTGCTCTAGCCTTTTAGTCCTTCTTATTACCCATGTTCACAGAACAGTCTTCCATTTTCTTACAAAAGCCAACTAGTTCCTGGCATATGCTGAAAGTTACCAAGATGTGTCATGAATCCAGCAGCTCCCTGATACTCTCTTAGGATGGATTTCTTTCTTCTCTGACAATGAAGCAGCTCAGGATGGCTGAGAAGTTGTTCAGGAGCTGCTGCTGCTTTTCCAGGGCAAAGGCATAGACTCTGGATGGCAGATCTTTTTAAAGACTGTGTGTGTGTTAGGCATGTTTTAGGGGACCAAGGAACTCTAACTTCTTTGTTGGAGGATAATTAGCACTTCTGTGTGATGACAGGCTCATTAAGTTCTCCTGAGGTGGCGTGCACAGGGGGTGCTCCTCTGTTGCCACAGCTGACAAAGGACGTCAGTCATAAGATTGTGAAAAAAACAATCTGAGGTACCAAAGAAGTGTTGGCAGTTGCCTGGATGAGGTGACTGCTGCAGGCATAGCCCTTCCCAAGCTAGTGTTTGGGAAGTGCCAGATGACTTGTCCCATGGCAGTGAATGAACACAGCCATCATCGCTGATCTACTGGGGACCGTTTGTCCAAATTAGCTTTTGTCACAGTGTAAATGCTAAGCTTCATCACCAACATTCAGCAAACATCTCTGTGCTGAAAGAGGCTTCTTTTAAACTCTTGAGCTATCAGGAGATGCAATGGTAGAGTAGTGTGGAGCCCCTTCCTCCAAGTGACCCCTGTAATAACAAATTTCAAAGAAGCCGTTGAACTTCACTGGAATAATTTCAAGATGCTGTTGGTGTAGATTTCCCTACTATTCAGACTGAAGGAGAAAGAATAATAGAAGAAGTCAGCTTCTTCCCATCTAAAGTGATAAAGAAGAGGGTTGGGAGCAATCAGGAGCAGTCATTTCCTGTTGTTATATTTACTACTTCTTTTTTTTAAAAAAAGCTTAATTCTCTGGAGTGAAATTGAAGAAGACATTCAGCTTTCTCTTATTTCAGGGTGTTTCAAGACCATACTGTCTAAATTTTTCTCCAGTTTGAAACTTGATCTGTTTGTCAGCTATAACAGGGAAAATATCTCAACACTCTTTTTATATTTTAAAAGCCACAACTCAAAGGTGTTATTGTTGGCCTTTCTTGTAGACACTTGAAGCATTACCCAAATATCCAGTGAGTTACCTGGTGTCAAGTTTAGTACTACTGCCTAGTACCCTTCTTGACATGATATGATTCTGTTTCTTGGAAGGTTCTTCTGTTTTAGGATTTTGACTTTCTCAGTACCTCTTTTGCTCTGAAGATCTGCCTTTACTTGTTTTTTTTGTATTTTCTTTCCTGTTTCGTGCTTTGATTCCTTGTTTTCTCCCTATGCAAGGCATAGTTTTTACAAAGGTGTTGCCTGGCTCATAGATTTTGGGAGCTTTACCTGCATCCCTGTCCTGACTGGCTGGGATTTTCAGTGAATATGAGTGTGAATACCATTATTTGATGAGCACTTGCACAGCACTCTACTGCTACCCTCAGAGAAGGAAAATTGATGATGTTTGGATTTGCACTAGTCTTGTATGGCCCTGAGTGTCAGGAATGAGAACACAGTGAGGATGTTCTTCACAGAAGCAAATGCAAAATGTTGACAGCATTTATTTTAATCTTTTTTTTTACATTTTATGTATGCTTTTGCAGGGATGCCTTGTTTTCTGACATGTTTAGCTCCTAGCTGTAGTGAGAGCGATAAGCCTACTGTATAAGTCCTCTCCTGGAGAGCAGCAATTTCTTTCTCTTTGGGTGTCAATTACTTTGTTTTTCAGTTGTGGAAATTCTATAACACCATTATTTCTGACTGAAAAGCTGGATTGATTGATAATTTAAAACTTAATGGAAATCATCCATACTTCAGTGACAGTCAAACATCATGACTTCAGAAAAGAATGAAATGCAATATTAAAGCTAACGGTATAAGAATCTCAGGTATGCCTTCACTGTAGCTACATGACAATGCAAATTTGGGTTTTTAAATGCTGTTTTAATACTATGAATTATTAACATAAAATAGGTAGAAATAGAAAGTGTGCTTTTCTGACTGGTTCCTTTTGTGTTAGCTTGTTTGATGGAAACTGTTCTTAAATGACAAACACCTTCTCCCCTTGGTTCAAATTAACAAAAATCCTTTCTTAAAATGTCTCTGCTTTTACAGATGAAGATGATGATGTTGATGGGTCAACACAAGGATCAACAAAAGATATCCAAATTTCAACAGATTCAAGTAAGCAAAATTTTAGTAAGGCATGAATAGTCACCCATTTCTTTATTCATATAATAATCTTCATTCATATAATCTTAACATGTATTGCCTTATGACAAAATATTAAGTGGTTATTTTTCTTATGTTAGGTTTTAATTTCAGGTCCAAAGTTTTTGTCCAGCATATATATCCAGAGCCTTACAAACATCTCCTTGTTATTTTCCATTGGTAGGTTCACATAAGTGGCAATCCGTTCATTACCTTGACAAATAGGCCATTTCTCTCGACTTGGTAATTGAAGAAAGAAAACCTGGTGTTAATAATCCATAGATAAGCAACAAATTTAAAGGGCAGATAGCAATGTCTTTTCAGAGCCTTTTGCTTCTAAGTTTGCTGGATCCCAACTTCGCTGGGGACATCAGGTGAATGTTTGTTTGTTTGTTTGTTTGGGCACATTGCAGTAAACAGAGTTGAGCTGGACTGGCTGCTTTTCATGCAGTTAAATTTTTAAGCATGTGGAGTTTTCCGGGGTTGGTAACAACCAAATTCTTGCTTTTTAGAAGATGAGGTAAAATGCAATTTAAGAGCTTCCCGCCCCTACATCCATGTTAGTAAGTAGAACAACATGGTCCGTGCTACCTAATATAGCTGCATGGATTGTTGTAAAAAAGGACATTTCAAATCCAAAAATCCTAGAGTTCTTGCAAAATTAAGAGGCTAATTGTGCAAATGCTATTTGGATTTTTAAAAAATTCTGCTCAATAAGTAGTTAAATCAGTTATAGAAGAGATTTCAAGCATCCTCTTGTTTCACCTTCTTAGTTCCTGAATGGCTAAGTTATGATCCACCAACATACTTCTTATTATGGGAAAAACCTCTAACTGCAGTTTATCTAAACAACTTTCACTTTTTCCAGTGTTTTAAGTGAGTTAAGTGGTTAAGTATGAGGACTTCTGCATTTCAGCAATTAAGTCTATTTCCCTTATGACTGTCAAAAAGAGCAAATTACATATCCAGATGTTTCAGCTGGATTCATTGAAAGCGTTAGTAGATGCCAGTTCAGCTTTAGTTTAGCCTTCCCAAAAGAAGAAAAAAGATATGAAAATTCAGGGCAGGATACAAACTTTAATATGTCATTTGTTCAGGCTGTCTCTGGACTGAGAAAGCAGCAGTAGATGGCATATTTTCAAGGGTCATGTAATGTTACCATTAGTTGTGTTTTACAAAGAACAGTGGCATAAAAAAATTGCTTTCTCATAATGCATTTTCACAAAACATAGGACAGTGTAGAGCCCAGTAACTTTGCTGTGATTTAGAAAGCTCAGCTGAAACCACATTCCCAAAAAGAGTCAGAAATAACATTCACTCATAAGACAGGACAGACTGTGGTAATGTAGTCCAGGACATGGCCATTCAGTACCAACCAGCAACTTCTTTAAAAGTGACCAGCTTCCTTTGTCTCTTATCCTTCTATGTTCCCATACTAGTTTTTCCCCAAACCACTTTGATCTGTCCCTTTGATTCCTCTCCTAAAGGTCCCCTAACAACCTTTGTACCATCCCAGAATGCTTTTCATATGCATCTCATTTGTCCCTGCAAGCTGAGCAGCCTCCTTGGTCAGTGAGGTGCCCCACAGAACTTCCCCCATGGACTCCTCTGGTTTGTGCCACCACAGACAATGGCATTGATGACCTGGTGTCAGCTCAGGATGTGGCTTCTCTGATAACCTACCTAGTAAAGTTACTGAGGTTCACCTGCCAGCTGTTGTGCTGTTGTGCCTCTCTGTGTGTGAGCAGTCACATGCTATGAATATGAGTACAACATGAATTTGAATTTAACATGGCAGTGACGTGATTGTAGGGGGCTGTACCACTTCCACCTGTCTCTGGATAACACCATTTGTATAACATGGGTCAAGAAGGAGCCGCTCATTGCTTCTGTGTGTTGACTCAGTGCATCTGCTATGTCTTTTGGAATGTTACCATGCTGTCCCTCAAGAGTGTCTGAACTCAATTACATTCCAGAATATTTGGCTTTTCTTAGTTCCTGCTCTCTGTGTTTTAGGAGTACGTATTTCTAAAAAATATGAAAACAAGTCAGAACAAATTGATGTGGAAAAGCACCTTTTTCCACAGGAAAGAAGCCAACAGAAAAGGATACCAAGTATGTAGTTTAGTATTGGAAGAAGATTTGAATTAGTAATCTACATTCATTTTTGTTACTTTGCTACTGTAATGAGCTTGTTGAGTGAAATGTAAAGGTAGAAGATATAAGTCTTAATATTGGTAGCTTAAATGTGTTAAATCAACCTCTATATTTAGCCTACCAAGATACTGAAACCAAAAGCATAAAAATAACATAAAAACAACCATACAGTTTCTGAGTTGGTGGATTTAACAGACATACAATTGGGTTTGGCAAAGGGGTCTCTCTGCCCTGTGAGAGTCTCTCAGTGCTACCTGGCTGCAAGTGAGCTGTCTGATTTACCATGCCTCCATCTTCTGCAGGACAAAATTCAGCCATCAATGAAAACCCATTCTGGAGGAGGTTTTAGAAGAATCTGTCTACCAGAGAAATGGGGTCTGCAGTGCTGTCAGCAAATAGATGTTTCACAGCATGTCCTTCCACAACCTGTATTTTGCCTTGCTCAGGTTGCTGTTCATCTGATGAATAAGAGATAAAATGCTTTTGTATTAGGTAGAGCCAAGTCACTGGCTTAGAGTTTGCTTATGTCTTGTCCCAAACCTTCTGACAGTGCAGAGGAGACCTCCACTGTAATTCTGCAAGCAGGAACAAACTGTTTTCCAGATGAAGCAAGGACAGCATATGGGGGGGGGATTTTTCCCCTAAAGATACTTAAGAAAACTTTAAGCTTTCATAAAAAGGGCCATTGTGTACCTCTGTAGCTGCTTACAGATAACTAAACATGCCACATGTTCCTCAGCAGATGCTTGGAAAGGCTCTAAAAATTAAGAGAAGGGTAAAGAAGTGGCTACCAAAATGGGAGGACAGCTGTTAACACAGATTTGTGCTTCAAAATTGTATCGGAACTAGGGGAGTTTGAGCTGCTCAAGAAAACAAATTCAGAGAAGGCGAACACCTGCAAATGGCTCTCCTGGAAGAGAAAGAGCTAGAGAAAGAAGGAAGGAAGGAAAAGGAAGGGAAGAAAGGGTGGGAGGAAGGAATCTGGGATTCTGAAAGGCTCTTTTTAAGGGCAGTAAAAGAAAAAATACATAATTCTTATATATATAAATGCCATCTTGTATGTTATGAATCCTAATACTGAGGTAAACCAAAATTTGATAGTCCCCATTATTGTAATACAAAGTAGCAGTAGAGAAGGAGAGCATAAAGCATGTAAATAACACAAGCTGTTTGGGGAAGGGTCTTGGTAAGCTATATTGCTAGAATTTAGTCTTCTAAGAGTAATTTTCACAAATACAAATCAGTATAGGGCTCTAGCTTTCTTAAATGACAAAATGATTCAGGACCACATCATTTTCCTATCTCAGTCACAAGCCGCATATAAGTCTTTTCAGAAGCCATGTCCTGTCTGTGGGGTTTGGAAGTCAAAGGGAACATGAACTTTGGACTCATCCAATGCTGTTTTATCCTTTTCCCAGGAAAACTTGGTATCTTAACCTCTGAAATCAAATTCCACACTTTGGTAAATTATGCCTGCCTACAATAACCTTTTGTAGTTACTTTCCTCTTCGAATGAGTAAGCATGAATAGCAGGTTATTTTCAGCTTAGTATCCCATGGTAAGAACAAAAAAAAAAGTGTTTTTTGGGAGAAAATCCTGATACTCTGTACTCTGATCCAACAGGAAAGATAAAAGGCATTTAGCAGTGAGGTGCCAGTATTACAAAACAGGCAGTAACTCCTTTAAATACCACAATTTGATAAGTGCATCTGTTGCATATTAGCAAGGGTTTTTGTATTAATACATATATACATACATATATATATATATACTAAGTAGGGGTATGTAGACTTCACTTCTGTAACTGGGTCATTTTCTAATATTTAAAAATTTGAACAGGTGGAAGGAAGAGCTATACCTAACTTCCAAAGTGGTTATAGTTGAGCTTCTTGCCAAGGCTAGTTAGACAAATCAGACTGGCATAAGACACCCGTTAACTTATATGTGTTGGATGTGCTTGTGACACAGTGGAGAAATGTATGTCTGGATGACTAAATGCAATATGTAGGTGTTTGTTCTTGTGTTAATGTGCTTCCAGAAGCTCATTTGCAAGCAAGCCATTTTTCATTGTGTTGCAGTGAAAGTGTCCCCTGTGAGGAGGACAGTGACCAAGTTAAATGTGATTTTTCACTGATAAAGTTAAGGAGGTTTTTTGTGTGATAGATGCCAGATTAGCAGCATTATGTTTATTTATCTAAGAAATAGGCTTGAGCTTAGAACATTACTGCTGGTCCGTAGATCTAAACTTGTTCATGTAAACCAGTTTATTTTGAGAATCCATCCAACTGTTCTTTGACTGTTCTTAAGACATGGAGAGCTCATAAAAAATTCTCCAGTTACAATTGCTAGGGATTCTCTTAGGCCAACTAGTATCTCATAAGAGCAGACTACAAAGGCACTTCAAATGAAAACAAGTACTAGAACTTGGTGAATGTTTTTATTCTCAGATGGTTGTCTACTTTCTGGATTGCTAGAGATAACAACAGAGATTTTGATACTGTTATGAAATTTGTACTCAGAATATCAGCTGTGCTGTCAGAAACCAGTGTTCCCTTGTTTTCTCAAGTTGTGTTAGCTCTAAAGAAGGTCACCCAGGACACAGTGTGTCTTTTGGTTAACATTTGTCTCTGCTATAGTTGCCATGGAGATCACTCGACAGAAATCTGTGTCTCAAAGAATTCCACTCCTGGCATAGATCCACCAGANNNCATAGATCCACCAGAATTTAAAGGAGTAGGTCCCTTTCTGATGTGTGCTATGGCCTCAATGCAGTGTTTGTTGAGTTTCAAGGGTACTTTAGAAGTAAGAGTTGATCATATTTATATCTTCTTTATACTGTGACTGAAAAGAAAGTGACAACAGACACAACCACTATGATAACTGGAAAACTGAAAATCCACGTTGATACTACTTTTCATATCAACAAAAATAATTGAAAAGTCACAATGTATCACACTAGGTTGGGTGTGGCTCTCAGCAACCTGATCTAGTGAAAGATGTCCCTGTCAGGATTCTTGTACTCCATGATCCTTAAAGGCCGCTTCCAACCCAAACTATTTTATAATTCCATGATTTTATTTATTCTGTTTCTGTCTGTTTTTCTTTGTACAGGCATCTGTTATACAGGCTTCCCTCCAAAGAGTCACAGCATGGCTGAGATTGGAGGCAGTATGGAGGCTAACTAGGACAGTCTCCTGCTCAAGCAAGGTCACTCAGAGCAGTTTGTCATGTTCAGTAAGGTTTTGAATATCATAATAGTGTCATAGAATGGTTTGAGTTCAAAGGGACCTCAAAATTCATCTAGTCTCAACCCCTGTGACATGGGTAGGTACACCTTCCACTTAGACCAGTCAACATAGCCTGTTTGTTCCAGGAGAGACTAGGATGTCTTTGGAGTAGCATGGGAGGCTATACTGGGGACTGCTTTGCTGTGCAATGGAGTCTTCATGTTACGTATGGCGAACGTCCTTGCACACACATGGTGCCATGACCAGTGGAACTGATTATGAAGAAATACCCTTAAGAAGTAGACAAGTTTACACTGAAAAAGAAGTCCAGGTGTAGCTGTCACATCTCAAAATAAGGAGAAATAAAGATCATGAGAATTAAGGTATCATGAATTTTCTTTAAGGGTTAGAATCTTATTTTTAAAACACTACTTTCACACATATATACTAGATAATCCTTTAGTTCCATGGTGTCGGCTTTTGAATGACATTGGAGAACATACACTGAAGCAGAAATCGGTGGATTAGAAACAACATATTTCGTTTCAGGTGGTTCAAGAAAGCTAGCAGTGGTGTGTCCTTGCTAAGTAGTTATACTCTGCAGTCTTTCCTCATAATCTGCCACTGCAGCATTGAGATACCCAGTGCTGAACAGTTCAGCCTGGATTCTTGCTTGCTTTTTCTCAGTCATCAGTTAAAGGTGGTTTGGTGGTTTTCTTCCTCCAGTTCCAGTTCTCCTTTTTAATTCTTGTATGGTAAATGGCAATTTGCTAGTGGGTTTCAGTGAACCTGAATGCTTATATCATTTGAGAGCAAAAGGCTCTTGGTATTTTCTTCTGTACTACAAAGTATTTCCAAGCTGTAAGGGAAGCATGGAAGTAGGCTCCAGCATGTAATATATCTCCCTTACGATGTGTGTTAATAGACTGCATGATTAACCAGAATTGGCGGTGCTTTGACAGCTGTTCTGAGGTGGTGGCACTTTGTCTTGGTCTTCAAGTTGTTCAACTTGTCAATAATAAATGCAGTCTTGAATGCTGGCAATGAAGAAGCGATAACATATTCAGTTTATAACCGTTATATCAAAATCCAGGATAAAACTGTGATTACTCATCCCTCTTTCCTCTCTCAATGTACCCCTGTTTTAAATGAACAGTAACAAAACAAAATTTAAAATATTCAGCCTCAAACCTTGTCCTATGTCAAGGAAGATTCCCATGAAGAAACATTTCAGTGGGTTAAAAGCAGGCTTTTAGTTATATTACACCCTTCCTATCCAGGTAGCTTTCTGATTCAGGGTGTGTGCTAATGAAATACGTATGTTTCCATTCAGGTAAACAAACACTAAAGATATTTGATGGGAATGACGCAGTGAAACGCAATCAATTTCGACTAATCTCTGTTCCAAGGATTGCAAAAAATGAAGAAGTTGTGGTAAGATACACAGTGAAGGTCACTTTTCCAGTGTGATACATATAATTTCATATTACAACAGTAAAAAACTAAGTTTTAGAAATGTAACTCAACAGCAACAACAAAAATCTATGAATGGGCTATAATATTACAACATAATTTGACTTCTTCATGTAGTGCTCTTATTTTAGAGGAAATGGTTGCTTACGTATCTGTAGCATAATGGCAATCACAGTATCACATGTTGAAGTCATTCTGCCTTCTGGTGTTTCCCTGAAGCCTGATTTTATGGATACAAGCAATACAGGATAACCAGCTCCTTAGATCTTGCCCCTTTTCTGTAGTAGTAATTTGATATTTATCCTGGACAGCCACCAATATTGCACTTGAGTTAAACAGCTTTGAACACTAAAACTTGTTATAGTTATCTCCACCCCTTGGCTGTGAAAATAATCAATTATTGATCGCATACTGGCCACTCCCTAGCTTTTCCAGTGCTCCATCTGGGATGGAAAAATGTCTCAGTACTAAATCAAGTGTGCTGTACAGATCTTTATTTTCTGGGCTAGGCAGAGACCCCATGCTGTGAGACATAAATCCCAGAGAGGGAATAGGGTGTTTCGCAATAGAATTGTGCATGGTGAGGTCTCAGAGTCATAAGAAACTTGGCAAAGAAAACTGAAGAAAGTATTACATTATAATTTTGACAATATTAAACTAAAGGTCATTAGAATTTTTATCTTGATACTGCACTCAAAATAAACAGGAGTTTTGCAAAGAGTTTGTAAGGTTTTGCATGTGAAAGATCTTTAAGAAAAAAGATGTAAAAGACTGAAAACTCTTTTATTTAGGAGTGCTACTTGCCTTTCAAGCAGATTTTACCAGTCTGGTACTTTTAATACTAGAGAAGAGGAATACAAGTTCTTATAAGTGAGCTGTAAGCTCTGTGTTAGCAGAGGTGCTGCTCACCGGCAGGGCATGGGCTCATTATTGATGTAAAATTCCTGTGTGCATCTTGCAAGGACAGCCCTTCCCTTTCCTCCTCACAGATGTGTGCGTTCAGGGTAGCTTGGCTGAGAAGCTCACTATTTTTTAGCATCCCTTAGTGCAAGAAAACTGAGTAGACAGAGTTGGGTTTGATCAAATGTAATTTACCATTTTCCTGTGGAGTAAATTTTACATGCATGAGTATAGATTTATTGGACCTGAATTTTTACGTTTGGTCTTAAAATTACTATCACTTGCCAAAAATACTGTGGATTGTTTTCAAATACATTGATATCTCAAGTTTTCTTCTTTCATGTTCACTGAAATTTGTTTTCAAAACTTCATTCATGTTTTGATTTTTTTTCTTTTTTTTTTTTTGCCATTGCTATGTATCCACTGCTCTAAGGTTGGAACACGCATTAAAGGTTCAATTCATAAATCAGGTATTTATAATGTCTATGGCTGTATAGGTATTAATGATGTCTTTTCAAGTAAATGTTAATTTATCTTGCTGTGTTTTAGGAGGCTGCATTGAGGGCGTACTACATAAATGATGACCAGCAGGAATATGAGCTTCAGACCTTTACACAACAGGTGCTGCTCTCTGATGATGTTATCAACAGGAATGATGCTGTAGAGGACAGCAACTTGGGCCCAGTATTCCGAGAGTCTGTTCCTGAAGCTTGGATCATCAGAGCCAAACCAAAGGACGAGGAAGTGATCAGAATTTATCCTGCCTGGTTAAAGTGAGTATTTTCCTTCTTGATCACAAGGTTATCCTGCTTGGCTACATTTGTCCTCTGTAGTCTAGCCCTGTTTGCTTTCGTTATTGAAGCTGCAGAACTCTAACAGAGAGTGTAGTTTCTTTTTCTGTATTTCAGGATTCCCCTGTTCATTTTTCTGAATGGGTTGTATGCATAACATTCATTTCCATTCCTGAGAACTTTTTTGTTTCTTTACATGCATGGAACATACAGTGCAACCTATGCAGTTCTATTATCATGTGTTTGGTTAGAAAGATGCAACTTTAAGTTAACTACATCTGTAAACAAATGATGACATACATGTCACTTGAAAAACTGATGGATTTTTTCGAAGATATGTGAAGTAGGAAGAGCCATAGTGCAAATTCCCATGTGAGGTGAGGAGAGGGAAAAAGAAAAACCAAAAAAAAAAAAAAAACCCCTATTCAATTTACCACTGAGACAGTACGAATTTTAAGTAGATTTAGTAGTGGAAACAAAATGGTCTGGACCCACTAATTTCTGAAGACCTGTGGGATAAAATCTAACCATATGTTCATTTTGCTGTTGCAACTGCATTGACAAGTTTTATAAAAATTGCAGGTTATCTTTGTGATTAGGAAGAAGCTTATCTGTAGTGCTACAATTCTAATTAGCAGTTCCTTGGGATGAAAGTCTTTTCTTGTCTGTGGCTCTGATAGCACATCTGCCATGAGCCTCAGTTAACAACTTTCTTCAACTAATGCAAATATGTTTGAGAAAATTCTATACTTAGTTTTAAATGGTACACAGGATAGGTCCTAAAATAAGTATTTTTCTCCTTAGGGTGGGAATGGCATATGTTTCTCTACGAGTAAATAAGGATAGCATGGTGCAGACTGTGATCAAAGAAGTGCTCCCATTACTTGGAAGGCAGGTAAGTGAAAGATCCTAAGCATGTGCATATACCACCTGAGTGACCCTGAAAGTATGTATTTTTCTCTTCAGAAAAATTACAGTCCCTTAATTCCCAGTTATTGTAAATGTTGTTAGCATTTGGTAGATGATCTTTTGTGACCGGCATGCTGCTCGAAGTTTAACATAATCTTCAGGGTAGGTAGGCATGGTTGCTCTGTACTTGAGGTACCATGAGTGTTTGTGGGTCAAGCAGATTTACATGCATGAACATTATTATTCTTGGGCTGCAGCATATTTTTAGTGGTTGTTTATGTCTTGAAATATTTAAAACACACGTATGTAGCTACTCTGCTAATTTTACTTCGTTGGGAAATTTGCAATCACTGTTAGGATGATCATGCTGTCTCCTAATTCTTTATGCTGTTCTGAAGGAAATGGTAAAATCACAGAATATCTCAAGTTGGAAAGGACCCATAAAAATCAGTGAATCCAACTTCCTTCTCCTTGCAGGATTACCTAAAAGTGAAGCATATGACTTACAGCATTGTCCAGACACTCTTGAACTCTCACAAACTTGCTGCCATGAACACTTTCCTAGGGATCCTGTTTCAGTAACCAGCCATGCTTTCAGTGAAGAACCTTTTCCTAACATCTAATTTGAACTCCCCTTAATGTAGCTTCATTCTCTTTTCCTTGGGTCCTGTCATCAGAGAGAGGAGATTGGCACCTCTCCCTTCACTGCCCACCTTCAGGAAGCTGTTGACCATGATGAGATCACCCCTCAGACTCCTCTACCCCAGGGTGAACAAACCAAGTGCCCTCAGAGAGGTTCTTCCAAGTCTTGACCTTGGGACTTGTCATCATCTTGGTCACTCTGCTCTGGACACATGCAGATGGGTTGATGTCCATCCTATACTATGGCACTCAAAACTGCTCCCAGCACTGGAATTGAGGCCGCCCCAGTGCAGAGCAGAGCAGGACAATCCCCTCCCTTGCCCAGCTGTGATGCTGTGCCTGATGCACCCCAGGACAAGGTTGGGCCCCCCTGGCTGCCAGGGCACTGCTGACTCATGTTCAGCTTGCCATTGACCCAATCTACCAGATCTTTTTCCACAGGGCTGCTCTCCAGTTCTCATCCCCCAGTTTGTATTTTTAACCAGGATTACCCCATCCCAGGTTAAGAATCTGGCAGTAGCTCATATTAAAAATTTCATATGGTTGGTGATTGCCCAGCTCTCTAGCACATCCACATCTCCGCGTAAGTATTCCCTACCTTTGAGGGTGTCCACAGTTCCTCCTAGCTTGGTATCATCAGGAAACTCACAATGCATTTGATTTATTCATCCAGACAATTTATAAAAATATTAAAAAGCATTGCAGAAACGTTCTTCCTACAGTGGCAAGCAGCATCTCTTTAGCCCCCAAGGGCTGCAACGAAGGGCTCAAGGTTGAAACAGCACCCATGTTCTTTACTGTCTGCATTGGTTTCCACATCGCTGGAAAATTCTAGATACATCTTGTAATCTTGTAGATGCACATGCTTTCCTTGGAAGGGAATCTCTTTTCAGTCTGCCTGTCCTTAGTAGAGTTGGTGCCAAAACAGCATGACTACCAGAAAACATGTTAGTAGACTTTGCTAGCGTGTCAAGACATTGGCAGGCCCAACCTCACCAGTGTGGAGACACAAAGCTATAGTGTGCACATTTTAGCCGGCACCTGGGGCTTGTGGGCACACCAGCAAATCAGCACAGTCCCACTGCTCCAGGGCATAGCCATGCTCACAGAGGGTGACTGCGGCCCTTTGTGGTTATTTACAGGGTACACAGGAACATGCATGTGACTAGTTCTCTGCAGTAAGTGATAATCATAGATCTGTCTAGGTGTATCCCGCTGTTTAAAGCATGCAGCTTGTTTTGACTGCAGGATACTTCCAGGATTTGTTGTCAGTCCATTTCCTCAAGTGCTGTGGACCTTTTAACAAAAATGGGAGCAACCATATCCGAAGTGTTGTCTCATCTGAAAAAAGCAACTGTGAAGCAGTATAGCTGGAAATTCCATTAGAGAAAGATTTTCACATCTTTATATTTGGGCAGCTAGCTATATAATGTAAGAGACTTAATTCTTTGGCTTAATTGCAATTTCTCCAGTAGTGGTAATTTTTAATTTTTTTAATTTTTAATTGTTTCTCTGTATAAAAATGCACATACAGGAAATCTCTTTTTAATATCCAGAATCTGCCTGTGCTCCAGGTCGCTTTCATCAAGTATCAGGCAATGCACATGGGGGCAGTTGAGGCTCTTAACAGCCCCATTCTCAACACATAAAGCAAGATCATTAGTCTCGAGTCTCAAGGCGAAAATTTAAGACCCTTCCTTAATCCCGAGCATGATATATTTGCAGGGTTTCAGCCATTGTCATAAATAGTTCAGCTCTTGGCTGTGCCAGCTCTTCTGGTCCAGCTGCAAGGAACTTGAGGGGTCCCTGGCAGTAGCTTGGAGAAGAGACTGTGGCACATGTGAAGAGGGTTTTGTTTCATCAATGCCTCGAGTGTGCCAGGAGATGGGGAATGGTCAGCCTGCTTTTGCCAGCTGGTTCCTGCACCATCTTCTCTAAGAGCAGGCTCATTCCCAGTCCTGCATGCTTTCACTGGAGGGACACTCAAGAAATACCACAGACGAGCTGCTCATCGCTGAAGCAGGAATGGGATGAACCCTGCTCACCTTCACAATGTGACTGTGAGAATGCCAATGTTTTTAGGAGCATGGAAGCATGATGCTGTGAGTGTGTGAAATGAAGATTATTCCTGTCTTGGAAGGAGTTGGTTAGAGGAAGAACATCATGGTTGACTTAAAAACATTTAATTTTTAAAAATATTTGATTTTCCATGCTCTGTTATACACTATGTACAGGATATAACACACAATAATGTAAACATCTGGCAAAATTATGTCAGTCAGAAGCTGCATTTACATGCTGTATCTTTTGGCAGACGGAGTGCCTCCAGAATTTCAGATTGGTGGAAGTGCTTATGGGCAGTAAGCAAGGTAAGTGAAGGAGCATTGGCCAAAGACACATCTGATCTCCATGGGATTTTTGTCCCCATTCTAACAGTCAAAGTTCATTTTCTACAATAAAAAACACGAATGAAACTTCATAATGATGTTGAAATACCTAATCAGAAGTGATGCTGATTCTTTTCAGTCCTGTGTGTCCTGTGGGGATAAGGTTCCCTTTCATTATTACATAAAAACTCATTTGTGGTTTCTGGTGGGTATTGACACTTTTGGCCTGTTTTGAGGAGCTATGTTCTACTGACATAATTTTCTTAATTGGAGTTATTTATTAAAGATTAATTCTAAAGTTCAAATAGCTCCCTTCCTCTGTCTTGTTTCCTCCTGACACAGAGGAGGAAGAAGAATAAGTTTTGAGTCCTAAGACAGTCCAAGTAATATGTTTGTGTGTTAGGACAAACAGAAATCTGCAGCCCTAACATTGCTCAAGTGTTTCATGATCCTACAGGAGCTGGGCTTGTGTTCTCCAAGTTGACATCCCTTTGTGCTTCAGTATTTGTAAGGTTGCATGGAGAAATAAATAAAGGCATTGAAGTAGTCTAATGCTCTGACTAGAGCTGAATGAGTATCTTTGTAGTTCAAATCTGGTCTTGATGCTTTGCTTTGTTTGCGAGCATTATTGGGAACTTGTTTTATAAGGCTATTGCAGCTTCGTGAATCTCATAACCTTGGTCAGTTTCTGGTGCTCTGTTTTAAAGCATCATTAACCTTACATTCACTGGAAGTTGCTAGAATTGTTTTAATTCTTTGATAAATCACAGAAGTTGGTTATTATTTTACTTGTTAAGAAATATAGTTTTAAAGTCTTCTGTCAAATTGTTAGATTATTATCGAAGTGCTGCTTTTCTTCTGAGTGAGTTCAGGGTGTTTCTGCCTTTTTTTAAAGGAGGGTGATGTTTAAGAACTGTGGAAAAAGTCAGACTGTTTCAAGCATCTATGTGTTTTTATTGTTGGATAAGAGGTAGGTAAGGTCTGCATGGTCCTTTATGAGAAAATTAGGTGTATGCAGAGCTGTACCTTTTCCCTTATTTTTCTTATTATTTTTGTGTAATTGAGCCTGATACAAATTTATGTGTTTTCTAATATGATTAATGTTCTTGCCCTCTCCAGTTCAACGCATGGTCTTGGACAATCAGGAACTGATTCTTAACAGACTCAAGGACATAAGAAAGGTAAATCCAAAAAAAGAAACATGATTTTTTTTTTTTTAGCAAGTATGGAGTCCCCTTTCTTACAGAAAAAGTGAATCATTGGTTACCCCCTAAGCAGGCTCAAGTATAGAAGCTAAGTGCTTAAACTGAAGTTTGTTTCTGTTTCTGAGATTGTCTAGGCATAGAGGACATGATTACTAAGTGCAGAACTATTTTGGATTTTGTTTCACAGTATCTTTTTGCCAAATGTCGTGTCGTTTATTTTCCTTTATTTTGGTAGACTTCGATACGTCAGATGAATCAAACAAGATTTTACATTGTGGAAAACAGTAAATCCATTGTAGAAGTAAATTTATTTGTTGGTGGCCTTCCACCTCAGCTTTCCCCTGAAGAATACACAAATATTCTCAAGGAAGAATTAGCTATCAAAAGTAAGTAAAGAGGTACATTTTCAGACACATTAACTTGTACAGAACAAAATGTGGTAGCATCAACTACTAGTTTTTCTTATAATTTTACTTTTTTCTGACCTGCTTTTAAAAAATTGCTCTGCCTTTTACTCTCATATGGGCTTTTTTAATCATTTTAACATGCTCACAGTTGCAGGAGATATGTAACAGCTTATTATTTATAGAATAATTATTACATTACTCTAGTTATATGTGACTGCACCTTTTTTTTTTTGGTATGTTTGTATGAAAAAACATCACTTTGTTGAAGAATTATACATACCTTAAACCATGTGCAGAATATCTCTTGCTTTTTGTAACCTCTGACACTTTTTGCTTGAGCTGTTCTGCATGTTAGTTGTGAGCTCTGTGCCCCATCATGAAGTATGAGCAGTGTGTACACACACGTATGGGCAAACACTTAGGGAAAAAGATTTATTTTTCTTTTTCAAAGAAGTGTGATTGAATTTTCATAATATTTCTTCAACCAATACTTTGTATAAACAATGTCAGGAATGTGTCATGATTTTTGTTGCAGGAAACAAAGCATTTTTCCCAATCTTTTATGTCACTTCAAGAGGAATTAAACTTGAAATGCCGGAAAGAATTCGTAGTCACTTTTTATGAAAATCAGTTTAGCTTTTCTTACTTACAAAGTAAACGTGAGAGGGAAAGTATTAGCTGGAGGCTCTCCCCGTATTTGTATAACTTCTAATATTTTTTATATTATATTTATGTAACTTTTTAAAATACTTTAAATATTTACTCTAAATGTACCCAAGGTTTTATGTGTTTATATTTTTACCCTTTGCAGCAAATGTAGTATCTGTGAGTCATGTTTATCAAGCACAAGGTAAGCATTAAAATTTTTAGTCTTGCAAACAATATCTATGTGCAAAACTGCAGCTTAATACTAGAGTCTGGAAGCTCAGAGTATGTTAAGTCTTACTGCATAAGCAAAAAGCCCTTCAGGTAAAATGTAACCCATTGTATTTATGAAGAGCAGTGGATTAGTGTTGACTTATTAAAAAATGTTAAAATGTTGGCTTCATGCCTTGTGTACCAGAAGGCAGTAATATTTCATCATAAAAATGAGTTTTGAAGTTGCACTTCAACTGAATGATCTAACACCACAGATCTGTTAAAAAATCCTTCAAGTGTTCTCTCTTTGACTTCAAGGATACTAAAATTTGGTACTGCTTTTGGACTCAGTGGGCCTGTTTCATAGTCACTGTTTCCTAGGAGTGTTAAGAGCTAGAGTTCAATGGATGAAAGTTGAAGAAAATAAATGCATTCATCCTTTGAGCTGTTTCTTTGCTTTGCTGTATGAATTTTATTTCAGCAAGGTCAGAGAAGCCATGAGGCTTCTGACAGCTGGAGCAGCAGTGGCTCTGGACAGCTTTAGTGCAGTGCTCAGGTAGAGATCTGTATTTGGTAAAAATTTAAAGTGGAATTATTTTCTCTTCTGTATGTTTAGGTGTCTATAGTTGAGATGCTTTGCATCCTTTGGCAGGCTTAACTTCCACATGTCTGCTAAATGGATCTTTCTATAGCATGGTTTCAAAGACTGATGTGTGCTTCCTTTGCATTATTTGCTGTCTCCACATGACTAATTGATACTGATTGATTTTGATCTTAGGAAAATCTGTAAAGCTTTCAGATGTACCTTCTCCTTTCCATACTTGTCTGTAGCAAATACGTGGTTTTGTGATACTTGTCCCATTTCACAGCATCATTAAACCAAGTTTACATGCATGTGGTTTTTTAGATGTTTCTGCTTGTATGTGATTTTTATTGCCATTTTCTTCTTATGTTTGTATTTTTGTGGTTATCATAACTTCCTAACTCTCCTTTTTTGTCGTGGCCAGGTTATGTTACCAGCCTACATCTCATATACTGTCCATTATGCATTTTTGTCTTATCCTGCCCTGTTTTCCTCCTCACCAAATATCTTTCTTTACACTAATGTCAGTGTTTATTTTGTCTTTTGTCCTCCCTTCTTCCCCAGCTTCTCCATTCAGAACCTAAGCCAACATAAAGATCTAAACTTGTTCATCAGCCCAAATATTTGCTTGCAGTAATTCTTACTGTGATATTGTTAATGCACAGAACTAATGGATTTTTAATAATTCTAATGGATTTTTAATAATTGGATACAAAATGAAACCTGATACCTCTGCCACTTGTACATGATGAGAACAGAATATTAGTCATGGTAAAGAGTATGAAAATAGGCCCTACCCCAGAAGCTCAAAGGAAATCTTTAAATATGCATTAGTTCTGTGCTGGAGTTCTTGTCTTCAAGTTGCTTTGCTTTAACAAAAATCTGAGATGTGTTTGAGGGTAGGAAGGAAGGTTTAAAAACAGAACAACACAATTCGACTGATAACAAACAACTGCATAATAAGTTTTGCTGAATAATGTCCTCAGTAAACTGAGTAAACTTTTGCTGTAATATGAGACTTATTTTCTAATAATAATAATAATAGAAAATATAAAAAGTAGTTCTGATGCCTCTTTACAGGTGCTGTTGTACTCCAAATTTCATGTTTTTCTGAAGCTGAAAGAATATATATGCTAGTTAAAGATACCGTTGTCAATGACAAGCCTCTGAATGCTGTGGTGATTCCTACAGTTATGGTAAGAGACAGGTTTGAATTTCAAAAATGTCTTTAAAAGAAAAAAACACTGCCTTAAAACTCTGTCTGCTAGAGGTAAATTAAAATATGTTTTATTCAAAGAGGCCATATTGTAAGTAATGTGACAAAAAAAAAGCTTCAGAGCCTGTACGTCATGTATATGATATATTCAGTGAGTTAAGTAAATTGTCCTGTTACTGTTCAATTGTTAATCTACAGCCGCCTAACTATACAACTACAAAGGGGAGGAAAACATTTTTTTTTCTCTTTGTTTCTTTCAGTGATCAAAAAGTTAAGTGGGGTTTTAGTTTCAGCTGATATGTCTTGAAATGCTTACAAAACTTTGTTATGGGAGCTAAATGTGTTTCCTCACTAACTGTGAGGTAAAATACTTCTGCTTATTTTCACAGTGACATTATCTTCATTTCCCCCGTTCTGTAGCAGAGACAGTTTGACCTTGTTTACCCCTTGAGGATTTCAGAAGAACATAGTCTTCTGAAAGACTTAGTGCAGGAGTCCTTTTACAAATTCCAGCTTGATTCTGATTTATTTATTTTGTTACTAATCACTTTCATATGAATCCATTTGTTTAATAATGGGTTTCATGTTAATAAAGTAGAGTCAATGTGAGAAGAGGAAAATGATTAACTGAGTGATGTGATATTTTTCACCAGGATTAGGTAGGTTCTGTCAAAAAAGAGTGTTGCCATAGTTACTTTCTGCTGAGGTGCTGTGTATCTTGCAGTTACTGTCCTTCTGGGACTGCATTGTATCAAGCGAAGTGAGAGTCTTGGTTTGACTTCTTGAACATCACAGAACATCAAAAGAAATTACATTAGTGGGAATTATGAAACAACTTTATGTAGGAGGGTGTCAAGTTCAATGGCCATAGTTGCTTTCTAGCACATCTTCTTTCACTGTTTAAAAATGCGTCCTACACTTGTCAAGGCTTTCTGAATGCAAAACTATGGTTTTTAGATGAGTAGACAGTAGTAGTAGAAGTGCTCACATGCAACTGGCAAAATCAAAAGTTACACGCCCTCCTAAAAACTGAGAGCCTTGCTCTTATAAGTGCATAGGAATTACATTTTGTGAAGTCCTTAGAAATCAAGGTCCCCCTGTCCAAACTACATTTCAGAATGCCTGTTATGAGAAACAGAAAGCAGCATGAACTTTTGGTTACTTGTTTTTGGTGTTTTTTAGGCAAATGCATTATGAGCCTGTATTTGGTGTCTGCGGTATGAAGTTGAACATACTCCACTCTGTTGATTACATATTTTTGTTTTTCTGACATTGGATATGTTTTAAGATAACTTGTTGATGCCAGGGGAGTGTGGATATTGCTGTCTCTTAACTGATGCAACCTATTTTTTAGAAACGCCAGTTGAGGGGACTTCTAGGGATCAATTTCTAATACGCAAGCAGGAGAGAGGGTACACAGGCACAAACATTGTGTTTCCATTTCAGCATGTGTTGTTTATATGTGGTCATCTCACTGAAAGGACCCAAGAGTTAATTTAAATGATACTTCAAATGTTGCTTTTTGTATGGTCATTC
>WBMY01010700.1:44526-104121 GCA_013397315.1 Donacobius atricapilla | reverse complement strand
TTGGTTCTCTGCTTTCAAGATTGTTTATATATGACTGGATTCTACATCAAGGGCAGAGGAGGTTATTGTAAATCACCTAAATGTTTCAAGTTTACTTACAGGTTATTTTCCACTACTACTACGTTTGGTTCAAAAATTGCGTGTTGGTATCATTCTGAATTTTCAATCATACTGTTATTCAAATTTGCATTTAATGTATTGCTTCTGAGTTGCAGAAGTAGTGATCCAGAGTTCTCAACTGTTTTTAGTCCTCCTATCCTTCAATTATTCAGTAACCATTATTAGAAAAGGGGTTTTTTTTAATTAAAGAATCTCAAGAAAGTTCTGCAAGAAAAATCAGGAAATTTTTTAAAGTTTATCCCAAATATCCAGCTAGGTTAGTAATACATGCTGAACAGTAAATACTTATTCTTTTTAGCTACACATTAGCCCTTATTCTGTATTGTTTTGTCATAGAATGGGAATGCTCCTCTGTATTGTCTCTAACCTTTACTTCCCTTACCTTTGTGAGGCAGTGGCAGTGCTTGACCACTTCCCCCTCAAACCAAGCTAAGGATGACTTACCAGCATGGAGCAGAACTGCATCAGTCTTTCTATGCACCATTCTCAGCTGGGAGTCAAGGGCCAGTATGAGGAAAATAAGCATGGGCAGAGCTCACACCTATTTGAGCTGCAATGTAGAAATTTGAAGGATCATTTTCTACCTGGAGCGTATTTTTTGTCAGCATAGGAAAAGTCCCAGCACAATTAAGCACATTCTCTATTCTGACACATTCCACTGCTGAATACCTAGCACAAAACCACCAAGAAAACAAAACATACTGGAAAGAAAACTTATCCAAGCGGACCCCAATCTCAGCAGAAAGACAGTCAATATGACCACTGCCTCCAACCTGCAACTGATGCCTGACTGCAGTGTTTGTTATGTTAAACCATCTGGCTACAGGGAATAAGATCTTCTGGGAGGCAGAGAAGGCTATGAGCTTCTACTTCCTAGTCAGCCTGGTGTTTCCTCCTTCCCAGCTGGAATGCAAGACTCACCAGAGACCCAGCTGTGACATATCAGACACAGGATAAGAAGCCAAGTCCGACATACTCAGTGGGAGTGGATGAATCTACTGTAGTTATTGGCAAACTATTCACCCTTTCACCTGTGTAAGCTTGAAGTCTGCCCATGGTTCAAAACTCCTAGGTTCAAGCCTGAAGATTTTAATGTTTCTTTTAAAGCTGTAAGTGCCTGAACAGTTATTGAACAATTGTAGGTGTGGATCACATTATTCTATGATATTTTCTCCCACAGCATCTATAAAATCTAATTTTACTAGCTTGTGTAGAACCAAGCTGTACCTTTCTTTAATTAATAGTTCTTCACTGTGATTCCTTAATGTGGATTAATTCTTCCCCTATCTATTTAACGGTCACCAGGATTTAACTCTGCATTGTCAGGCAGATATACCAAGTAGATGATTAGAAATGTTTGTGAAATTTATATAGAATATCGTGCACTTTTTTGTTCTCTTCATTATGCTATCACACTTATTGTAATTATTTGTCATAAACTTATGGGTTTGCAAAGAATTAAGTTCCCAAAAATCCAAATCTTTGGCTTGCAAATTTAATTAAAAATATCCTGTAAAATAGTTTACAGCACCCCTGTTTCTTCATCCATAAACAATAAACACTGCAACGGTTTCCCCAAAGTAGCACTCAAGTATATGACTTCCTTTGGCTCTTTATTTTAGTAGATTAAATATTTAATGCTGACAATAATCTACTGTCAAGGATTTCTTAGAACATGGAGATTTTATAGTATAGTTTGAATTACCAAGACCTCAGTTTTCAGCATGAGCCTTCCTGATGTTTGTTGCCAAATAGGACAGCATCTGCACCTCTAGCAGACTCCAACATATATTTCCATCAAAAATTGCTTGCATCTCACATCTGAGATCCAGTATGGGTTAAGAAAAGAGCTATTTTTTTTTTTAATCATTCTGTTGGCACTTGCAAAATATAACACATGTAAATCATAATACTCCCTTTTGGAAGAAAACGTAGATTATTTCAGTTTTTGGCAACTATTGCAGTACCTCAAATGAGAGTTTAAAACAAGAAATGCTCATGACCTTGAGATCTCACTTCACACAGTCCTAGAAGATATTTGCTACCTAGTGAATACAGATCATGAGATTTGTATAGTATGTACTATTTCAATGCTGCTTTGAATTTTTTAAATGCTCTTGTTTGCTAGCAGGTAGCCTAAGGAAAGTGAGTGTGCCAGGTCTACTTCATCTTCTACTACATCTAAAAGTTGCATACTTTTACCAGCTTTTCTTTTTCTCTGACCAGAAATTAAAAATTAAAAAAAAAAACAAAAAACAACATCTTAATCCCACATCAGGCTATAGAATGCAACAGGACGTTTACATAGTTATGGCACACATGCAAACAAATTAAATAATCCATGACTAAATTAATTACTCTGTCAACATATCTTAAGGTCTGTAAGGGCCTTCTATGGAACTAGAGATTCACACTGAGAGCCAGGGGATTTTATCTCCTTTATGTGCCTGCAAAAACTAATGCATGTGTGAAAGGTTGTTTTTCCTACAGTTATAAAAGGTTTGCTCTAGCTTTCAGAAAAATGTCAAAACCTGAAAGCACACCTAAGCAGAGAAACACAAACATGAGCCAGAACAGGTGCAGACTTACCTTCTAAGGATCTGTTAGATGTCAATTCAAGTCTGTAATGTATGGTCAGTTCTTCAGTGGGCCAGGCTGATTTCAGAAATGTGTATACGTTCCCAATCATGCCTGATATGAAAGCTTAATTTTTTTCAGACTTCTGCCTAAAGGTAAAGCTCATTTTGTGTGTAGTAAAAAGATTATATCACTTACCTCCTGGAAAAGATAATGTGAAAAATATGCAATATGGTGAAGATAATAAAATCTACAATTTTGTGATACTTTAGGTATTTGTAAAAGGCAAGAGTTATAGTATTTATATATTATACATATGCATTACATTTGTATAAAAGGTTTATACCTAAACAAGCTCTAAACAATATTCTGGAAATGTAGATATATAATTAAAAAAAAAAAAACCAACCCTTTATTATACCTCTAGAAGGAGTTTAAAAAAAGTTTGAAAACTCAGGCATTGGAGAACACATTAATTCCAGTTGTTTCAGTCATAGCCCTCAGTCTCCTGGTGAAGTCTTTCCAACTCACTAGTCCATACCTGTCGCTACACAGACATAAAGCTTCTTGATGATATTTTCTGAAGTGCTAAGTCTAAGAATAAATACATATGCTCTTTTCAAACCTTTATGGGTGAGAGTTTCTTGCTTAATTTATACTCAGCTCTCTTAGTGGCTTCTGTGGAAATTAGTTCAGGTAGGGTGAGTAAAGACCAGGTAACAACTTCAGAATTATCATCAGTTCTCAGTACTGAATGGCAATGATAGATTATGAACAAAAGGACATGTTCCTTGTCCCTGAATCCTTCAGTTGCTCATGAAATCAAAAATGTTTTACAAATGAGTAGAGAACAATGGGTGCAAGCAGAGGAAGAAATATAAAAGAAGTACTGTATTAGAAAGCTAGGTATGCATTGCAGCATGCCAGTAGCACAGCAAGTGAAGTTATGTAGTTCTGCTTATTTTCTGTTACCAATACCAAGCTGTATCAGAACACAATTCTGCCTTCAAGCTATCCTTCCTAAGCAGAAAACGTTTAAGAACTTTGGTGGTCCTTTTATACCAACGACGGACAAAAACCTAGAGATACTGGAGACACTGAATTCTCAGGGTCTCAAGTTATCTGCCTACCTTTAACACTTGGCAAACATCTTCGTACAGGAAGAAACAGTATTGGCTTCCATATTTGCAGCATTTTTCTTCAAGAAAAAAACATTTATAAAAACTCCTTATAAAATAAGTATGATCATACATTAGATCTTAGTAATTTACCAGATTTTTTTTAATGTATCCTTTACTTCCACCATGAATCCACTGTGTGCAACTAACCATATATTTTAGTTGACAGCTGTTGTATTTAGTAAACTTGCTTGTGATTCATTATTCATATTCTTAAACACACTCAAAGATAAATTCCAATGAAACTCAAAGATTCATCTGAATGGCTGCTGAAACATTTCATAGTATGGGATAGTGTTGAACATGTTTAGATAAATTGGACTCTATGCTATTATAAAGCTCTTAAAAAGGCTTCTAAGAATTACTTATGCAACACTGTCATCCAACATCATTATCTTCAGAGGAAAAGTTAAAGGCCAATGTGTGACAGATCAAACTGATTTGCTGCAGTATCTGACTAAAAAACCCACCAAGGACTGGCAAGATATTCTAGAACCCCAAATTGTAAGAAGCACTTTATCAATCAGAATTAGAAAGTGATGGGGAAGGAAGCAACTCCTGTGAAAAAAACCCAAGCTCTCTATATTCAGTGTTGACAGTGTGAAGTGGTGCAAAAAACTTAATATAATTATTTTGCCTGTTTTGTCTTTTTCAAGGCTTTTCTGTGTGTGAAATATCTGGTTTTAACCAGTAATTTTTGTGTGTGGGATCTGTAACTGTACCATGTATGTACAGAGTGGTATCTCATGATTCTGCCAATGGAAGCCTCTAGAGAAATATAATTCTGTTCATGTTCCCATGTTTATCATGCTTAAAGGATAAGAATTTTAAGATCTCTGTAAAGGACTGCAGACATTTTTTACCATTCATAGGCCTTGGGTTTATAATATGCTCAATAATTTCTTCAGTACCCAGGATAATCTCTGTGTGTGCTCTCCAAACATGCGTGTCTGACCTCACTTATAAATACAAAACTTTTATCTCCTGTCATCATAAATATGGATGAGTATATGACTCAGTTCAATCTTTGAACAAATGTCTTCATTATTGTTTTCTGCATCTGTGGATGAATCATGGCCTTCACTATTCATTTGCATTGGACAATGAAGACTGGGAATAGAGTCTAGCCCATGGTTAATGGTCTAAGAATAAGGTAAGACTTAACATTTGCAAAATCATGGATTTGAAATTTTCTGAATTGTTACCTTGAACAACATAAGGAAACATCAGCAATGCATTCAATGGCAGCCCGGAGGCTACATAAGAAATCACAGTATGCATTTTATGCAGATTTCTGTATCCAGGTAGCTTTAATAGTATTACCTGAATCTTAGGCATAACAAAATAACAATGATAAATTATGTAATATTTGTCTTTTTAATGTTCTTGGGATGATGCAACTGTGCAACGCAAGACTAATTCTTCTTTAGCTACTTCAGTAACTTCATACTTGAAATTCTTTGTCTTTTATAAATTACTTTGGAAATATTCCAATTTGAAAGTTTTATGGACAGACTGGATTTGGTCTAGTCAAACTTCTGAAGTTTGATCTGCTATAGCAGACTACTTTCAGCACTCTATAAACCCAGTCTTTATCAAGACGTTACCCAATGGTAACTGTATGAGAAGTATTTGTATATGTAATTGTGCATACCTATCTTCAATGGTATTTCTGTTATAAACACACATCAGCTGAAGAGTTAAAATGTTTCTAAATACTTCATGGAGAATTGTGTTCTTTGTCTATTGGAAATCTATTCCGTGTGATTTCCTTAGTGCTACTCACTCCCTGCTTCCTCTTAAATAACTGTCTTCTGCCTGTGGTGCAAGAAAAGTATTTTAATTGGGTTTAAAATGCATCTGTCAGCCAATAACCTCAATTCCCAGATACACAGCCTAAAGAAGCATTGTTTTGTGAATACTTGTACTGTCAAAACCAGTTTTATGCTGCTTCAGATCTTATCTTTCAGATTTAAAAAAAAAAAATAAGAAGTAAAATAAATCCATGATTCACATGGATTCATGAACGAAACAACTTTAAATTACTTTGGAAATCATTCTGTTTATAATCAGTTGAAAGTTCAGTGTACAGAGCAATGCTGCAAAACCCAGCTTTCCAAGATCAATGTATTACCATTAATCAGCATAGATCATATGCTTCAGAGAATGTAATATATTTCAAGTAAGATGAAGTCTGTCAAGTAATGATGAAGTTGTAGGTGGACAATAGTAAGCAGGTATTTTGGAACAAAATTTTTATTTATATTGTTAAAGGGTGCACGGAGTCATTAATCTGCACTAGCTCTGGGTTATTGCAATACCTGTTCCATTATCAGAAAAGGGGGGATTTTTGCCAATCATCTCTAATATAACATGCGACAATTCATTGTCTATCTCCAGACAATTTACTTATGAACATACCTTAATTTCAGTAGTCATAATAAAATCAATTGATAATCAGAGACCAGTCATAATTATTTCTAAATAATTCTCATTTTAATTAAAAATTCATTCGGCTGACAAAAAGGGCACTTCGTGTGAAGTACTTTTGCTTAATAATGAATCAAATCCTTTGATTTTGAGAAAGACTCAACAGATATTTTGGAAATTACATTTTTCCTTGTACAAAACATGTTATCAAAAACAAATTGTCAGCAAAGTGGTCGGTATTAAGAACCTCAAGTAGACATTTACAGAAAAGGTACTCGTGATTTTTCCAGGAAAAAAAAAATGTATTTGAGAGAGGAGAATGGAAAACAGAAAAGAATCTAGATTGTCTTTGGTCACAGTCTATGTTTAAACAGTATCCCCAACATAAGGAAAATCATTAAAGGCACATCATTAAAAAAAAAAAATTGGTATTATATATATTATGTTATGCTTAATTACTTTGACTTACATTATATTACATGCTTACTATGTCCCATAGAGCAATCCATATTTATTTGTTTAAGCTTCAGACAAAAGCATAACCTTAAAACTAATGAAGCTGTCAAAAATACATATGCTTTATTGACATAGCTATATTTCTTAATGGAAGTGTCTACTCACATAAACAGTGAAAAAACTACTACAGAGAGAGCTACTAGTCAAAAAATAATTCAGCAATCAAAACATCTAACCATGTTGAAGGGCAACTGATGATTTCTGGAACTAGGTAGGAAAACATATAGATAGATTATGTTGGTTTAGAAATTAAATTGCCTGAGGAATTGCTGGAAGGTCTCTAATGAGTGAGAAAGTATTGCATGCTCTTTGGTTTAATTTAAGCAGGCAGAAGGAGCTATCTCTAACTGTTTATAGAGAATATTATTACTATTTGCTCTGGAGACAGACTGAAAGTACAAGGACCAATTCTGTATTGATGTATTCAAAGGATGTCTAGTAACTACCTTTTCTTTCAATGGCAACATAATTATTTGCTCCTGTTGAGAATAGTATTTCTTTTAATCTTGTCATGAAATTTGGTCTAAGCATGGGATTATAAATCTGGTTGCATGTGATTTAGGACATTATAATGTCTTTCATAAATTCACAGATGGAAAAGTTTAGCCTAGGCAGAAGCCTTCAGAGGGAGTAGATTTTGGGCAGCAAATGTCTTTTCCTGTTTCTGAGAATTTCTGGAGGTAAAAAGAAATCCTCTAAAATTCAAAACCTGAAAAATCAAAGAAATATTTTAATAAGAATAATAAAATTAAGGACCCCTTTCCATAAAATAATATTTTAATCAATTTGAATCTCAATGTATAAATTCTGGACAGTTACAACAAAATATACAATAAACTGTAGATCTCAAAATATTAAGTTTTCTCCAGGTTCTGTGCTTTTAAGACACATTGGATTTATTTTGAATTTATACTTAAATCACTAATAAGAGAAGTAAAAAATAATGGTAACTGGGAAATGAGAATGGATTTAAGATTGAAAAGGTCCAGATAAAATGATACTGCAGATAATGATTAATCCTTTCTCCTTTCCAAACTGGTGCCCTGGGGTGACTTTTTGATACTTGTATCCCCAATTGTCTGTTCTGTTTATGCTGTATGTTAAGTTCTGTACCTTTAAGACTCAGTAAGCCCTGATGAGTCACAGCTGTGTTGATTAACCAGTAGAACCTTGCCCCGATGAGTAACAGCTATATCCAATGAAGATGAGTGAGATAAAAGAGGCTAGCTGGTAATGAGAGAATGGTTATGGAGGAGCAACCTTGAGGAGCTCAAAGTAGAGACTCATGAAGTAGGATCCTGGAGAGAGAGAGAATATCACTGCAGTGAGAGTAGTTCTAAGAGTGAAAGGGGAGAAAGATGATGTGTGGAGCTTGTTTTGAAAACAACATTCCCTCTTCTGCATTGCTGCTCCTGGACTGTGCTTGTCTGAGACCTGTCCTGTACTGAAAAACCCGGAGAGATATCTGGATCTCACACCTGTGCCCCTGGGACCCAGGATGGCGTTTTTCCAGCTCTAGAGGGACTGGTAAGAGACTGAGCAAGCTGAGCTGCCCACAGTAAGGACTTTCTGGATTTACCATCTCACTTCAGAGCAACAAGAGTGTTATTCTTTTGTATCATTCATTCTTTATGCTTGTGGGCACTTTATTTGTTAAATAAATAGCTTTTTCCACTTTCCTCTGAGGAAGCTCTTTTTTCCTGGGCAGGCTGGGGGAGGGGCCTTTTAGGTTTGCTTCCCAGAGGGACCTCATTCAGGGGTTCTCACAAATTTGCCCCAAACCAGGACAATTGGTAATTCTCTCTCTTTTTCTAAAAGCACTGTTGCCTGAATGAGGCCCTTTGTTCATAGACTTGCAGAAGGTTAAAGTTTGGAAGGGCCTTCTGGAGCTCATTTGGTCCAAATTCCATTCTCAAGCCACCCAGAAATAGCTACTCAGAACCATGTCCAGATGCTCTTACAGACTCTCCAGGGATGGAGACTCCAGTATCTCAACCCAATGCCAGTGCCCTGTCATCCTTACATTAAAAAGTGTCTCTTGAAGTTCCTTCTGTGTTCCAGTCTGTGACCATTGCCTCTGACCCTGTCCCTGAGCACCCCTGAGGAGCCTAGCTCTCTCAAGCTTCCTTTCTGGTATTTATACACACTGATGAGATTCCTCCAAGCCTTCTCTTCTCTATGATGAACAGTCCTAATTCTGTCAGACTTTCCTCAGAGATTAGATATTCCAGGAACTTTTTTAGTGAGACTTCATTGGATTTTATCTTTTTTTTTTTTTTCCCCTGGAGAGCCTGGAACTGGATGCAGTAGTCCAGGTGCAGAGTTATTAATAGCCATTTCACTTTCATAGTTATAAGTGTTCCAGGAGGAGAACATATCTGACAGAAATTTCAGACTTTCTACCATTAGCAGGTCAACAAACAGCCACAGGTTTGTACCATCCCACCCTTTTCTGTTCCGAAAGGAAATGGACACGAAGCAGTGGAACAGGAGGGGTGAAGCATTGTATGTGTTGGTCATGTATGTTAGAGGGGCAATTCCAGAGTGGGTACATCAGTGGTGTCATCACCTGCCTGACCAGCACAGCAAATCTTGCATTGCCCTGTGCTACTGAGCCTGGCTGACTGCACAGCTGGATCTGAAAATATTTTATAGTTGGAAAGGTCACAAAGATTTTTTCATAGTCTGTTACATTGACCTGAACGAAATTCAGAACTATATTGATGGAAGCAGTTGAGACTAATCCTTTAAATTGGGAAAGTGTAAGTACCTTTGGTTTACTATGACAAGGAAGAAAAGTTTTTCTTCCATGTTAATGAGAAAGATGAAAAAAAGAATTAAAAGCAAAGGAAATTCGTCAGGAATAAAGATCATCAAATCCAGCCTTTGTTCCTGCTTACAATCAGGCAAAACAATTATTTCAGGAACTTATTTCTTTTTAAGGTTAAGCATCTTAGGTTTCTTACACCTGGAAGATAATTGTAGAAGAATTTTTAAGTTATCATTAGCTTTAGCTCTTGCTTCATAGAAGGAAACTCATAGATTTCCTTAACTTAAAGAGCTATCTTGTCCTCAATTACTCCTATGCTATACTTTGTGAATCTAGTTGCTATATGTTAGATTTCTGTTCTTCTTATCAATCTAGCAACACTTATTGCAAATTTAACTCAGTGATCACAATTTATACTTGACATTAACAGAAATAGGCCTGAAACTGGAATGTTTGGAGGAGAAATTCTGAATAAAGCTTTTTGTGTGTATATATATATAAGAATAGATCAATTATTCTGAAAAATCTGAGGCACCAGCTTTTACAATAAAAAGATTGCATCATTATTTGTTCTCTCTTAAGCTATAGTGAGCATACGGAATAACTGACTAAGACCTACACAATTACTGAGGGACAAATTAGGTGGCAGAAGGGTATCAAAGGAAGATCATGGTTTTAATAAAACCAGCTTCCATAAGTTTAATTATGTATAAGTGTATCACATGATCATAAGAATGGTGAGGACACTGGCACAGGATGGCACAAAGTCTGTCAATAGCTGGTAACGAGCTCAGCACAGGTGCTGTTAAGTTGCATATTGTTACAGTTAAAAAAAGATACTTAAAACTATTTAACTTTTTGACATTCAAGCTGTTAAAGATGATAAAATATAACGCAGCAATAGCTATAGGCCATGTAGAGATCATAAAAAGATGAAAGAGGCATGGCTTGATAACCCAACAGTGCATCAGCAGTAATGGCAGAACAGTAATAGTCTACATATTCTTTACGCAGCTCCCATGCGGCTCAAAATCCTCTCTGTCATGGACTAGATTAATGAAACTGAGAAGAACTTTATAAAGGTAGCACTTCGCTGCTAAAAACTGTTAACTATCTAATCTTTCTGTGAAACTAATGCTATCTTTTCACACTGTAAATTCTTTCCTAGAATTCATTTTCTGTGTACCTAGAGGCCTTGATTATTATAAATTACATGTGCTCTGTACCTGGTAATTTTGTTTAAATCCAACTACTTATTCTTCTATAAGTTGACACAGAAAAAACACAAACAAAACAAAAAGAAAACCACACAAAAGAAAAGACACCCAGGGCTGGATTCTGACAGCTTTTTCCCTTCCATCTAGAAAATTGTAATGTATTTCTGTGAAATGGCTTCAATTTTCTGAATATCTATTTCTTAGAATTTTAATGAAAATAATGTTTCCTGCTGGATTACTTGAGAACACTCTCCCCATCATTTTTTTAAGACTTTTGCTAAAAAAATAACTTGTTCATGAAAGTTTAGTGGACAGCATAAATGAATTTTGAAGATTCCTTAAAAATTAACCATATAATCTTGAAACATACTGAATTCTGTTATGCCATTGTGTTGAACAGGAAACATTTCATAAATTTGTTAAAAGCCCTGTAATACTTGCTCAAAATCTGTATAGGTTCATAGACTCTGCCATAAGCAATTCTTATGGTAACAGTGAAATTACTAGTATGAAGGCACTCAAGAATCCAGGTTTTGCAGCCCGGGCTGTAAATTCTTGTCATATTAAATCTCACTAAATACAGAAGGCATTTAAGGGATTGACTTTAAGAATAAAAATAGAAAGCCAGAATTGTTGTCTGTGAAGAACTGTATGTCAGCATTTTGTTTTCACTTAATTCTGTCCTAGTGTCAGCATCTTTTCAACCTTTTTTTTAAATGGAGATCATATCTGATAGAAGCTTCTTGATTTAACATGCTCTGTCTAGCCTTCTCTATTGCGGTATTTGATTTTCCTCTAAAATCTCTGTTTACATGCATTGTTTCTTAGGGAAACAAGTATCTTGGCTCTTTATGAGGACTCAAATGTATGGTACAGTACTGGCAATATCAGCAAGAGAAGCAGGAAGAATTGTGATTCATGGACCTTTGAGGCCCTGAAGGGATTGCAGTCTTCTACTAATTTGTCTGTGACTCCTTGCCACATATTCTTTCCTCCACAACATCATCTTTTCTTCAGCACCTAACGGTACTTCCTATGAAAGTGCGTTATTTTGTCAAGAAATGTAAGCACCACCTTCCACAGTGCTATTGCAGCAGGAGAGACTGTCTTGTAGCTCCTGCCTTAACATTCTATGAAATTAAGCATGATAAACATAAATTACTGAATGCTTCATTCAGATTTTAGATACAATTTCAGGTTCAAAAATACTTAAGAAACAGATTCTGAAAAAATTATTCTCAGAATTTCTTCTCAAAAGCAAGGGCCACTAAGAAAAATTCTCTGTTGCAATAGTGTCATGGTTTAGCTGCAACATTCCTCAATACAATGCCCCCACTGTGACTTTAACAAACCGGGTTCCACTCACCCACTTTCCCTCTTCTCTCTTTACCTTCCTACTCCAGGGGTGGAATGGAGAATTTGGGACAGAAAAGTGAAAATCACAGGTTGAGATAACAATCTAATGCAAATAGCAATTAGATAAGAAGACAAACAGTAACTAGCAGAAGTTATGAGACAAAGGAGTGATTTACACAGAAAGTAAAACAATACTGGACCATTTTGCCCACCACGCTTTCTGCCCTGACCAAAAATGAGAGACTCCCTTACTCCCACCCCTGGCAAGTGAGGTAAGATGACAGTGAGTAACATCAGGGTTTGTCTGTGCCACTTGGCACAGTGCACTGCAGCCAGGAACTCCTAGGCAGAGGTGATCCAGCAGGCTCTGCCTCCAACAGCTGGGACTACAGGAATGGACCACTGAGCCCAGATACTTTAAAAGTAATACCTCTGTACTGGCTAGGACTGAGACAAATGAGTAACTGACTTTCAGCCTGCACTTAGGAGTTTTGAGACTGATAAAAACAGCTACATGGGAAGAAGGATGTCCAAAGAATATAGCAAAATATGAACAAGGGAAAAGAAAGGGCAGTATGATACTTTGCACAATTACACATTGCATAAGGATAAACAGGTGCACAAAATTTAACCATATTCCTTTGGATAAAAATTCCAAGGTTTTTATTCAGCCTTTTTTGTTTACTACTTCCATCTTTTTTTTTCTTTGTTTGTTTCAGAAACATATCACTGTGTGCCCAGTTTTTTACTGTAGCTGAAACAAATGGAGATGGTTCTCAGAAGTATGTACGAAGACGTTAAAGGAAGACAGGCAAAGCATCTCGTCAAACAGGCTCCCTTATCGAGCCATGTCAGCCAATACAGACAGAACAGGGTAACTTATTCAAATAACCCAGTTAGAATTTACTCTAAAGTTAGTGTGTATAAATAGCAAATGCATTTTAGATTCCCGGCCTAACTGTGCACTTTCAAACTTGGAGCGGTTATTTATGTCTGGTTTTAACGAGAAATTAAGTTTTCCACAAATGTTTATATATGTGTTATACATGTATCATCAGGCAAATTTCACAGCTCCTGGGTGAATTTGCTGTGTAAAAAAAAAAATAGCACAACAGCATCATATTTTGGCACCTGAAACCACAGGATTTGATTGAAATTTGGTAGGAAATTAAAGTTTTGGTCTTTGTTCCAAATCCTCTAAACTAGGGATCCTTTCAGATTTAAGGAAACTCTTATCCAATAGGTTACTGAAGAATGGTTTATGGTTTAGGGTGGGGGCATAAAGGATATAAATATTCTGGAAAAAGCTTAGGTTTTACTTTGCATTAGAATAAAAAGACAAAAAAATCTGAGGGGAAGTTTTGCAGAAAAAAAATAAACAAGAAATTAGTTTTGTGGGGGTTTTTTTCCTAAAACATCCTCTTTTTTCTCCTTTTTTTAAATTTTATTTTGTTTTCCCAGACAGTATTATTTTGAATTTAGAATAAATGAGTTTTGAAACAGAAGTGAGGAGAAGGTGCACAAGCATGACTCTAAGGTTATATTAATCATTATTCATGCAAGTGAAGTTGTCATAATTACTTTCAGACTTCATTACTGCTCCTAGAAATCCATCTTTTGGTACAGAAAAGGACAAGAGCTTCATTACTTTTTAGTCTATTCCTAATGCTGTTGGAGCGTTCTGGGGTTGCCATAAAATCCTTTCAATGTGCCATGACTAAAATATTATGGACGGATCATACGTGGAGGATTCTGCGTTGAAGGTTGAGATTAGTTTTAGCTCAAGAAGGTATACAAGGATTTTCTTTACTAAGTTATGAACAAAACATATCCTTCCAAACATTACCACTTTTATATTAGTACATAAGCACTTTTTCTGAGAAGTCACAAAAGGAGTCAAATATTTATTCTGAGTTATTGTATTTTAAGACATTAAAGTTTTATTTGAAATAATTTCTCATTCCCTATTGATCTTTATCATAAATAACCCCAGCTTTCAAAATGAATGCTTACTGTAAGTCTGTGCTATGACAATATCTCTCTCCCTCCTCCTCATTTGCCCCCACTCTCCCCATCTCTCTGTATTTATATTGTAATTACTACTAATCCAGGTTTTATTCTGAGTGAAAGTTTTAGACAGCAAACTGTGAAAAAAAAGGCAACTTCGTATTGTTTTTCCAGTACTGATCAGTAAAACCAGGTTAAGAATTCACAGGGATCTTTCTTTCTTTCTTTCTTTCTTTCTTTCTTTCTTTCTTTCTTGCACAATTATTTAAAATGAGTTGGAAACAAAGTAATGATTTTTAGTTGAGGCAGGAACCTGAATTTCTGGAGTTACCAGTATTTTACATTGGTTCATTTTTGCATTCTATTCTATATTTCATGAAAAAAGAAATATTGTGAAGTAAACTGCCAGATGAACTTTTACTTTCATAAAAATAATGTCTGAGCTTGCCAAGGTAAAGCTTATCAGGTGCAGAACACAGGGGCTGGACAGAATTGAACATAACTATAATAGCTTTTTCACATCACAGGCCATAATGCCACTCTCTTTTGCCTACATCTCCAAAAGTACCTCTTTTTTAGATTTACATTTTTATTAACTTTTTACATGAAAACCTGTAGTTTATTGTCCTTTCTACAAACAATTGAAGCAGTAGGTTGACCAACTAAAGAGATAAAGACAAGCTTATTTTGACAAAGTTTTACTATTGGTGTAGTGCTAAATTTGCTTTGTTGCATTTTCATGTTAGAAGGCTATCAGTGTAGCCATGAGATACTGTCCTGCATTTCAAATAGATATACCGTGTGGAATGAATCTGGATTATGTGTAGAAAGCCAGCCTCAAAGACTGGAACTACTTTTAGTCTGTGTGTTCAAGAACAAATGTGCATATCATATAAAAAATTCAGAACAGACTGTTACTATTTCATCAGCTGCCACAATACTAAAGTATTACAGATATTTCACACAGGAGAACATGTGGCTGATCTGTGCAGACTTCTGTCTACAGTGAATTCAATGAATTCTCTCTTTGTTTTGTTTGGAGCACAAGACCATTTTTTGTGACACAGTGGCTGTGCCTGTGTTCATCTGAGATGATGACTAACTATTGCCATGCAAGAGGAAAACTACATTGTTATTAAACAATGGGGATGGGGGCGTCTAGGGGGAATGAGGAGAAATAAATTGCCATGAAACGTGAAAAGTTTGAAGAATATATGTTGCAGCTTCATTTGACAAGGGACATTTGTCAAGCTGACAATTGTACTGATTAACCAAACAACCACTTAGTGTCACTTTTTACTTTTCCTTTTAGTAGAAATTATTATTTTAAGTAACATTTTTAGCCAATTTCTGTTGTTAAGGGGTTTGCATTGAAGTAAATGAAAAAAAAAAGAGAAAGAAACCAGCCAACCTAGGTATTATTCAAAGCCTTTTTAAGCACATTCCGTGATGTTATTTTTCGTCAGGATTAAGAACTGCTTCAGTTTGCACTCAAACTGCAGCAAGAACACTCAGGCTGGCACACTGCAGAATTTAAATATGAGATACAGAAACTAATAGAAAGGTGGCATTTTCAAAATGGAAAACAGGTAAAACATGTTATTTACATTATCTAATTATGAATCTTATTGCCTCTTCCTGTTCATGCCCCATTGGCTGTCATTCCACAGAGAATATAGGTACTGTATATAGGTACTGTGTTTTCAGAGTTGCCAGTTTGTTTTTAGGCTTCATGTCAAGATAATCATAGCCTGAACAATGCTATACTTAAACTGCTTGATAAATTAATTTTTTTTACATTAGATTTTAACACATTTATGCAAAAATGGCCCGTATTCCATTACTTGGACTGCTGTCACTTACCTCAGCAGCAAGGCTGTTGGACAATTACAATTCGAATGAGACAGCAGCTACCCAGAAGCTTATACTAACATCAAATTAACAGACTAATGCCTGCACTAACTAGTAATCCAACAAACCACATTCCCTACCTCTTTTAAGATTTTTTAAGACCTATTTTAGAGACGTAGCAGTGACAGACCATATAGGTCATTTCAGAATGCAAGTCTGAAGTCATCTTGATAGTGTTTTAAAATTTGTTGACCTCAAAGCCTGTGAATCTTTCTGAACTAAAGTCAGCATTTCTTTTCATTCTGTGCCTGTGCTGATACACAGGAGCATTTCATGAAGGCTGGGATATCTGCACTGATACAAATTTTATAATATTTCTGGTGGGTCATCACAATTGTGACAGCTATAATGTGCAGCCACCCTTTGGTAATCAATGCACCCCTCCAGCAGTTACAGTAGTAACGGGAAAAATAAAGAGGAAGGAGTCACTTTTATAAAGTCCCCAAAAGTTTTGACTTCTAGTGTCATTTAATGGCTTAAAACCAGGAAGATATCCATAAAATAGAAGCCTCAGGTCATGAGCATGCAACTAATATACAGACCTCTAACTAGTGTTCATGTCAAATGGAGTTAGCTGCCTAAAGTATTCTACAAACATCTGGGAAAAGTTTAGTTGCTACTGTTGTGAGCTACTTGAACTATGATAGTTTATGAAGAGTCAGTCTTGAGAGGCACGTCAGGTCTGTGGATTAGAGAAATGAGAATTAGCATGACTCTAAGCAGCTCAAATTTATACCATCTCAAACTTATTCAAAATTGTAAGAATATATTCTCATCCAGCACACTACAGGAGAAATCAATCATATAATTACTTAAAAGCTTATAGCTTTAAGGGATTTCTCAGCCTCAAGGCCCCTTTGTGTCGAGGCAACAGAATGTCTTCTAGTAAATATTTTACTAGCACGCTACGTGCAGTTGTATTTTTTGTCGTGAACAAAGCACACCTCAAAAGGAATCATAATTCTCTTGTTTACATTTCTGTCACTTGAAAAAAAAAAAGTTTTGCCTTCCTGCTCTATTTTGTGTTAAGAACAAATTATAATAAATACAATCCCCACTGATTTTTTTGCACTTTTTCCTCAGTTCTTTCTTGCTTAAAATGCCTGTCAGTACTTTTAACAGTTCCTTGTATCTCCAACAAGACTTGGCCCTAGGCTGTAGCCTGACAGAGATACCCAGGATACCTCTGTCACTTCATAGGTGGCAGCTGTCACCATCCCAATACTCCTTTTGCTAGGCAATGTGTGTAGCTACTTGGACTTCCTCTAGCTATTGTTGAGGCATATAACCAAGGATGTCTCAACATGGCACTGTTACATGTTCCAGCTTTTTCACAGCTTAGAAATAGCATGAAGAGTTGGTCCTACAGTTATACCAAATTTGGTACTTAGGTTTCTGGTACTTTTCATAAAAATACTGAGTTTTTCTATGCAGTCATTAACACAGGATAAAATATAAAAAGAATGCAAAATACTGTGTTTAAAAGGAAATGGGAAATTCCACCCATACTATCTCATTTTCCTCACAGCCACCCTTACCTATATATCTACATTCCTGGAATGACTCAGTATGCCATCAAACTTCAGAAAAAAAAAATAGCAAGGATTTTTCTGAAGACAATTCAGTCTAGCCAGCTACTCCAGCATTAAGAATTGCAAAAACATACATGCTAAATCACAGCTTCTCTGAGACAATGATCAATAATGTCCCATCAGTATTTTAAGCAAGGAACCTCTCACAAAAAAAAAAAAAAAAAGAAAGAAAGACTTAGTGAAAAAAATAACTTTTCTAAATCAGTTCTCTGGACCACAGTAAGAGAGGTAATTTGGGAAAAGACTATAGACTTACAATTTTTCCCACTATTTGTGACACAAGCAAAGCTGGCAGTGCTGGGAGATTGGACGTTGCCCTTATAATAACGTTACAGAAGGAGTCACTATTTGCTTACTCTCCCATGGATGAAATTAACTATGGAGATTTTAAATGGTGTAATTCTTTGAAATACACTTCAAATTTAAAAACATGACAGCATTAATGATCCTTAGACTCTGTTCAGAGCTGTTTTGTGGAAGAAATTTTAAAATTTCAGTACGATCAATAAATATATGACTGCTTGTGTTTCAACTTGACACTTTTTTTTTTTCTATTGCAGAAGTTTATGCTTGTCAACACAAATCCTAAAGTCAAGTCTGTTATTGACAAAGAGATGGCTTAAGGTTCTTGAGATTCCTTCTACCTCCTGAGAGTCTACCAAATAGCTAAATGACATTCTTGCCCGTGTTACCCTGTAATATAAAAATCCTTGCTGCTTCAGTTTAACTGAGTTCCAAATCCTAATTACTTACTCTTATTTTAAATAAAGACTTTTAAAAATCTTATTTTAATTTAAAGCTGAAGCCCAGACCTCTGAGTCCTTCTGAGATGAGATTGGATACAAAGGCTCCTGCCTCCACTCCAGCTCTTCTGCATTCAGGCTCGACATACAGTCACTGTTACCACTGTTTCTTTATTTAGGAACATTGAGATATTATTTAAGAGCCAATAAAATCCACAATGAAAAATCCATATTTGTCCATCCATGCATTTGGTAAGCACAATGACAAACTAGTTGATTTGATACCATGGGACAAGAGTAAAGTCAAAGACTTGCCAGTGGGATGTTTGTACATAACAGATTACACTAATTACCTTGTAGGGACAAATTTAAATTCTAAGTATTAACTCTTGTTAATCCCAGTTGGGAAAGATAAAACATTTCTATAAAGGAAGAACCAAGAGTAAGTAGGTTGCACAGAGAAGTGCTGGATTTTAACACTTATGTTTACAGATCTGTATCCTCCAGGGCTGTATATCCCCAGGTATCTGAAATAATTGTTCAATGACCTCATTCTATGGGCAATGGTTTTCAATAGACACCTGGTACTTTTGTGGATGTTGTTCTGGTGTGATGCCACAGATACTGTGTGTTGCTGCAAAATCATCCCCTCAGTTTTAATGAAGGCCTTAGAAAATCGCCCCATTGTACAGCTACAGGGCCCCCAGCTGCCCAGCTTCACAACCCACTGTGAATTATAAACTATGTGGAGGCTAAAAAACCTTTTTGATTCCAAAAAAAACCCCCACTGTGACCTGAGCTACTATGTATTCTCAATTCCACCATGCTACTGAGATTTTAAACAGAAGAAAGCAGACACGATAGCGGACAGAATCTCAGGACCAGATCTTTGGCCTTCAGCTATATGGAAGAATAATTAAACCCACAACAGTTTAGAGCATCTCAAGATTTGGCTTATTGCCATTTTCAGAGTCAAGAGACAAAAGCTAATGCCTTGTGGCTTCTGTCTTCTTTCTCCAGTTCCTGTGTCTGCCAAAGACTCAGATCACCTTAATTTATTATCTTGCTTGTGTTGGCTTTTTCCTTTAAGCCTTTAACTGGCTTTGGTCTTGAGACCTTGCAAAGCACTTTAAAATCTCTTGTATGAGCCCTCTTCTTAGGTGTTTGGAAAAAGAAAAGGAGTTTTAGTTTGGTAGCATTGTGCAGTGGACTGAGCAACTGAATGTGGCTTTCTTTGTGGCAATGCTGGTAGAATGGAAAGAAGGAAGAGAACTAGGAGGGCAGGAGAAAGGAACATTGCTAAGTTAATAAGAGAAAAGACAACAGCAATTTTTTAGCTATAAGAATGAGGAATTTTACATAGTGTATTTATGGACTAGCAATAATATGCATCTATATAATCCTCATTTACTCTACTCCTTTCAGCCTGCCTTGTTTGACCTATGGCTTTCACTTCTCATGCAATTTGTATAATTTCTTTAATTAGATACACTGAGGTCAAAGACTTAGGCTTTTAGAGGATTTGACTCTTATGTAGATAGTGAGAACAACCCTATTGCATTAGGTAAGATTAATCACTTTTTCTGAAGAGACATAAGCTTCGTATTTTACGGAATAGTGAAGTTCAACTGAAAGAAGAATAAAACTTCCCAAAAGGCAAATTACTTAATAATTTTTCAATAAGGGATTCTTTTGCTTTCTTTAAAGTATGATGCTAGATTGCATCCCAGATATAATACCACACTCCATGGATCTTTCTTAAGTGTTTGAGCGTGCATTCCAAACACACATGAGAACTACTTTGACTAACACTAATTTATTTTAATACTTGATCTCTCAAAACTATATGACTTTTTTTCCTGCTCTACAGCTAATTAAGGGTTTAAGATTCATTGCCAGAAGTCTATTACTATTTCATTGCCTAACTGTGTTACAATGGTAGTAATAATTAAAAAGTATAAGCATGATATTACAGCCCATAGATGGTAAGTCTACTCATAAACACAGGCGTGTAATATGAGTTTTTAAATGTATTTACCATAATAATAGGTATTAATAGCAATTTTAGTGCATTAAAAGTGTCATTAATGAACATGTTAATTATGTTAATCATGCTAATTTTGAAAAAAATGGTAAAATTCCCTTAATTTCTCTCCATCCATCTCCTCCTAAAAACCTCCTTTTGCCAGCATGCCATCAGGCACAGCATTGCCAGCTGATCAAGGGAGGGAAGGGATTATCCCTCTCTGCTCTGCGCTTGTGCAGCCTCACCTTGAATATTGTATGCAGTTTCAGCCTCTGCATTACAAGAAAGATATTTAACTATTAGAGTGTGTCCAAAGAAGGCCAATGAAGATGGTGAAGGACCTTGAAGGAAAACCTTATAAGGAGCTGCTGCGGTCACTTGGTCTCTTCAGCCTGGAGAAGAGGAGACTGAGGGGAGACCTCACTGCAGTTACAACTTCCTTGGAGGGGAAGAGTAGGGGCAGGTACTGATCCCTTCTCTCTGGTGGTCAGTGACAGGACCTGAGAGACTGCCCTGAAGTTGTGTCAGGGAAGATTTAGGCTGGATATTAGAAAATAGTTCTTCACCCAGAGGGTGGCTGAGCACTGGAAGAAGCTCTCCAGGGAAGTGGTCACAGAACCAGCCTGACAGAGTTCAAGAAGTGGAATACCCTTCTTGGACAATATCCTCAGGCACACAGTGTGACTCTTGGCTGTGGTGCTGTGCAAGACCAGGAGTCTGACTTGATGATCTTTGTGTGTCCCTTTTAACTCAGCATATTCTGTGATTCTGTGATCATCTGTTAGGTAGTTCCTTACTGCACTGCTCAGATTTTATTGTTACCTAGTGCTTACCCTTGTGGCTTTCTCAACAAATATGTTTGGAATTAATTGCTATTATAAATCACAGGAGAAAATGTCAGTTTATGAATCTGTAGTCTGTACCAATCAAGATCTCAGCACAGATATTTTCTCCCAAAATTCAGGTAAATTGCCATGACTTGGTCAACTGTTTATGTCTAAAAATTTTATGTGCACAGTCAATCCTTTATATTATTCACTGAGATTTTAAAGTTTAGCATGCTATCAATCACTAAGAATTTGCTGTGGCAAGAAATCTCTCAAGCTCTAAGAGTAACATTGGGAGGCATCCCTGCTCAAGGGGAGAGCATGGTGTGCAGCCTGCTATCATGCCAGAGACCTCAGCAGGCCTTGGGCTGTCTCTGTGTATGGAGTAAAATGATTGACCTAGAGTCATATCTGAATACCAGCAAGGCATCTGGGTCACTGTTGCCGACAGCTCTTGGTTGCCGTGTTGCCATCTGTCCCCCAAAAGTCCAGAGTACCCTGGATGAGGTCACCACTGCCGCCGCTAGTGGTTATGGTGCAGGCAGGGCAGGGGAAGAGGGGGTGAGACCTAACAAGGCTGATTTTGTTACACTGCTCCCAGCAACCCCTCCCTTTGGAGCAGCCATTGCTGCTCCCTGGTAGCCAGGTGCAAGAAAAATCCACAAGATTGCACAGTCAGAGGTGTTGGGGGTAATGGCTTCATGATGAAGTTGCGGACTCCTCTCCCAGACTGAACTTAACCTAAAATCTGCAAACCTTAACTGAAGAAAGAATAAAACTTAGGTTCCCTTTCTATGCAACTGTACTTCTCACTGGTTAGCAAGCCAGTTCACCATTTTTCTCCTTCTCTTCCGTTACCCAGTACATCTTTAATTATTCTTTGAAAAGTAAAATGGTTTCAGTGCGCAAGGCTGAGGGAGTCTTCTAATTCCCTTATTACTGGAGTTAGAATTGGCACATAAGACAGGATTGGTAAATTTAAAACCCTTCAGGCAAGTATGAGAGGCTACAAATGAATTATCTACCTACCTTTAGCTAAAATGGGAAGGCATTTCTTCTGTCTCTTGGGGTTAGTCTATTAGATGTTCTTTAAAATATCTATTGGAGTTTTCAGGCAGGAAGCCCAAAGCTCTACTTCTACTTATTATATTCCTAGTAAAATGTATTTTAATAAAATCTGATAGTGTTTCAGGCTTACGTAGTCATAGGCACGCATAGGGACAGAATTTCACTGGTTAGGCAATTTTAACATTAAAAAATACACAATAATGGGCTTATGGTATCTCCAGGACCAGACAGCACCTGAAAGGGACTTTCAGATATTTCACATGTGAGTTTACATATTTCTAGAAGAATATAGAATTTCATTATTATCCTTATATTTCTTCACAAAATAGCAGAAAATAGCTGCTGAGATTTTAGGGAGAACTGCAGAAAGTAAATTTTTACCTTTAGAATTATTTCAGGGTCTTATGAATTTTCTTGACAATAGCGATCAATAAAAAAATGTCAAGCCATGTCCCCCAAGTCACAAGTTTAAATCAAAATATTCAAATGTATATCACAGCATTAACTGTTATAATGAGAATTCCTTTATTTTTTTCTACTGTCTTCAAAATTTTCTTTGTATTTGGGTTATTCTATAGAGATACCAGGCCAAAATCCTACTTTTGAAAAAAAAGTCTTAATTTTTTGGCTAGTGGCAAGATTAATAATGCAAGACTTACAATTTAAAAACCCAGTAAGTTGGAGATATAAAACTGTGCTCATAAAAACTAATCACATTTCTAAAATACAGGATGTAAAAGTATTTTATGTATTTTTGGTGACTAAGATGAAAGGTAATATTATTGAAATTGCAAGGTTATATTTAAAATATTTAGAATTTTATTATTGAAATTGAAGTTTTGTCAATTAAGTATACTTTGTAAAACTGCTAGTTACATCATACATCAAAGCTTCTTATGCAGCTTGTTCCTGCCAAAAGATTTCTGGTCCTGCAGGGCATATGCTTCATGCAGCACAAGCTAGATATTTCTGTTCACAGTGGGAAAGAGAGGTTTTAAGGAACTAAATTTTCTTTACAAAAGAAAAATAGAAGGGTTTCTCTCTCTCCCTATGGCCTTTACAACCCATGGGAACACTACAAATCTTGGAGAGGTTCAGATGACTTTTGTCTTTGCATAGTAGTATATTATTCCTGCTGCTTTTCCTTTTCCTGCAGCCTATGATCCTGCATATCCAGACCAGCAACATGTCTGGGGTTTTCTTTAACTAGTATGACCAGGATTCTAAGAGGAAGAGGAATGGCACTGAGGAGGAAGGTGTATTGAGTTTTGCTGAACACTGGCTTACTTCAGTGCAAAAGGCTAGGCTTGAGGTTTGAGGATATTACATACAATCAGTCTCAAATTAAGGCCATAAACTAGTGAGTTTGAGGAAAGATTGGCAGGCTGAATGAAAGAGGGGATTAAATCAGCTTCTCAGTAAAAGTGAATTTCTACTTTGTGTTGAATAGTTAAGTAATAGAGGGATGGGAAAGAAGACAAGAAAAAGGTGAGCCCAGAGTTCAAAGATCATCCAGAGTGAGGGTCTCCCTTTCTCTCTACTGATAGAAATATGTTGTCTCTATAAATTGAGAATTCAGACTCTTACCAAACATTAATACAAAATTGGGAAACAAATGTTGACTTTTTTCACAGGGGAACAATCAAAAGCTCTGTCACAGACAGGTTTCCCATTTTCCAAAATACTGACTTACCCAGAAGATTAAATAAAGAAAGACAAGAAATTGAAAAAAATTATCAGATTCCCAGGCAAATACCTCTCATCCTTCCTGCTCCATACCATGCAATATCCTAGGGGTTCCCTATGAAAAAGAGCTGCCTGTCCTTTACACTTCTACCAGCAAAATCTTTCTATGCTTTGTAGAATATTTTTCTGACTATGCTTCTTCCTTTCAGAGTGATAACAACTCAATAAACGAGAGGAACAGATTTCTGTTGGCAACTTCACACACAAAAACACACAAGTCTTTTGTGTCAGGATCTTGCCATCTTTCAAATATGTTGTTTACTAAACCAAAAAAAAAATTCAGGGGAGTCTGATGCCTGTAAGTGTCAGGAATTCTGGTTTGGATTTCATACAAATCCAAAGCTTTTACAAGTCTTTGCATGTCAGTCTATCAAGGGACATTCATTTGCAGTACTTTGAAGAATGATTTTGTCTATCAAGTCAGTACTATTTTCTTCAGCCACATCACTTGTCTGGAAGACCCCCCTACCCAACTAGCAACGAGATCTGCATATTCAGTGTGACAGAGACAGTAAAATAATAGGTATCAGCCAACAAGATCTACTCTCACACCTAATAAGTAAGCAGTTTTAGCTAACCAACCTTTTGAAGTCCCACTGTGATCAGTTCTGCTCTACTGATTGGCAACAAATGATCATCTATTTTATTTATGTCCTTGTTGGACACACACACACATACACTCACACACACACACACACACACACACACACACACTCTGTTTGGTGAGAAGGCATGAACTGTTTATTAAAAGATCTGACTCCACTTTTATAGTATTTCTACAAAGGTCAGGGACTGGGGGAGAAGGTTGACACCTCTCCCCATCCCATTGGTCAAGACAACTGTCCATCAGCTGTCCATATCTCTAAGAAGAAAATATGTAAACTAACTTGAACTAACAGAAACATTGCTTCTATTTATAACACCCATGCATGAGAAAAACCCTAAGGACTGTGAACTGTGAGTCACAAGAATGCTGAAAAATCAAAGCAACAGAAGCCCACTGAAGAAAATAGAGTTGCCTATGGAGGCATAAATAGGTGAAGAGATAGAGAGATTCTAGGGTGACTTTATAACTGAAATAGTGACAAAACTGAGGAGCAACAAAAGCAGCAACTCACACTTCACAATTTCTCAAGCAAGTTTTGATATAGAGTTTTCAATAAATGCTCTATATTATTATATTATTAAAAAACAGGGCCACTGTATGATTTTTAAAGTATAATTTTATAAAATAAATTGTTCTTAAGACTCCTGCTAAGCAATATGCTCCACACGCACTTTCTGAAGAACTGTCTACCATGAGTGAGTTAAATGCATTGGGTTACACTGGTGCTGAACTCAGTGTTATAATTCACTGTTTAAAAATTGCCAGTGTTTGCATGTTTAGTTGTAATATATTTCTTTGGATGTATATATATATACACATAAAAATAATTATTACAGTAAAAATGAGATAGATTTTATAAATCATATGCTAGAGAAAAGGAGACTGTGTGACTAAGAAAAAAAATAGAATCTAACTTTTCTTAAGTATTTAATAGAAGTTGCACTTTTTTATTTCCCTCTTCTAGTTTAAAAAATCAGCATACTGCAGTCTAGGAAAAAAAAGAAAGAAACTGATCTGTGCTTGTTACCTGAGCTAGGCAAAATATATAACAAACTGAGATCAATGCTCTTCCAAGGAGATTAGGATAATTACAATAAAATTAAAATAAGGAGATTTGCTGATAAAAGTCTGTTTCTTTTTCTTTTAGTCATCTGTCTGTCCCTGAATTGGTGCACAGTCATTAGGGTGGCTCTGTAAGTCTCTCTTTAATGAAATCTTGTAGGGAGGAACACAGAGGATCCAATTATCTTTAACTGAACATACATGTTGTTACATCCAGAAAAAAACAACTGTGATAAAACCCCGGGAACTTTGCAGAGTCAAGTTTCAATAAACAAAAAATAGTTATGCAGTGCCAAGTGTATCCTTACGGTTGATCCAATGTTTGTTCCCCTTCCACATATGCCCGGTGGCAGGGTTTTATGTTCACACACTGGCTGTGCTGATCTGTCACAATGATAAGGCGACCTGGATCCCAGTGGAACACAGGACTGTGACACAGTCCATGTGTAGCCACATTCATGGGTATTTTTCCCTTTTTATCACCCTGCCCCTTCTCTTCCTGATAATTTCTAATTTCTTTTAACACCTAGGTCAATTAAAAACTCCTGTACTGGGTTTTCATGCCAGGGTTTTTGCAGCAGGGAGACTTCAGAGGTGGGTTCAGCAAGAAGCCCCTAGAAGCTTCCCCCGTGTCCATTGCAGCCAATGCCAGACAGCTCCAAGAAGGATCTGTCACTAGCCAAGGCTGAGCCCATCAGCACCAGTGGCGATGCCTCTCTCTTAAGAGGAGGGAAAAGCAAAATTTCAGCAGAACAGCAGCCCGAGAGAGGAGTGTGTGAGAAATGTGTGAGAAACAGCTGTGCAGACACCAAGGTCAGAGCAGAAGCAAGGAAAGGAGGTGCTCCAGGTGCTAGAGCTGAGATTCCCCTGCAGCCTGTGGTGAATATCATGGGTACACAGCTGTGCCCCTACAGCCCATGGAGGACCCCATGCCAGAGCAGGTGGATAACTGAAAGAGGTTGTGACCCTGTGGAAAACGCTGTGGTGCAGCCAGTTCCAGGCCAGTGGGGAAGAGGAAGCAGAGAAAAACAGGAGTGAAGTGGTTCCTGAGAGGAAGAGAGGGGTGATGGAAATGTATTTTAAAATTTGGATTTATCATTATCCTACTCTGATTAAAATAATTTCCTCAAGTCAAGCTTTTGCCTGTGATGATAATCTGTAAGTGATGGCTCCCTGCCATTATCTTGACCCACGAGCCTTTTTTTATGTTTTTTCTCACCTGTCCAGCTGAGGAGAAGAGTGATAGAACATCTTTGGTGGGCAGCTGGTGTCCAGTCAGGGTCAACCCACTACACTTCCCCTTACTGTTCTGTTCCAAGTGTTGCCTTCACGCTACCTTTCTGTCCTGTCCAAGTACTTTTGTCCAAGTTGTTTTTCTTTTTTATTCACCTATACCCTTCGCTTTCACTCCTCACTGCCCCCCTTTCACGTAGCAGAGAAAGCCTTAAAAACACATCTGGAATTTTCCACCTCATTTTAGTCCCAACCCTGGTGCCAAAATGGTTTCCCAGTAGCAAGCAGAGGGAGTATTGTTTACCTCTTTGTTCTTTTGTTGCTTATTGGTTGCATATGTTTGGAACAGAGAAAATCTTAATTGAATTTAGCATGTCAGAGTATTATGACTCTCCTTTGATGCACTGAGCTTCAGACAATAGCTTGTTTTCACTAGGGTGGTGAAAGACAACATATGTGATTCAAAATGTGTAGATAATGGATGTTGTAAAATGTCATGACAAAACAGTTCTCAATTTCATTGCTATTTGATATCTAGTCAAACCAACATTTCCCTATGGTCCCTGGAAGCAAAAGATTTGTCATTTTGGCAAATGAGGATGATCTGTATGGATGATTTTCCACATAATTTCACCTTTATAGACTTTTATTGTCACCATCTGAATGTTTCAGACCAAATGTGTCAGACACTGCAGAAAAACAAGAAATGGAAAATATATTCTTATAAGGGTATGCTAACAAGCAACCTTGAAAGTAATCAATAAATGCTTCTTCATTCACCTTTAGTATCCCATACGTGTGGAGAATTTCCATGCAGAGGACAGGCTGGACCATCTGTCCAGATCTTCTTTAACCCTTCATCATTTTGCCACTTTTGTGTAATTTACACTATTAATTTCATGCCAATAAAAATCCGTAGACCACACCATAAAGTTTTGTTGTCTGTATATTGATAGAATGATGGCAATTGGCAAGCCTTAACATTTTCACTATAATACTCCTTATTTCTGTCATAAACCCCTAACACATATTTTTCATCCACATGTCCCTGTGTAAACTAATAATCCAGAACATTTTTCTTCACATTATACTATTCATGAGCATGAAAGAATCTGAAACAGTGAGTCTCTTCAGCTCCAGTGAAAATGAATTGCCATCAACATCCAGAAACCCAGGAAAAAAGACTCCATCTGAAAAAAAAGTACTTTGCTGCTTAGTTAAAAGCCACTACTTGTGTTAACACAATCGCTGAAATTGTGTTAGAACTCCAGAGGAGGGACACTGAGTTGATCAGAAGGATGAAACACCTCTCCTATGAGGAAAGGCTGTAAGAATTGGCATAGTTCATCCCAGAAAAAAGAAGGCTTTGGGATGACCTAATTGTGGCCTTCCGGGACTTGCAGAGGTCTTACAGAAAAGATGGGGCAAGACTATCTGCAAGAACAGGTGGTGACAGGACAAAGGGGAATGTGTTCAAATTGAAAGAGAGTAGATTGCAGTTAGATATTAAGAAAAAAATATTTATTGGGATTGTGGTGAGGCACTGAACAGGTTACGCAGGAATGTTGTGGATGCTGCATACCTGAGGAGCTCTGAGCAACCTGGTCTAGTGGAAGATGTCTCTGTCCATGATGGGGGGTTTGGAGTGAGATGATCATCAAGGTCTCTTTTCAACCCAAATCATAAAAACAACAACAACAACAACAACAACAACAAAACAACAACAACAACAAAAAAATAACTAATGTCAATTTTCACCAGGCAACAATTGATCTTCCATAATATTTGGTCTTCAGAATAAAAAAGCTTTCATATGTAATTACACGTCTTCAAAAATAGAAAGAAAATAGTTAATGAAAACGCATGTACTGAAAATTGCTTGCTGAACAGTATTCTCAAATTCCTACTGACGAGGAAAAAAAGCAAATTTAATTACTCTATTAGTCACTTTTTTCACATTTCCACTTTTTTGGTGGTAATTTTCATTTTCACAGATACTTGAAAAAAGCAGGAACAAAGGAAAACAAAATCAAATTACACTTTTTTGCATTGATTAGAATTTTTTTCTGTTCTTTTTTTAACTGTTTCAGATTTGTCCAATAATGATCCAATGAAATATTATGTAGTAGGGACTGTGATATTAATTGACACATTTCAAACAAAGGATTTAAGTGAGGTTTCACTGGTTATATTGGAAAGAATCCTCAGAAGTCAACAGCAAAACTTCTGTTGATTTTGATAGAAACAGTGATCCCATGCTTAGTGACTTGCATCAGAAAATTATCAAGATTGTACCACAACACTGCTACCTTGTGGCATGACATAGAGCAAAATCATTATTGCTTTTGCAGCGTGCCTCCCCCTTCACTAACAGGGATGCCATGTGTTACAAACTGCTAACACCTCATCTTACACTTGAAGGCATGATTCCCTTTCCCCTGTAAGTCTTTATATAATTAGTGGAAAGCTATGCCGATTTTACTCATTTTATGACTACAAAGTTTTAAAAGAGAATGCCAGATCACTTTCCCCTTACAATTCCAATTCATAATGTATTCTTAAAGATGTTAATTGTCTTGCAAAATTTTATAATGGTGATGTTAGGAAGATGGATATAGTTTTCCAGTAATAACCTGAACAAGTTTGGAACTAGTTTGTATATCACAGATAAAAATACCCTAACCCACTCCACTATATTTATGTCTCATTAGTTTATGGACCTAAAGCCCTCCAGGGACTGTCACTCACAAATCCATCTAATGTTTATGAGCTCTAAATTTTGCATTTGGATCTCTAATTTATCCAACAGATATGGAAAATCATATAGATAGAAAACTCCCTAGTGCCTACAAAGCTCTAGATTTTAATAGAGGGGGCAGAAACAGTATAAGCATAATGTTTAATATAAGCATGATGCTTAGCACATTAGTGGCAAGCTAAGTGTATCACCTAGGAGGAAAGACATTCACTGTATTTCAGGTAAGTGGAATAGTACTCTGCCCAGGACTATTGGCTTGTAATGATACAGAGTTTAGTGTGGCTATGTGTTAATGCCATCCAGTTCCTGTTGGAGAGGTTTTTTAGTGGAACATTGTCAACACAGGCAAATGAGGATCAGCTATTTTCTGGTAGCTCTAAACTTTGGGGACCAAGGGGGCAGTGCCATTTCTCCACCACACATTATGGACACTGTTTTTATTTGCAAACCCTATCCAAACATTCCTACAATAAATGTAAAATAATGACAGAAGTTGAGCACACGTTAATAGAGGACTGAAAATGTTGTGCAGTTATTACTATTCTACTATCTGAAACTTGTGTTAGACATACATAGATTTAACCATCCTTTCAGCTTCCTATGGCATAACACATGGTGCAGTTGATGGATCCTAACACAAGTATCTTTCCTAGTGATGCTGATGATCATACAGCCCCAAAAACAATATTGCGATACCTATAAAATAAAATATAAAATTGATTTATTCATCCAAAAAGAGAGTTATGTCCCAACAGAATGGATGTAGCTGCACTGTATAGTTTAGTAAACTGAACTGGAAATGGCATTTTGCCAAGAGAAAAACTTTAGGAATGAATAAGATAAGGGATAGGTATTTAAAAAGACTCTAAAATAGATGATCATCAGCAGTGGTATCTTAACAGTGAATGCTACATAAAAAATTCCCAATAGACACTACAGTTCTGAAATTTGGTTAAAGTAATAATACTGTTTATACTTAAATCTTCCTGTCCTGGCCAGAGGAATTTAGTGAATAATAATGCCTCTACTTCATGATTACCTGGTCATTAGATGGGTATAAGATGTTTTTTCATATCAAATAAAAAATTCAAACTAAATAGTATGGACCTCATAGAAATTATTTAACTAAGTAGTTTTTATTAAACAGGTGATATGTGTTACAAAACTATTCAGTAATATTTAAGGTATTTTCCCATTAAAGTCTGTCTGTTTAAGATCATAAGGCTTTATTATACTCCCTTTACTCACAAAGATATAACTGAGCAGGTATTTCCTGGATAATTAAAGTTTTTGTTTCTTTATTTTTACAGAGATTGAATTTTTACAGGGATTATTTTATTTACCTAGAAATGTCTGCAATGTATCACTTTTATTCTCACTTCAGTCCTGTGAACCAGGAGATAGATACTCACATTATTGTTCTGCCTGCCCTGTGTTAAGATGTATTCAGATGTAGTATAACTGCCCTGAAAAATATATTCTGAGTTGCATAACATGCATAATATACACTTCTATGCCATAATTCTTGGAATTAAAACTGAAAGTAGTGGATTAGGTGTTTTATAAAAGTAGTATTTGTAATAAATTTTTCTGGCAGTAGCAACTTAATAGCACATGGGGTTTTATAAAGAGCACATAATGATGATTCATGGCAGTATGGACATGTGGATCCCTTAGATCTTCTTTCAGTTTACTTCATTCTTTGATTTATACAGTGATTACCTAGCTACATAATTCTTTGAAAAAGCAAGCAAAAGTGCTGTCAGCCGTCTGCTAAATTGCTAGTAGATATAAGCAAGATTTGTCTTTCAGAAGCAGATCCTCTCCTGTAATACCACTTAGTGATGTGAAATTAAATACCCATGGTTTTCAGCTGATAGGCTCTCTATTGTTAAATCAGCAAGTGATCATAGACTGATAAAATACATTTCAGAAATGTATCAGTGGGGAAGAGAGGAAGAGAGTTTAATGATTAAAATACTGAATTGAGTTTGAAATTCTGGAGCTGCTATTCCCATACTCTTTACATATCCCTAAGCATGCATCTCTTTCTCTCTTTCTCAGTTGTTCTGACACGAAAATAAGGCTCATACTGCTCCATGTCACAGAAGGATGGTGAAGGAAAAAAAAACCAACAAACATAAACAACTGATAGTTTAACCTTCAATAAATTATACCTTACTATGTTGATCCCACTCTATCTCCTGATAGAAATAAGTAAACGAGTCCCCTCTTATAAACTGAAATTACTTACCTAGCGGGGAACACTAGGCAGAATATTTGAAGGGGTTAGTAAGAGTTTACATGCTCTTTGCATTTTGTATTCAGATCCCTCATTCCTGAGACCAGCCTGTAACTTCTGAAGCAATCTGAAGTTTCCTGTTGAGCCAACAGTTCTGGTACACACACTCTTCCAGCCTGCTCCTCATGCCCACTTGGCCTGCAGGAATAAAATTAAAAAGGAAGCCCAGAAAAAAGGAGTGCCCAGGGAATGTATGATGTAAACGTGCAGACCTGAATTTTGACTGAGTGTTGATCAGTTTTCAGTTCAATTACACTGACAGTTTCCCAAAACATCTTATATAACCCCAAAATACCTAATGAATTTGCCTATGGAAGGTAAAATATAAATGGAGGAACACCTGAAGCATACATTGTTTTTCTGAAAGAAGTGGAAGATTTTAAATGTGGAGGCTTTGCAGACTCTTGTTTCACTTCAACAGATTTGTGCAGTATCTCTGGCAGGGTAGTATTCATGGTGTCTGTTTCTAGAGTGAAAGTGTTCATAAGCAGATTTTTCCCCGACTAAGCACTACTAAATTCTTTCCCTAGATTTTTTTTTTCACAAACAATTTTAAAATCAATTTGAATTTATTAAACAGATCCCAAAGACTGAGATTGTTTCATGTGTGAAAATAATGACAAGTATGAATACTATTATTTCAAATTTATTAATAAATCAATTTAAATGGAAACAATTTATCTCATTGCTAACTTAATAACATTGATGGCACTGGACTTAAAGGAAAAAGGGATCTACTCCCAAATTACTTCAGTGGTATACTTTTCTGTTTCTGATTGACACCATATATCTCACTATCAATGAATTAAATAAATCAATCGCAGATAAGAGAATTAATTTGAAGACAGAAGGAATGTTCATGACCTTACTGTTAGAGTAATGTGTAAGAAGGAACACATCTATCTGGAGTCAAATGCAATAGTTTTGCCTACATTTGCTCAAATCTTGACAGATTTCATCCTTGTAAGACTGTTCAGGTTACACATTTACATCTGACTCATAAAATATTTTGATGAAACATATTTCACCGTCTTTCTAAGAAGTAAGTGTGAGACGTTTAAGAAATAATGTCCTATTAATAACTAGCATATTGCTCAGGACAACAGAACCATCTGTCTGAGGCATATAGACCAACAGTACAGGAATTGTAGCTAAAGGTACATCAGGTCTGAGGGATTAACATGTTAGTTTCAAACCTGCAGAAATTCACACATAAAAATAAAGATATGTCTTCTACTGCTATTCTAGCTCAAAAACATTTGAAATTTAGCTGAAATCTGCAGAAAGGAAAGTTTCATCAAGAAGCAAGTTTGAGAAAGCATATTAAAATTCTATCTATACCAACAATTACTTTCCAAGTATTCTAGCTACAACTGGTAGTGTTTCTTATTTTGAAGTATACTTTTTCTTTCTGGCTGATAAACAAACATATTGTGATCACACACTCCTGATATCAAGGATTTTGCCACAAAACTTATGCCAATATCTCTACTTCCGTTAATCTTTGGCCTCATAATATATCTTTTTATTATGGTATAATGAGCCCACTTAAGCTGGAAGACTTGCCAGCCTTGCAAGGTTTAATAATCAAAGATCAGCACATAATATCTCAATCCCTAAATTACTCAGAATTTGATATACCATACCAAATATATTTGATGCATATAAAATCATGTAGTAGAAATAACAATGGAAAGACTTCCATTGCACTTCAACTGTTGCACTTGAAAATTTGGAAATCTACACCACGTATATAGGGCTAACATATAAACAGAGGTCATAAGGTAACTCCAGCATATGGCTAAATCATCACAGTAATACCAATATTAAAATACTTATATGATCATTTTTGCATGAGTCCATTTAAAGAAGAAAAGGAGAAGTTAAGCTGAGAAGGGAGGAGAATAAATTATGAAGTTGAAGGATGAAACTGAAGTATAGTATCTGTGTGGAGAGGAACTAAAGGCAATGGGTGAAAGCAGCATCAACTGGTACTGGGCACAGAATACCTAGCTAAAGCTCTTGAGAACTCTTGAGTGAATCCTTCATAGGGTCCTCAAGGCTATTGCCTCTAGCTGGCCGTCCAGGTTCTGCTCAGAAGACTATGCATCAACTGGCCCTAAAGCTCTTAAAACCTCTCCTAAATATCTCCGGGTCCATTAACAGCGTGCTCAAGAAAGGAAAGCACCATCCTGCAATGCAAAGGTCAGCAATGAGTTACTGGTCACTGACTGCATAAAGACTTGGGCAGTCTCACACCTGGTAGGTGAGTTGTAAAGAGAAAATATGGTCCTGTGGCTTGATTCATGCAAGAAAAAGAAATAGGGTTAAATGTTATTACTATATATAAACAGGCAAAAGAAAAGGAAAAATGGTGCCAAAATTACAAGGGTGAGATTAATGGAAAAATCTTCTTAGTGTTCCCCATTAGAAAAAAAATTGTTGACCAAGTCTGATTAATTTGCAGAGTAATGTTCCTGGCTCAAGTTCAGAACTCCTCTGCCTCATGGACTGAATGTTGGGCCACATGAGACTAGCAAATATAAAGCTCTGCTGCCAGAACTCCAGGCATTCAAGCCCCTAAAATTCTGAGTCTGACTCAGAAAATAATTGGAATTAAAAAAAAAAAAAGGTAAATTAGACATTCATGTGGAATTCATGTGGGGTTCATGTTCTTTATTTATTACACAAATATCTCATTTCTCTACAGAAACACACACTCATATGTTGATTAATTCTTTATGTTCCTGGCAACCACAAGGTCACAGGGAACTCAGCACAAGGATACAATTTTTTTTTTTCTAGGAATACAAACCATCTTCAACATAGTTGTAAGTAGTCATGTATAAAAACAGTGTTCCGCTGCTGTCATTAAGATGTGCATAAATTAATTCCTCTTCCATCGTGAAGAAAATTTTGGAATAGCTGTTCTATGGAGATGATCTACATCTTGGAACCTTTTTTGCATCTGTTCCCTACACATGAATGATCATGTATTTGTGTTTGCAGAATTACTTTCATTAGCAGAGCATGATTGTGAGTTGTGTCTGTCTTCATAAGAGAAAACAATGACCATATTATATGAATAGACGGGGCAGATGGCCACACATAAGTCCATGCATTCTAGTACCCAAATCTCAGCTGTTCGCGACCTCAGCCACAGTCCAAACTGAGTGAATGGGTGAAGTTTCCTACAGACCAAAGCCAAAAGCTTGATGCTTTCAAGTTCTCCAGGGGAATTCAGAAGAATGCATTTATGTGCTCTGACACTATAAGATACCTATAATACTCCTTACATATTATGTCTATTGCAGTGCTTTAATCACCACTGCCTTTGAAAAAGTTTTGAACTTTTATTCAAAAAGTCTAATTTACAAAGCATAAAGTTATAAAGTGTAAAAATGTATCTACAGTCAATGAGTAAAAAACAGATTTACCCATGAATGCATGGCATCATCTTCATAATTAGTATGCTACTGCAAATACATTTGATTCAGCAAATCTGTAAGTTACAGCGAAATAATTGCTAATGATTCAAAGTCTGCATCACACACAGTGATTGTATATTTAAAGTTGTACCTTGTAAAGTTCTACTTCTTTTTGGTGTGGACTTAACATTGTATTTTCTGATGCATTATTTCTATGAGGTAAGCCCATGACAGTCCACTAATATTTGCAGGAGCATTTCATTCTACCTTTTCCTTTGGAAAAAAATCATAGATTCATTGAATGGCTTGAGTTGGAAGGTGCCTTAAACATCATCCTGTTCAAAATGTCCTGTCATGGACAGGGACATCTTGCACTCTACCAGGTTGTTCAAGTACCCACCCAACCTGGTCTTGACCTATATATAAGATATGTAATGAAAATAAGCACTGAGTGAATCAAATTTGATCATCAAATGTTAAACCCATAAATTTCTTATATATTAAAAATGTGCATAGCTCTTTTTTATCAATTTCTGTCTTGTTTCCAGACTTGGAGAATGTAAAACTTCATTCAAATGAAAATGATTATTTAATTCATAAAAATTATTCTCTGAAACTGCAGTGTACACACAATTTACCTTTTATTCATGCGATAAAACCTACAGAAACTACTTAAAGATTTTGCTTTCAGAGAAATGTCTCTTTGTAGCAATCAGTTTAAAAAAACCTCCTCGTTCAGGCTGCTTTGACTACTTTTAGCAGTGGAACTTTGTATTTACTAATAAAAAAAAATCCATCAAAAAGTACCATTAGAGCTGATGACAGCTAAACATGGAATAAAAGCTTCACATTTAAGTATTTCAGGGTGTAATAACACCTTTCTAAAAACTGCCTCTGTATTTGGAAGTGATAAAAATGCTCCCATTTTCTGGTCTCTTGTGCTTCATGGTAAGAAACTGATGATTCATTCTTACTTGCTGCTTTGGACAATTCATGTGTACTGAGCACAATCCATCCTTGCAAAGGAATACAGGAGTTTTTATGTCCCTTTCAAACACTGAGCTTTGTGTTCTGAGCAGCAGTTGCAGCACTCTCACTCTATTGGGCTAATAGAGATATGTTTTTTTGCTGTTATAAGAGCTGAGCATAGAAACAGAAATATGAAAGTTCAGTTTATGAGGAGATATGCTACAATTTCTAGCAGAAAAGTCAGCAGTGGCAAAAGATACCATACTATTTTAAAAAAAATTATGTACGTAGTACATAAAAGTCCATTAGGATGTTTGATTCTTCTTTTTTGTCTTTTGACAGATGCAATTTTCAAGAAAATAATCCCCTGAAGAAAAGAGATGGAGATGAACCCAGTGATTCAAGAATGTTTAGGAAATGTCTTGTGCAACGGGAGTAATTCATATAGATAGGTCCTTCAGGAGAAATCCTTAAAAACATCCATATATTTAGAAAGACATTATAAACACCTGTTACAAAGTTGAAACCTTAGGAATTTTTTTAAAGTCACAGCTTATATTCTCGCAAAGAGAGCTCCAACTCATTTCCAGTTGCTCCTGATCTGTATTGTTACATTCCCAGCTAGACTGTATGAGAAGGGGAATCTCTTTCCATAGCAGAGATGATGCCTTCGGAAGGCCGACCTGAAACAGAGACTGAACAGAGCTAGAGAATAAAGCAGATGTTTATTGAAAGGCCTTTGGGGTACACCCTGGGCAGGACAAGAGCCTGGCCAAGGCTACACCCAAGGTGGACTAAAACCCCTCACAAAATGGCTGACTGGTCATGAGGTCTTACACTTTTAGAAGTTGTGATCCAGTTGCATATTGGGGTTTTATTGTTCAATTACAGCTTCAGTTTGTGAGGTCCCATCCTTCTTGTTCCTCTCTTCAGTCCACCATTGCTTATGCTTTCAGGCTTGAAAATTGTCCTTGGTCCTCAGCAGGAAAAGGATTTGTTTTGTCTACCTACTCTGTGAAGAGAGCTTACTGGCACCTAATATGAGGCTCAGAACTACATCCCTCGGCAGCACAGAATCTCGAAAACATGAAAGCCAAAATTTAAGGCATCAGGGAGAGCCTAATCTCTACAGGAAGGGAACTTTTGCACACCTGAGTTTGGTGCTTTCCTCTCTTCATCTTTGTTGGTGACTGTAGTCCCAGCTTAATTAAACTGTACAGCATTCTAGATCAATCCCCTTGTGAATTCAGATGCACCATCTTGCATCTTGCATATTTTGAAGTGTTCAGGAGGTGAGGTATAGAAGTGAGAAATACAGCATATATTTGCATGGAATCTGTCCTCAGGAGGAGTCTAAATCTCACCAAGACCAATAAAAATGAAGAATTTAAGTACGCAGTTTGCTTCAGGTTCTCAGAGTTAAATCATGTCTTGTCCTAGGTTACAATGTAAGATATGCCCAAGATATGTATTCTATCACCATCTTCATGAGCTGTTGAAACCAGGTGGGGCAGTGTTCCCCTTGTCCCCACCCTCCGGACTATCTTCTGTTAATGGGCCCATTCATGCTGTGCTGTATGACTCATGGGTAACTCCCATCCGGGAGTTATCTCTGTTTAATGGACAATCAAGGACCCATTGTATGAGTCATAAAATTACATCGTTCCATTGTGAGATGCTCCTCCCATGGGGAGGAGCCAAGCATTCCCACCTGGATATAAACCGGGATAGCACAAGGGGCCCTCAACCCGCTGGATTCCCAGAGGACAGGAGGTACCGGACTTTTCTACAGGATCACAGCTTCAACACGACCAGTTCATCCAGACTGCTACCTGCGCCCTGACTAACAGGTTGTATTATTTAACTTACTTTATTTTACCTTTTTTTCCCCCCTCCTATTAAATTGTATTTCTGACTTGGAGTCTTTCACTGGTTTTACTTTCAAACCAGCACATGTCTTCAGTGAAATCCTAGGGAATTTTGCCAAAAATCAACTCCATCTAAGTAGAAGAAAAGCACTAGGTTATCCAGTAAAAGACAACCACCTCTCATTCTAATGCAGCATCTTTGCCTCCTGAAATTATGGTATATCAGGATTTTTTAACAATAGTTTTTAAGGAGAATATGAAATCAGAAATAAGTTACACAGCTGAAGAATGAATGGACATGTAGGCATTTTTTTACAGTACTGTGATTTTAAACTTTTACTCTCATTTAGTTCCTGTTCTTTCAAGAAAACACTGGAGTACATTATCTGCAAAATAGAAAGAATTTAAACCACTATTTTTTAAAACCCAAAAGAAACATCGGTAAGACAGACATCTGCCTGGAATAAATTTGGTTTGACTGACCTTGATTTGGCAGAGAATGAAAGCAGCCTTGACTGAATAGCCACTTGATGTCCTTACTCGTATTTTTTTATGATTTCTATGAAAAATAAAAAAGTGAAGCAAACTTTAAGAAACTGCTTGCAGTCATAATACTATTTTACATCTGAAAAGCAGCTGTTCTAGTATTTGAATTACCATCCTAAGGCACATTAGTTCAAGAAAATGTAATAAAAAATTCACCTATAACAAAAAGGTTTTCCCCGGGAAAGCCTGTTCCCATTACTTAAGGTGTACTACTCTGTGTGTATATGAAGGTCTTTCACTGAATGTGATTTTTTTTTTCTAATTTTGTGGCCAAAATACTTTCAGAAAATGCTAAGCTTGCAAATAAATTAACTTGTATCTTGAATATTTGCACACAAATATAGGACAAACTTTGAATTTCATATAACGGGACATTCTTCAAATTTCCATAGAGAAAGAGTAGACAACTCAAGCTGATACTATAGGCAGCAGTTGCATTGTCACCTTGATTTTTCAGTCTTCTGGTGCACCTCACAGTTTTTAGATATTTTCATAGTTCTTAGTCTTTTCTCACACACAGGTGTTATAAATAGAAACCATATTTTTGTTAAGATGAAGTCAGTTTACATTCCTTCTTTTGGAGGAATAGACAGCTGATGGAAAGTTGTCTTGACCAATGGAATGGGAGGGGTGTCAACCTTCTTCTCCAATCCCTGGTGTGTGTAGAAATACTATAAAAATGGAGTCAGATGTTGTAATAAATAGTTCATGCTTTTTCACCAGACAGAGTGTATGTGTGTGTGATTGTGCGTCCAACAGCGACATTGCATAACTTATTATGTGTCATGTAGGGAACAATAAAGTAATATATAAATATTTATTATCCTTTGAAATATTTTTAATTATTATTCACTTATAACAAATTACTCACTGCAATGTTCTATTCTATTTAAATAAGATGGTAATAATGTGATTAATCCATCTATACAATGAGTTTCATTATCCAAAAGCACAATTAAACAACCAGCGGTGGTCCTGTTGGACTGAAAGATCTTGTTTGAAAAGCACTGCTAATGTTTTCAGAATCAGAAATCCTTATGGAATAGTGAGGGGTGCTTAGGTGTTGAAGTTAATACAGACTTTTTCAGCCATTCCATGACTGAAGCTAGCCAGTCTAGGAGTTGACATAATATTTCAGTAAGTGCTCAGAAACTTTAAATCTGTGATCTCATTGAACTCAGAATATTAAGAAATTGTCTATGTCCACAAAAACAAATTCTGTCTCTATTCACAGGAAATAAAGGAGAAAAATCTCACCAGCTCTGTTGCATGTGTCAACAACTTTCAATGCAGGTTAAACTGTAAGCAAATCAGTTCTCTGTCTGATTTCAAGCTTTTAATTCCTTACAGAATTAGCACTAGCCTGAGGGGATTTCACAGAAAGAAAGGCAGTGTCTTATCAAGCAGAAAGGACTGGAAGGGAAAAGAGGGAAGGTGGAAGGTGGAAAAGAGAAAGTGGAAAACTGTTACTAACACGCTCTGTGAATTTTACATTATATCAACAATGTCTAGTATACAAATGCTTTAGGCTAAATACATTTATCAATGTATTTTTAAGGCGTGTTTAATTTTTTTCACACATGTCATTACATGGACTAGGATTGCTTGTCCTATGTGGTTTGTAAGAAAAAATGTAGTACCTAATATAAATTTAGACAAAATATTTGATCATAAAGCTGAAAATTTCCTGATATTGTAAGTGAGGAAGTAATTAATATACACCTTAACTTCCCACTTCCTCACTTTACATTCATCTTTCTATCAATATAGATCTTAAATAGAAAGCGTCCTTTAAAAATTAAGTATTAGTATAAAGCAAGCAGTATGTCAAACCAAAAATCTCTGTATTTCTTCTTTTACTAAAATACACAAGCACAGTTATGTACGAACTATGAAAAAATGTTTATCAAAATACCTAAAAGGTGTAGCTGTTCTGTATTTTAATAGATAGACTCAGCAGTGTGGAGAATAATACAAAATGAAAAAAAGAATATAGAATTCATTTGTCAAACTCATTGAAAACTGATCAGTGAATAAGAAAAAGAAAACCCCATGTTTTTTTCCCCATAGGATTTTCCTGTGTTGTCTTGCTAACTTCTGGGAAACTTGTAAAATGATAATAATAATAGGGTGCCTCGAGATTCCCCTGCCATGGCAGTTAAAACCTCAGATCTTCTATTAATTCCAGTGACTCTGGGACTTCCAATGCGTCTCTGAGTAGGCACAAACTTTGTAGATCTGTCACCCTGATTTTTTCAGCCTTCTGTGTGTCTCACAGCTTTATAGTTCTTAGGTTGTTTCTCATGCACAGGTGTTATAAATAGAAGCAATGTTTTCATTAGTTCAAGGTAGTTTACACTCTTTGTATTAGAGATATGGACAGCTGATGGACAGTTGTCTTGACCAATGGGATGGGGAGAGGTGTCACCCTTCTCCCCCAGTCCCTGGCCTTTGTAGAAAAACTATAAAAGTGGAGCCAGATCTTTTAATAAACAGTTCATGCCTTCTCACCAAAGTGAGTGTGTGTGCATGTGTGTGTGTGTGTGTGTGTTTGTGTGTGTATCAAACAGTGACACAGATCAGTTGTCAAAATGTTGATTCCATTACTTTTAAAACCAGGTCTCTTGGCAGGAATTTACATCACACTGTGGACAACATTTGTAATTTTTCATAGTTAAATGTGAATTTACAAAATAACTGTCCAGTTTTAATACATAGAGCATAACTTTTGGTACCTTACAAAAACATTAAATGCTCAGTGAGGTTTAAAATTTGAAAAATATCATCTTTCAACTCCAAGTTCTTTTTGCAGTGCAAAAAATAAAAAAGCTGCAAAAATTGTGTTGCACTGTGAAAAATCTTTTTCTTTGCCTAAACTGAACTGGAAATCATCTGAACTTCTAAGTGAAAAGGCACTAAGGACAGCAAACATCTTAATTTCTGAGTAAGTGAAACACATACCAAAAATATCCCCTAAGACTAAATAATGTGACTAAAAACATGACCTTGAAAGTATATCCTCTGACAATTATGTGGGTTTTTGGATCTAATTTGGAATATTTTTTTAATATTAAGATTCTTACTGATTGAAATTAGACACTGCAGAGTAGCATTAGGCACTGCATTGTAGCTAAAGTGATACTCTTTAAAGTTTAAATTAATGGAGCTTCATTTTTGTAAGGAAAAATGAGCTTCGTTCAGTTATGCAGTATTTCAGGTTAATCATCAGAAGTACTTATTAAGTAATTGCACTGTAAAAGAGCCCATGTTCTGCTTCTGACTCCAAATGAAATTTTCTTCCTAGAATAAGAGTAAGTTTTTCCAAGAGCCTGAAATCTGTCCTAATGATTTTTACCTTAGAGGTCACTTGAAAAGTTTTTGACCTTGAAAAGTATCAAAGCTAGTATTTTTGTTATTAAAAAAGTAAGAAAAAAGAAAAAGAAAAAAAAAAGAAAGAAAGAAAGAAAGAAAGAATGAAAGAGATTATGCTCTTCAGTACCTTAGATATCAATGTATGTTGTGTCATGTTAAAAGGCTCTCATGAAAATTCTAATCCATCCAGTACAATATAATAAATGAATCATGTATAATCTATTATTTTCTGCCAAAGAAAGTCTTGATTCTACAGAATGACAGCATTTGTCTTTCAAACACATAGCATCTTTCTGGCTATATTTTACCACAAAGTGTAGATGGTGATTATAGATAAGTTCAAAAATAGCACATAAAGGACATGGTAAAAAACCACCAAACATTAAATTCTGTTGTATGATTTTGAGGATAACGGGGAAAGCTGAAAGCTAGAGCTATGTTTATGTTTTCTGTACAGCAACAGGAAATGGCAGAATGTCACACAACCTCACTGGAGATTCAGAATAAAAGTATCAAAATGGAGAGAAAGGAGCAGAGGAAATAATTTCAAAACGCACAACAATCTAGATAACAATCATAGTAAAGTCAGACAACTGCGAACCCTAGTTTCAGATGTTAGAATAGCTGAAAGCAACTATTGTTGCTTCAACAATAAAGGCACTTCCATTTAAAGAATCTTGATGCCTAATGGCAATTACTAGGACAGTGGATAGAGGAAGAGAAAGACCAAAACGTTTTAGGTCCTTCAGCTATCTGCCCTTTGACAAGCCAGAGGTTCTTCAGTGTGTCGGTTATCAGAATGGCATTGCGCGGACATATTTCGACACAACAGGGTAGTCTCCACAAGAAGAAAAATAATCAGAAACTGATTTGACTCAAAGGACCAAATCCTTCCCTCATGTTACTTCAAACTGCTCATAGTTTCAGAACAACCTGATACACTAGAAATGCATGTTCCCTCTGTCAGCTGAACATGGTTGACCCACAGAAAGAATTTTCAAAGGCTTATCTCAAAAATAATGAAGTACAAACCGCATGCCAAAAGAGTAGAGTTTTGTTTTAACAGGAGAGAATTTGAGTTGACCTTCTGGATGAAAAGAGATAAATAAATTTCAGCCTTGCATAAGATAAGAGGTGGGAAGGAAGATGAAACAGCTGATTAGTTCATAAACGGCGCAATGAAGGTAATAAGATTTTTCTAAACTCAGACAAGAATCCTATTAAACACTAGGCACTAACTAGCAACTAAACATTTCTGAACTCGTATTTTTACCTGCTAAACTAAAAGCAAAGGTCTAATCATTATATAATTGAAAACAATGGGAAAGGTGCAAGCATCTTAGCAAAACTAACTTTTCAGATACTAAATGTAAATTACAGAGCTTTGATTTGGGGTGAATCAAACACATGCTCACATGAGAGGATACACCTTAATGTCAGATGAAACAGAGACATTATGAAGTGTTATATTTTCTCTGGAATTTAACCCAAGTGCTATATTTCTGCTTGAGAAACAATCAATCCAAGTACTGCCAGATTCTGTTACTTCTTTTCAATATATCAAAATCCCTTTGGTTTTATTTATAAAACTTAAACGACAAGAAAACCCAATGCAGTCAACAAAGCAGCACACTTATTACAGGATATTGGAGATATAAAACAAACCATAAAGACAGTTCTAGATATTTCCCATGACAAGGAAAGAAAATCCTATTTTAGGTATTAGCCCATCTTTTTTAATATTGAAAATATGTATGTCCTTTATTCATTTGTTTATATACTTGAAGTATATGTCTACTTTGTCTCTACAAGTATACATGTAAATGTAAATATATATAATTTTGTATGTGTAAATACATGAATGCATATGCATATGTGTCTTATCAATTTTATTATATATTCATGTACATCTCAATTTGGAATCATCTGGGTTTTAACAGTCTTTTGTTTGTTACTTCTCCTTAAGTTTCTGATATTGTTTCCTAATTTTAAAACTAGTTTAATCTAATCACTTGTGAACGGCAGTGGCTGGAGAATTTGGGAACAGAATAATTTTTCCTTAATGAGCAATCTACTCACAATGAATGCAGAACACAGCCAAAAGCATTGCATTAGATAAAACATATATGAAGTGCAGTTTATTAATGATTGATCAAAGTTTATTTAAAATCATTGACCTGAATCAGGATATTGTTCTGAACAGTAATTATGTAATACAATATTCAGCCCAAGACTGAAAAATACTGGCACGATCATTATTACTGCTATATAGGAAATAACACATAAAATAAATTGTGACCATAAATAATATGAACATATAAAAAAATCCTGACATTTTCCATACTCGCACACATGAAAGATTTTAATAGATTTATTGTAAAAATGATTCTGCATACAGTGTACACATCACGTAGGGAAATATATTCAAGCTATTTACAGAAATCAGAGTTCTATTAAGGCTACTGTGATTTTCCAAGGAAAACGTCTTCATTTAGATATATATATGAAGAGCAGATTGCAGAAGTGAATAATTCAGTTGAGAAGTAACATCAAGGGACAATTTCTGAGCTCACAAAATGTACTATATTATCAGATGGCTGATGACTCTTAATAAACTCCATCCATAAAGCAGCTTTGTTTTTCAACTAAAATAATTTGTTAAAATAAAATGTTGGGGTTTTTTATAAAAGGACTCTTTATTATATACATATCATGAAAAGACCATTTATAATACAATATGCTTTGAAGAAAACAATCACATTTCAATAATTTTCCCGACAGTAGCAAGGCAATTTACAAAAGGGAAAACAGATATGTAAAATATTTTGCTTCTCTCTTGAACTTTTCTTGCAAAATTTTAAAAGAAGGTTCCTTAAAGATCTGAAATTCTAAAGTTTCAAATCTATAAAAGATCTGAATGACAGTAAGCAAATTCTCGCCTTTAACATCTTCCAGCAATCTGAAAACAATATAAAATTCTTGAAAACTATTGCATACTCAGTCTTTACATTTACATTTTCAATTTGTGCTTACAAAAGAAAAAAAAAAAAAAGGAAGGTAACTATGCAAGTATGATAAAAAAGGAAAAATCCAACTCACTTCTTGACTGAAAAACAAATTCTAAGAGCAAGAAAATGCTCCTTCTCAGCCCTGTGCCTCTTATGGGCATGCTCAGGGATTTTGACTGGACTGGACAAGTCACTATTTACTTTCTCTATCTCATTTCAAGGTGTCACTTGGAGCAGACAGGTTTTGAAGCCTTTTTATTTTCTCAGGGTGGGGTAGAACAGTCTTCAAACAGCTACCTTTGTCAAAAGTAAAGCGTGCCAACCCTAGCCTGATGATGTTATGATGGCATCCTAAAATAAATGTCTCATCTTTCTGTATTTATTTAAAACTAATGCTGATTTTAATATTAATTCAATTTTCAGAAGCTGTCTTACTAGTAAGAAAATTTATTTCATGTTTCTTCCTAAAGTTATTCTTAATGATTTGGTTTGGATCCTTATGCATTTAGAAGCAAATACAAGTGCAAGTTACATTTGATAGACTGGTTTTAGGTTTTTATATTCATTTTTGATCAATTCCCTCCACTATGAACTATTTTCTATCTCTTACTGTAAACATTTCCAGTGTGTTTTCAACACCCAGAACCATGGCTGAGCTATTCATCCTGTATGGCTTGCAATTGGTCATTTTAGTTGCAGGCATTTGAGCTCCTTTCAGATTGACTGAAGCCTTTGAAAAAGGAGACTAATGAAAAGGGAATAATTAAAAAATAATGACAACAAAAGAAGACTAATGAAAAGGCAGTAATATTAAAAAAAAATCAAACACTTGTGTTTACATGGGAATATTCTGCTTTAAGATCCTTAATTATATAGGCAACACAAAGATCACAGGGTCACAGAAAGCTCAGTTAAGATGCTGGACAAGTATAATTTTTTTTTTTCCTACTCTCATATTTTCCCCTGTGGCCTGTGGGAAACTAGATTCAGTGGACTAGTGAAATTAGGCTAAGTGGAGCTGTGCTTTCACATTACAAATATTTTTATGTTGCTTCTATCATTACCTATTCCAAAATCTTTGTGGGAAGAAACACCTATGAGATAAAATATCTAAGTATTCCTGCATAGCAAGTAATAAGTGAACACAGCAAAAACGCAAAACTCTTAAAAATGGATAATTAACACCATTTAGTAATTTTTTTCTATGATTTTAAAGTTTTATCTCCTTCTCTGAATTTGAATTATTGAAGTACAAAAATAATACTATAATGTTGACAGGCTGATGGGAGATGAGCACTAGATATGGAAGAAATGGAAATTATACCTATATCAAATTGTTAAAACTGTTCATTTAATAAGCTTGAAAACAGAATTTTCATATTTCAAGGAGTTTTTTGTTATTATCCTCTGGGTGGTATTTCTGTAGCTTTTGTTTTGATATTAAAGTTATTAAACTTGCCTCTTCTATTCTCATTACCAGAATATTTTATGGGTAAATCCACTTAAGGAACCTATTGTGCCTTCTGATCAAAGTGGAAAATGAAGCCAGGTTATAATAAGCAATTTAATTTTTAATGAGCTGATTGAGACCTAAGGTCATAACAAAGGACACAAACCAACCAGACAAAAAAAAAAGAAACCCAAACAACAACAAAATTTCCAGCACAGAACACTAATGATAGCACACTACACATGACCACAAAATAATATTTGGCAAACTACATCTAAGAACTATCCCACTTGTATTTTTTATTTTCTTTCAGAACCCTGACTAAGTCTAAGTAAGGTGTAGCATATTAAATAATACGGAAGCACATAAAAATGCATGAGACTTGTTTTCTGAAAAGAACTTAGCAAGGATGTTTATTGAATGCAAATTTCCCAAGCTCAAGTTTAAATGCTACAGCTACAAGCTGAACATTTAACCCTCTAATATCTTTTATAATACCTTAGAAGGTTGCTAACTACTGTCTTGGAGCATAATTCTGCCAGAATGTTGCATGTAACTTCCACTGATGTTCTTGGGATTTGGCCTTTCAGTCTTCAGAAATAATAAATCATAGGTAAGGAGAATCTTAACCCAAACAAATCCTTGCTTTCTTTGCAGCTGGTAAATTAAGTAATGAAATTGCATTATTTTTGAATACAGCCTTGTTTAAGATTTTACTTGGCATATTCTTTGATTCTTTTTATCAGTAGACTTTCTTACAGCTTTCTCTAGCTGTAGAAATATTTACTCCACTAAGCCCTCTAGTAAGCACTTTATGTCCAAGACACACATCATTTTAGCCTGACAAAACTGCTCTCTGTATTGCAAGTAATGTCCTTATGAAACACACTGTGTCTCATTAAAGGAATATAAAATTTAAAATTAAATTAAATTTGCCTTTACACCTAGCAGACTATAAGCAATACAGAAGATGCTAATGAGTTCTGCAGGTTCTACAGGTAGTCCATGAATCAAGCCAGCCCACAGGATGCTTTCATCTGCTTTACTAGCTTTTGTCTAGGAAAGAGAAGAAACTATTTGAACAGCCAATTGCTGTTGGCACAGCCAAGCATTTCATCGTGTCACTCTCACTGCCTCTACCTTCCTAGTGGGAAGGGACAGGAAAGAAGCAAAGAGGGTGGACAAAACTGCCCCCATTGAAACAGAAGGAGAAAAGGTATCCCTGCAGAGCTCCAAAAAAATTCTTTCTAAATGACAGTAGCATGAAACGCAGAAAGAGGCACATGCCCATGTTGATATTACCCAGCAGAGCCATGAACTGCAACTTTAATGAAAGTCCAAGAGTCCAGAGGAAGAAGTGAAGTCCAGCTGCCGTGGCTGTTACAGCAACAGTGACCCTGCTTGGAAAGTTCACCCACTTCCTCAAAACAGTTTTTCTTAGTGAATCGTTCCTCCCTTCCTTTCTCTCAATTACTAACAGCATATTCCAACTCAGTTCAACCAAGAGTTGGACAATAGAATAAATATAAGAATTGGCTGCCTGGTAAAGTATTACTGAAAAGGTATCTAATGTATTTCCATCCATCGCCAGGTTAAGATTGGAGAAGGAGAGGAGGACAACTGTCCTAAGTGATCAAGAGGCTTCTTAGGGACCACGGAACACCATTTGAGAACCACTATTATATGTGATCAGTTATTTAAATGCAAAACAATACAAAAAACATTAAAAAAATATCATCTCACAAGATGATACATATACCATTTGTATATTATATTACCCATTTCAGGTGCATTGCAGAAGTGAAATCTCACTTGTTAGCCATACAGGAGAAAGGCATGGCCTTATCTCTCGTAGTAATAAAAACAGCTTGTCACAACAAGTGCTTATTCTGAAATTTATCAAATGATGTTTTGCCATTTCTTTGCCTAGTGTTTCTCCTTCCACTTTGTTCAAAAAAGACTAACTGACTAGTCAGTGCCTCTGAGATTTTGTCCACATAATTTTTTATTTCTGTAAAAAGGAGAAAAAAGAGAAGAAAGACAAGAAAGATGAGGAGAAGAATGGGGGGAAAAGGAGGAAGGGAAAAGGAAAGAAGAAAGAAGGAATGGAGATTGATACTCAGTGAGGATGTTTTGTTTGCAGAAAGAATCTAAAAGAATGGGAGGGGAAATGGAAATGATAAAAAAAAACATAAGGAGTTAGTGAAGAGAGGATTGATAAATCAGTGTCTGGAGATAGCACCGAGCACCTAAATGTTTTAATTGGTTGTTTCAATAGAAAAGATGTTATACAAAAAGGTGATAGCATATCATTTTTAAATATGGTGTACATATGCATATTATCCATTACTTGCACAGTGCAAGTTTCTTTACCGTATTTTACCTGTATATTATTATCATAGTGTGTTACTCTACTGCACCTGGAAGGGACATCAGTAACTCAGCAGCGACAGAGTAACAGAACTGAAAGTCTGCTTCAGTCTTCTTCTGAAGCTACACAGAGATGGACACATTGCCTCACATCTTTTTGAGGAAAATGATAGAGACCAGACAACTCTGATATAAAACATAAATGCATTTGTACTCGCCAAACTGATGTTAGAAAAGCTTTACAATTGCTCTCCATTTGCTTTAAAAAAACGTCAGAAAAACATTATTAATCACTTAGTTTTGAACTGTTTAATATATCATAGAACATATATGGACTACACATTTTTATTTAAGTTGTGCCAGATATACATTGATTATTTTGTTTAATTGTTCCATTCTGAATTGAAATTACATTTTGCTTTATTTTTGGAGACTTCAAAAGATTGACTTTCTTTCTGTTTTTGTTCAGATAATTGTGGTAAAACCCGAAACTATTTCCTCTAAAAAACCCTAAAAACCAATACACTGTTTGCTGTTATTTTCCCCTTCAATTCCTCCAACTTATCCTGAGCTCCTGTCAATTTTCAGAAACTATACCTCTGTCTTCAAGTGTTGTTGTGGATTTTGGATTGTCAGCTGAAAATACAAACAACAAACCAGAAGTTGCAGGTAATAAGATTTGATAGTAGCATAAACTACATATAGGGCAGATGCCCAAGACCGTATTGGTCATGACGGAAGTAGGTGTTCATTAACATAGTAGTGACAAAATGGTATAAACACATTTTAAATTAACATAAAAACAACATAGTTCCTGAAAGCACTCTGGAGTAACATTGAGTCTAAAGAAATCAATACCATTTACTAGAGAAAAAAAGCTCAAAACTCAATCTGTATTTGTCAATATCAACCAACTCAATGCAGTTTCTGTACCTGTAGTATATTTTTCTTGCATAGGTAAGAGAGTGACAGCACACATATCTTTTCACCTGTTACAGGATGTAACCTTAACAATCTTAATACCATACTTTGGCAGTAGAAGTGTAAAGTAAAAAAATCCTTAGTCACAGTTCTAAGAATGACAGAAATTTGTCATAGATTGAAATTTGTAGTCTCCTGTGCTCAAAATGCCAAGACGACTTGTCAAATTTTTCAATCAAAAATGTTCTTTCTTTTACAAAGCCTTGACATTGAACTGGTACACTCAGTGACTTTGTGCAATACAGGTTTGGAAAAGAGATGATGGCAAATTGCATTTGAAAAAGCAACACAAACACTACATGGTCTTCTCACACTATCTGAAAGCAGGATGCAATTTCATGGCAATTCAAAGACACCAGCAATATCTACTACAAATAATCATGATGCAAACCGTGATAATTATGGTGGCATTTCTTTTCTCCAATGCTAGAAAAATACCTGAAGTGATGGACTCAAGTTCTCTTTTGTCTGTCTTTCCCAAACTTGCACATCAAGTTATTAAGAAAGCAGCACTACACACATGATCCTTTTCAAATAGTATCAGTTCAAATTACTGCCTTTGCTGGTTGACCATTGACCTAACTAAAAATTTTGACAATGTGAATTCAGGGGACTCTGGAAGCCTTTGCAGACCCATGAATGCCTTACAGATTTTATTTCTGACATGCCTAAGTCCCAGTAATAAGATGGTGGTTCGGTAGGTAGAAAAGATAAGGATATCTTTAATATCATAAAGAGTTTCCGTACTCTTTTACACATTCTCTCTATTGTGCAGATGGAAGCACTTTGTGCCACTGGCAGAGGTATATTTATTCAGTTTCTCACTGATGCAAGTTGTTCAGTCTGCAGACACATGTAGCTGATTTCTTCATTAGGGAGCTTCTTTTTGCTGATGGCTGTGAATTGGTAGCTCACTCAGTCAATAACATTCAATTTTCTATTGATGACTTTCCCTGGGCACACTATCCCTCTACTTTTTCTGTGAAGGTAAGACAATGGATTCACCAAACCAACCAACACAGTGACACAAGCACATGCACTCACATTTTTGCACTTAGGAAAATTTTCTTATGTCTATGGTATGCTTTTCTAGTTTGATATCATACAGATAGAGACACATTGTGAAAATGCTGCCACATTGCATAAATCCTAATTTGAAATACTAGAATATAAACCATGTAGCTTCAGTGCCAGCCCCTAGACATGCACTGAGCACTTTCTCTCAGAACACTGCAATGTGTTCATGAGACATAGTTCATTCTCCCCATATGGGAAATACAGTTGCATAGGCAATGCTTCTACTATACCTGGAAAACTGAATGACTACATCCTTCTAATAGCACGATCCCTAAATAACCACAAATATTATTATTTAAACATGTCTAGATCCCAAAAACTTGGCTAAAACAATGATTAGACAATATGGCCCAACTCAGAGATAGTTATGATTATCTTTTGGTGCCTTCTTCTGAGATAGTCAAGGCACACTGCACTGTCCATTGCAAGATGATACAAGTATACTATGCAAGTCTGAGCATAAGGCAGTTTGCAGCATAGCAGATTCAGTATTTGTGGCTAATTCGGTTTAGCTTACGATGACTTTCTAAAGTTTCATAATTATATTTTGCACCACAGTGCCACAGGCTTTTCTGTTCCTTAAATGGAAGTGAATGAATTTTCCTGCATTCACTGGGCTGATAAGATCAAGAGAAGATATTGGTGGGCTTTCAGTTAGCCTTTTATAAACACTAGTAATCCTTCCAAATGAAAAGAGCTGCCCAAAAGTTTGGACTGTCCTCCTCTCTTCTGCTACAATATATTTCCTGTGACATCGATGTGACTTATGGATTGAGTAATGGGGTTTCTTTTGGAACAGCTGGGATAGCCCAGGGGCTCCAAGTGATCATAAGCCAAATTCCCAATCATATGTGAAAGAAGCTTAAAGTCATACAAAACACAACACAACATTCAGTACTTTTCTTGCAGCTTTTCTCTTTCCATAGATCAACCCCTAAGTAATAAACCTTTCTGCTAAAGACAACAGAGCTTATGAGCTTTGCTGCAACATATGTCCATCATCCAGGCCATGACTACCTCCTGTGTCTCCTGGTATTAGTGACTACAAAGCAAGAAGGACCATTATAAACTTTTATGAGGTTAAAGATTCCATATCCTCTGGATTAACTTGGCTAAAATCCAGACACATTCTTCTGAGGCATGTGAAAAAACTTCTACAGTCCAAATGGATGAAGTCACCTTTTTCTAAGATTAGACCACAGATTCTTCCTGACAAATCATTTTAATCCAAATTTATTTCCTAACTCTTTTCTGAGTGATACAATAATATTGATGTTTAACAGCTTTCCTTTTTCTTTATTTTTGTTTGTTTGTTCACTTGTTTAAGATCCCTTTTATTGTATGAATTGTTACATCAACTTAGTGAATGACTGAAAACCTAAATTTTTCTTTCAAGGAATCAAAGTTGGTGTACCAGTACTTTTAATTATAATTTGACCCATTATTTTCAGTGGAATTAGGTCACTTATGAAAGCACAGTTCCTTTATATGGAAATTTCAGGTGCCTGAAAATTCCTGAACACAAAGACATAGGTATGTTGAGATTCTGAACATTAGTATTGCTACATTTAGTATTGTTTGTCTCACCCATGCCTATTTATTCAGACTTTCAGATCCAATACTTGCTGCATACTTCTTAAGAGTCATCTTAAGAGTCTTTGAATACTGTTTTTCGGTACTCTTTTATATTACATTAAATAAAAGCAGAATAAATAAGCAGCAGAATTTATATCTTCTACAGCTTTCATATGTCAGAGAGACTGGAGTTTGCACTTCCCAAATAGTCAATACAAGCAGGTGAGAAGCATGCAAGGAGCAGGGCTGCACTCATGCAAAACTGTGCAGGAAATCAATATAAAATCAAGAAACAGAATTCTTAGCAGCTAGTTTCATATCAGGAAGAAAGCATTCCATCCCAAAAGTAAGGGTTTTTTTTCCTTTACCTCTATTGAAGACAGCTTCCTTGCATCGGAACATGCAATACACACCTCATTCTGAAAGACTCTCAGCCAAATTCTCGGAGGATTTTTGAAATTTAATTTAACTTAATGACAGTTTAAATCTCTGTGAGGCTCTCTTTTCATAGGTAAGAAGGTATAAGTGAGTAAAGAAAACTCAGGTTCAACAGGTAGTGTTTGAGAATGTTCTACTGCTGCCTATAGACATTAAGAAAAAAAATGTCTTTCTGATTCTTTGATGTTTTCCAGTAAGAAAGAAAGGAAATTAAATTAACAGTGCAAGCAGTTTTCAAGACTTGACACTTAGGGAAAAAATAAAACAAACCAGAAAACCACTCCCATCACATTAAAAGAAAGTATTAAAAAAAATCCTATTAAAACAGAAAACTAGAATCTAATAAAGTCTTCCTTATAATCCACAGAGCGATAACATCAGAAAGCAGACAAATAGTGAAAGAAACATGCTCCTTCGCATTGTGTTGCAAACATCTAAACTGAACAGGAAGTCAGTCCACAAATATTTGACCCAAAAGTTCTTTGCTTCTAAAATACAAATGAATACAGTACATGCTGTGCCTTGATAACCTTTTGAATCTAAGCATGGTTGTATATTTTTTCTATATTTTTTCTTCAAATGTTACTGTATAAACTCTTCAATATTCTGTATGTGCTCCAAAATTTAAACCATAAAAATTTTTTTTTTCCTGCTGTAATCAAATGCTTTAAATGATTTTTTTTTTATTTTATTCATTAAGAAATAGAGAATGGCTCACCAAAAAAACAGAATTGAAAAAAATAAGGTATTAATTAAATGTTAATAAAAAATGTTTTCCTGATGACTTCACGTACAGATCTGTAGCTCCACCTACAAGAGGAGCAAAAAGCACAGAAGGGAGATTAAAGTATCTTGACATCTGTAAGTACTGGTTTTAAATCAACATTTTTTTTCCTTAATATGTGATAGACTGTGTAATATTCCCTGTTCTGTGAAAGAAGAAAGAAATACTCTTAAAAACATAAATTCCAGTGGGAAGAGAAAGAATCTTCCCCAGAAATCCTAAGCATGATTTCTAAATTCTTAAATGTTCTTAAGGTTCTAAATGTTCTTAATGACTTGATTCTTTGATATTTTTGTAAGTGCTACAAAACTGGATCTACAATTTTATTTAAAAGTAAATTTAAAAGATTTTAGTCAATATCACTTTATCTATTGATTTTGATTTTTTAATATGGCTTTGCCCTTTAGCCACTTTTAAAATGGAAAATGTGGTATGTTAAATATATACACTTGTTTTGACATAAGATAAATTATCTTATTTCTGTAATCTATCTCAGCCTTGGACAGACACAGGAAAATTCCTGGGAGGCAGACACGGGGTCTTTGAGACAACATGCAACATTCTGAAAGTCAGAACACAAATAACCTTGATATGAGAAACAGTAATGGTCTCTGCCAATTTGTTAAATTGCATCTCTTTTCAACTCACATAACTTCATTGGCCTGGGTTAAGCCTGAAGTGGCTCTTCCCTCAAATTCTCATTTCTTTAGCACACTCAGGCAGCTAGTGACAGCTTTGTCTCTTTATAAAAAAAAACGCAGAGCTGGGTATCAATATATAGATTTAATATGAACCTCTTTTTTTCAGTATCTTGGAGGTGTTAAAAATGTACTTTGAATTGGTAAATAGACAGGATCAATCAACATGTGACAGGTTTTGAAAGGATTCACACTTCTTTATTACCTTCTTGAAAAAATCAAGTAGTAAAGAGTAAAGGAAAAAAAGCATATGAAATAGGAGGAAAAGCAGTTATTTGAAAGATCAGTGCGTAGGACAATGACCAGCTACTACTGAATGTAGTAGCTTGAAAATGATTATCTAATTCAAATCAGATAACAATCTAAAAAAATAATTGCTAAGTGAGACTGTTTCATTATACTCTGCATAATCATTGGCCATAGTACATTGTTTTCAGTATTTGTTTTTTAATACATTTAAGAATTAGCTGAACAATAAGCAATACAGTATTCAGGACTCCAATTCTCCCGTTGTCTCAGAGCAAATCTAAGCTTTTCAATTTTAATTTTTTCTTCCTCTTGTTCATGACAGATTTTTTTCAGACTTCAACACAGTGGAAAGGTGGAAAGGACAGATGGGGATAAAAGCAATTAACTTGCTGAAATAAAATAATCAACATCGTACCAAGCAGTAAGGGATTTCTTATACAGCTATGGCATTACCAGTACCCGAGTGAGGAAATTCTAAGCTATCTGTTGCTACTCTGCCAAAGCAGTGATTGTATTAAAGATGTATCCCAGATGCTTCACGCTCCATGGATGCAAAGCAGTCATATGGAACAGTGTAGAGAACCGGTACAGACACATGAAATGAGATCTCTCTGAGTTTATATATAAATTCCTGATCTGATAATAGTACTACGTGTAGAACAACTACAGCTATTGCAATTAGTGCTAAATCTGCATCAGCTCTTATATTTCCATTACTACCATGATTCCTTTGTAATATTTCTCATTGTACTATATACAGCAATTACCACAGACCTTGATCTGTAGAACAGTGCAAATCAACATTGAAGTACCAGGATACTAAAACCTTTGACTAGGTTGATCTCAACACTTGTATGGACATTTACAGGGGAAAGGTCTAACAACATCGTCGATGCCATGCACATGACACTTCTGCAATTTAAATATGACGTGTTTGTCTGGTGGCTTTTGCAGTGACACTGGAAAATGTAATTTGGATTTAGAGACCTGCAGCATCTATTTCCATGTTAACACGCTTTTATCCAATATGACTGTTTTCAGTAGCAATACAATGACATTGGATCCAGCCAAAAGCTTAGGTACATCTTAATTAATTTTTTGTTTTCATTTGAAGTTCTTTGCAAGAACAAAAAGTCTAAAAAGTGCAAGAACTGTAAATATATGTAAACATTTCTACATATATAAAAATATAAACATACATTTTAGAAGACCTTAAATATGCCTTACACTCATGTCTTACTATATGAGTACAATTATTCCAGCAGAAAAATGCTATTATGTAGCTAGAACATGTAATTTGTAAAAACAAGTTTTGAATTACAAAAGGCAGTACAAGTGATTATACACAAATAATATAGATAAATACTATCATTTTCTTGCACTTTTCTGTGAAGACACAAAATTATTACCTCGGTCTAAAAATATATATTTGAAGTAATTTACTTCAAATTCAATTAAATTGAATTTGAATTCAATTTAATATATTCTATTTTATACTTTACGTTCCTTGATTCTAAAGAATATATCAGGTCTTAACAGTTTTTTGAGGTCTACAAGGCATAACCATTAAGTATGGACCATATTATACTGATATTTTCTAAAACTTAACATAATTACTAGCAGAATTTCTGCTTTCCTCAAAACTTTACTAAAATGTTCTTTAGTCCCTATTTTTCTGCACTATATCAAGCACTGTCCTACAGATGGAGAACAGCTCAATGAAAAAAAACTTGTGCACAGGACTATAAAGATTATGATGAAGGGGAGATGAAAGAGAAATTATGTCTATCCCACAAATAAGGAAAAAACATGATATTACTGACTTACAGGCGTCATTACCCACAAAAAGATTTCCCGTAAATTCCATTTGCCATTGAAATAGCAAATATTAGACAAAGTTTTTTACACTACAGGCAGATATTTTTCCTTTTTTGTTTTTTTAAGTCTTCCAAAAAAGGTTTAAAATATCAGTCTATATGATCTATGGACAAATGTGGAAGGATTAGATTTGTATACAACCTCTTAAGATACCTCACAAATTTTTGCATAATGATTCTATATAGAAATATTATTTTCTGAATACAACTAGAGATGAATTAACCACAATGTTACTCTTCTTTCTATAGCAAATCCCAAAGTGTAGCTGAATTAATGAAGTGAGTGGAATTTGAAATAAAAGTTCATGTGATGTCTCCTGGAAAAGTCATATTACAAAGGATATTTTCAGCCAGATACTCCTCCCTCCCTCAGTCTATGAGAAGTCTAGAAATTTATTGAATTCTTGTTAAGAATACTTAAGTACTATAAATCAATGAATAAATATACTGATCCATATGTTATAAGCCATAAATATACTATTTCCCTCTGCCATTGACAGATACAATCTTTCTTTTGTATAATTCAATCCTTCTTCTGTAGAAAGGAGCATAATTTCTGGCAGGTTAAAATGTAAGATGTAAATTAGGAGGACTCCACAGCAGACCATGAAAAAACATATAACTAAAGACATAAACAATTCTTGAAAGTATAAATAAAAGACAAAGGAAAGTTAAGAAAGGATTGGTGGTATGGCTGGATTTTAAAATGCAACATGGCAAAAAAACAAGCAAAGACTTTATTTTGTCACCTTTCTCCAGAGGATGGAATAAGTCTTGTATAAATCTTCTGAACATTAGCAAGAAGAAAATACTGGAACAAACAGATAAATTGGGAGCTGTACTTCATCAGTTGTAGGTCCAGTTATTCATGACTTCTGCTGGAGCCTTGGAGTCATCTGGCTGAACTGTGAGCTCTAATGCAGTAGTTAACAAGAAAATGAAAAAAAGGCTGCAGGGTAGCAAATCTACTTATCCTAGGCTCACTATGACCCCAAAATCATGAAAAACAGTAGTCAAATATGATTGTTTTTTTAAAAGGGTATGATATAGGAAAATATTAAAACCAATTAATAATTTGTGCCTAATTTATACACTGACACTGCAGCAGGAATATCTTCTACTAAGGAGGGCTAAAATATATATTTGACACTATATGATGTAAAAATTATATAAAAATATTAACATAATGTTTTCTTTTCAAATGTGCTTGACAGTAAAACTTGTGACTGCTCATGAGAGAAGAGGAAGAGTTTTGTCATTGATTAAGCCATGGTTAATTGGAAAGAGACAAAGCACAGAAATTTAGAAAATGCAGGACAAAGATACCTTGATGGGAGTAAGAAAGAAATACAAATAAGGCAAAGCAAACCATGATTTTACATGTGACTGTTGGGCATCCTTAACTGTTCATTAGTGAGGGTGAGGTACCAGCAGAATAAAAAAATATCCTTTATGGGAACTTACTTTGCAACTACCCAGTATGATATTTCTCGCTGATGGAAAATGAGAGTGAAAAAAAAAACTTATGAGGATGATCTGATCTAATACTGTATATTTTACTTTCACATTATTCAAAGGGAAATTATAATCGTCTAATACAAGTCCTTGCTCTAAAATTTAAAAATGTAATAACTACTTCTCAATTTAAAACTTTAACATATCTGTAAAATAATTTAGTATCCACTCTAATGCAGTGTTAGAATATTTAGTACCTATTTTAATTTAATATTAGAATATATGGACATAACTGTGACCAGTTTTATACATGTGTAAGGTTTAGAATCTTCTAAAATCTTTTAAAAATCATTTAGAGAATATTAGAAGGTGAAAGGGGAGCATGAGGAGAAAACACTAATGTTAAACATATCAGTACAAGAAAAGCGTATTACATGCAAATTTGGTGCTAAATAATGTGAGTTAGCATGTTGTTCCACAAACCTGACTTACACAGACTTATTTTAAAGCAATTTAAGTTGTATATTTAAAAATCACATGGAACAGAGATTCAAGGACAGAAAGAATCAGACGTATCATAGGCCCCTGTATTTGCCTGAGACTTAAATACTAATGTTTTATTTGGTTAAAGCATAGTCTGCACCTAATTAAAAGACAGATCTAGGGTTTCTTTGAGAACCTGAAGGGGTGCAGAATTTATCATTGTTTCTTGGAGTTTGTTCTATATTTGACCTCATAATGAAAAATACCTGCTGTGTTTACACTGTAAGGAGTTTTAGTGGCCATCTTCAGAAAGGCTATGAAGTGTTTCTCCACTAGAAAGAAAATTAGACATTTTCTCCAGTTTCCAAGCACTTAGGGTTCTTTTCTAAAACTTTTATGCTTTTTGGCTTCATTTTACTCTCTGGGCATAAAGAGGTGATACAATATTCTTTTATCATTTTTATCTATGTGAACAATTTAATCTCTGTTCTCCTAACCACCACTTATTTCTACATATAACAAATAAAGAGAAAAAACCCTTTCAAATGCAATGTGGTGGTGTGTGTATGTGTGATAGCGACTTACCTATTTTATGACCTTTTAATTATTATGAGAATAAGCATTTGCAAGAGTACAATTCCAATTTTGAAAGTGTCGCTTATATATCTAATTTCTAAGCATACAAATACTGAGGCAGATGTACAAAAGCACTTACTTTATCAGACAAACTTTAACATTCTCCAAGAAAAATTCACATTTGTTCAACAAGACTTTATCTTCCAAAAACCTTCTGCTTTGAATTCTAGCAGTAATGCCCTGCACTCAAAGCTTTTGAACTGTTATGTACAGAAACCCACCTCACCATTCTATTAACTTCTCTTTTACAACACAGGTCACATTGCTTGGTTTTTTGCTTTTTTT
>WBMY01010700.1:196-44500 GCA_013397315.1 Donacobius atricapilla | reverse complement strand
TTTTTTTTTTTTTTTTAGCTTTAATATTACACTCGCTGCTTCTAGGAGTTTCTAGAGTATTCCAAGGTTCCCCAAATATGAATACCTTATATGTCTACTTCTGAATTCAGTTCATCTGAATCAGCTGCTTTCAAATATTCATCATAAAAATACTGCTTAATGCTTTCCTTAGAAACTAATTGCTTGGAAAATACTTCACCATCATTATGAAGTACAATGTACTCTCCTACTTCTTTCCAGAAACAGAAATGGAATAGATATTGAACACTTTCTTTTTTCTTGTCACTATTAGCAATTTAGTTTTCTTAAAATTTTAATCGTATCATTTATATATATGTAAGGAGATATCCTTTTTCGTCCTGCCTAATATAATGCAATATATGTGTTATGTCCTTTGCTAAGCCAGAGATTGCTCTTTGGTCTCACTTCTACTATACTACATAGCTTCTAGTTTGTATCAAATATATTTTTCTGCTTACATTTGACACTGTAATACATGTGTATTTCTTCTAACTGGTGTCCTCGTATTGTTGCCCAGTAAGTTGGGGTTTTAGAAACTGATTTTCTCAATCATGGTACAGTGACTACAGGGCTGGCTACTAAGCTTCCTCTCCTTTAATTTCCCTTTCAGTCACAATCTCATATTGATTTATAATTAATCTCCAAAGAACATAATTCAGAACATGCTTAACTTTGAGAAATTAACCTCTTTCAACAATCAGTTCTCCACATTAATGTTAAGGACCTTCCACTCTTCACCAACAGTAAATATGAGCAACTTAAAAACACTGGTCCAATGGTAACTGTAAACTTTCTTAACAATGATTAATTCATCTTTATCTAGCCGAATAGAGTCCAACATGAAATGAGTGCATATAGAGTATCTAGTTATACATCTACTACATTTAATTCCCAAGTAGTAATTCCATTTTTCTTAAGAATGAAAAAAGAGAATTTAAAAAAAAAAAAAGTCACATACTTTAGAGGAGAAATAGCCTAACCATCTTTTGTTTTTCCCCCATAGCTATAAACAAATTGTCTATATACCAAATTTCAGTTAATAAAGATGGGCACATGCAGAAATATTTGATGACTAGGCAGTCCGTGACCAAGGAAGGGATTACTAGGATTTCCAAAAGGAAGTGGTTTTGAATATCCCCATTAAAATATTATAGTTCTTCTGTATGGCAACCTAGTAACTTCACTATATATATATATATATGGGTCATGTGTATTTATACAATTCTGCAAACAGTTCATTTCAGCAGCTATTTGTCTCTGCACACTGGAGCAATACAGACCATATGTCTGAAAAACATATTAATTTCAGATCCAACAGTGCTGAATGTAAAAAAAAAAGTGTGATTTCATCCCTTTATATGGAGTCAACTTCATATATTTGAAAAGTGGTAGAAATCCAAACATTTTCATTTCTATTTATAAATGTCTAATATCTATCATTGTATCAAAATTCCAGTTGCGAAATGTATTACTTCAGACAAGCAATTTTAATATTTAAGTTCTCTTTCAGACACCTCTGTTATAGATGAGCTTTCATCTTTAAATTTTGCTTGTTAACATAAGCCCTTGCTATTACAGTGACAGATAGTTTCCATTGCAACTTCTGGATTTCATAAGTTCATAATCCTTTGAAGTCTTGTTGATGACTTTTTCTAAGAGTGGGGTTTTTTTTCCTCAAGTGGATGTAGTTTTGTAACGCACTCAGTAGGGACATAGCAATTCCAGTATGAGTTGCAGAAGATGTTCCAAACCATGCAAGAGCAGACAGACTGGACTAAATCAAAGACACCTCTCACTCAACAACCCTCCCCTGTCAAAAAGCTGTTTTCCATATAAGGTGAAAGGAGTTAAGGCATAGACAAGCATATAATGATTATTTGCTTAAAAATTCAACATCGGACACAAGAAGAGTAAAAACAGAGTTTGGGTCAAAAGTGTTGTCTATGTTTTCATATCCTTCACTGTATATGATCCTAAGAAAATACAAGCACAGTTAAACTGTCAGCATTCATATTATATATATTTGAATATATATATTCAAATTGTAACATGTATATTCAAATTGTAACATGTCTTTCAACTTTTTCCCTATTCCAGAGAATTAGAAAGGTTGTCTTCATCTTTTCTTAGATGTTTACATCAATTAATCTTCTGAGGTGCCCTGCTACAGGGCGTATACTTTTATACATAGGATCTAACCCCTTACATGCCTTTGTGAATGACACCAACAGTAGGATTGAAGGCACCCTCAGCAAGTTTGCTGACAACACCAGACTCTGTGGTGTAGTCGACACTGCAGGGAAGGGATGTGCTAGGGGGACCTGGACAGGCTTGAGAGTGGGACTGTGCAAGCCTCATCAAGCTCAGCAAAGCCAGGTGCAAGGTTGTGTATGTGGCTGTGGGCAATCCCAGGCACAAATACAGGCTGGGCAGGGAATGGATTGAGAGCAGCCCTGAGGAGAAGGACTTGGGGGTGTCGTGGATGAGAAGATTGACAGGAGCTGACAAATGTGCACTTGCAGCTCAGAAAGCCAGCCAGCCATGTCCTGGGCTGCATCCAAAGCAGCATGGACAGCAGAGTGAGGGTATTCTGCCCCTCTGCTCTGCTCTCATGAGACACCACTTGGAATGCTGCATCCAGCTCTCTTGGATGCAGAGAAAGACATGGACCTGTTAGAGTGAGTCCAGAGGAGGCCACCAAGATGATTAGAGGAACGGAGCACCTCTCCTGTGAAAGTAGGCTGAGAGAGTTGGGGTTGTTCAACCTGGAGAAGAGAAGGTGCCAGGGAGACCTTATAACAGCCTTCCTGTACCTAAAGAGGGCCTGCAAGGGAGAGGGATAGGGACTTTTTAGAAGGGCATATAGTTGAAGGGCAAGAGAGAATAGGTTTAAACTGAAAGAGGGCAGGTTTAGACTAGACGTTAGGAAGAAATTCTTTACTGTGAGGATGGTGAGGCACTGGAACAGCTCGCCCATACAAGTTGTAGCTGTCTCATTCCTGAAAGTTCAAGACCAGTGTCTTGGTTTGGAAAGGCAGGTGTCTGGCAGGGAAAGCTGGAGCTTCTCATGGAATGGAGAATGTAAATCTCACCCCCTTCCCAATTATTATAATTTTGCAATTAGGGGCTTTCAGGCAAAAATACAGGAATAGGAATAACAGTTCTTTACTAGGAATATTAAAAATACAAATGTAGTAAAGCAAACAAATAAACAAACAAATCATAGAAACACTGACAGAGTCAGAATACGACCTGACACCCTGTTGGTCAGGGTGTTGGAAGCAGTCCAAGTAAGTCCTCCTGAAGTAACAAATGTGGTTCTGTTGGAGTAGAGATGATCCTGTGGAAGGGTCCAGTGGTGGCAAGATGGGTCTAGTCTTCCTCTGGGAATTCCAGTGGAAAAAAAGGCTGTCCTGCTGCGCTGAATTTCAGCTTTTATCTAGGTAGGAATGCTTGGCTCCTCCCACTGGGTGGAGCATCTCACAATGGGATGATGTAATGTCATCAGTTATGCAATGAGCCTTAATGGCCCATTAAAAGCAGATATCCCCCTCCCCCACCGAGGGAGGATGGGTTGTGGAAGAGAAAAAGAACGCTGCCCCACCTGGCTTTAACAGCTGGCCCACTAACTGAAGGCACCCGCCCCCTCCCCCCTGGAGTTATGAGGAATGAGTTATACAAGAGATACAGAAAAGCACCTCCCCAGCTGGTTTCAACAGATGGAAAATGGAATATACAGTTTTCATTACATATTGCAATCTAAGACAATCAGACTGGATGGAGCTTTGAGCAACCTAGTCTAGTGCAAGGTGTCCCTGCCCATGGCAGGATGGAACTAAATCATTTTTAAGGTCCGTTCCATCTCAAACCACTCTATGATTCTATGATACCTCAAACAGGATCAGCAGAACATTTATAATCCAATGCACATCAGTTTCAGCTTGAGACATATTTTGAAGCAGTAGGCCACCCATCAACATGCTCATAAACTCATCATTTTGTAAGATTTTTTTGTTCTCAAAAAAACAGCTCTGACCTGGGCAGCACTATCTTCTGGACAAATGCCAGAGGATGATGACAATTACAATATATAGCTGCAGTGAATAGTATTCAAGTGTCCTCAAAATATACAAAAAAAATGGACTCTTTTCAGCTTCCCATGTGATGTACACAAAAAATTACCAGTGCATCTGACACATAAGAAGCTCTTCTTGGCTGCTGAAGGACATTGGTGACACATGGGGCAACACACAACAGTTTGAGTTACAGTAATAAAAAATGGGCCATATGATATCCCTATCTTTCATAGAATCACAGAATATATCAAGTTAGAAGGGACCCATAAGGACCACCAAGTCCAACTCCCTGTTCCTAAACTAAAACTAAAACTGAAACCATATGACTTAGGACCATCATCAAGATACTCCTTGAACTCTGACATGGTTAGTGCTGTGACAGCTTCCTGGGGAAGCTTGTTCCAATGATGACCGTGGTCTCAGCAATAAACCTTTTCCTAATGTCCAACCTGAACTTCCCCTGACACAGCTTCATTCTATTTCCTTGTGTCCTATTGTTTGTCAACAGAGAGAAATCTGCATCTGCCTTTGCACTGTGCTCCTTTAGGAAGTTGTAGACTGCAATGAGGTCAGAAGTTGAGATCTTCATAGTCATCAGAACAGAAACAGCAATTCCAACTACTAAAGGCAGCTGTTCTTTTTTTATCTAGAAGCCATTGACCTGACCCTGTGGCTATATTTTCCCTTAGAAGAAGTTATTTTCCCCTAACCAAACAGGGAAAGCAAGAGGTTACCAGACCCTGAACTCATTATACAAATGTATTCATATCACCTCAACTTAAACGTTTAATTCACAGCGAAGCAAATCATCATCTTCCAACAAAGCAACCTTTTCTTAAAAGACTGCAGATTTTCTTTATTTTATCCAGTCGTATGATGTTTTTTCCTATTACATACCTGTTTATTGGCATCCATTTTCTTTAAAATATAAAACATTAGCACATTTCTAATCAGTTTTATATATTCAGCTTTGTTTATATAAACTGGAGAACAGTCCAAAGACTGAATTCTTCTGTAAACCTTGGATAGTGTAAGGCAAATCCCATGCACTGATTATTGGGTCTGAAAAGGGGAGAATTCCTACTTTTTCTTAACTTTGAAATGCTCACAGAAGTAAAATATTTCAAATTCTAGTTAGCTGACAAAACTATTCATTAAATCTTTATAAGACTGTAATAATTAAGTAAGATTTCATAACATATTAAATGTTATCTATCCATAAATTTAACGTGCAGCCATGTAGAATTCTTGAGTCCTGGTAACATGACAGTATGTGATTTTTGACACAACTTAAAAGCTCAAACTGCCCAATATATTCTTGCTAGTTTACTCACAGGTTTGCCTGACATATTTATAAATTGTGATCAAAAGCATTTCAGCTACCTGAAAAGAAATTGAAAAAGGAGTGGAAACTTGTTTGTTCAGATGTGAACCAGAAGAAAAATCCATCTTTTTTGGAAAAAGCATCCTACACAGATAACACAGCCAAGGGCAAAAAAAATGCTTGTTTTGAAGAAATTCCTTACTGACTAGCTGTCTCTCTTGATATTTAACCAGAACTTGCTCAGATTTCACTGATTTGAAAATATTAACACCTACATTTAATTTTCTGCTGGGATCATCAGATGGATTTCTGAAATACAGCATATTGCATGGGATGTGTATCAGCAGCCACATGCAATGTTAGCAGCTCTTTAAGCCCTTAGAAGTGCAATTTAAAGAGTCCAGACAAAACCCAGGCCATTATACAAGAAAATAAAGAAAGCTATTTTTAAGGTTGTATCAGTGTGTGGGAGTGGCAGTGGGGGCTGCTTTTATTTTTTTTTTTTTTAGCAGTCTCAATTTGAAGCCCTTTAAAAGTCCAAAATGCCAAGAATGAGATCACAGGGATTTAAGTGATGAAAGAAGCCAAGAAGGCAAATAAACAACATGAGATGAAATTTTTGAGAACTAAAATTTTACAGCTTCATCTTCCCTTTTTCTTTCTGTTTTTATTCCTTTTTTAATAGCTGCTTTTCTTAACTTTAGTTACTCATTTCTATTCATCTTACATATTTTTCAGTTTCCAGAACACAGAATAATATTCTGCTTGCATAATTCCAGTGAACAGTCAATATATTAAGTAGCCACCAAAACTGATTATTAGCTTGACTTAGTCAAATCAAAGTTTGTTTAAGGTGTATCCAGCAGCCTAATTAATTAATTTCAATGGAAGCATTTATAATATGCTAGTATAGGATCAATTTTGTTATGGGCTTTACATTGTGCTTCCTTTTCTTAGAATCTCCATTAAAATAAAAAGAATCTCAGTTTACTCTAATGAAATTGTTTTTTAAGATCTGTGAAACAGTTTAAATTTCACATTACAGTTTTATTACAGTTTAAGTGTCAGACTAAATTTAACTGACATCACTCAGTGTCTTCTCACTGATGTGGACAACTGTTGTTACAGGCTCATCATTAGTAAAATAGTATTTTCATTAACCTCCTGTAATTTGAAAATGTAGTGGTTTATTCCAGTCAAAGACACTCTGTGCTCTTCCAAACTAATACTTGCTGAACACAGAGTTTACAGATTAAAAAACAGGTGGTCAACTTTTTAAATATTGCTCAATAAACCTAAAGTTGGTGGCATTCTTTCAGGCACGGAGCCCGTCTGTCATTTGCATTTCATTGACCTTGAAGTTATTGGTTAGAGATGAAACTTCACCTATTCAAAGCAACCTGTTTAAAATATTCAAATAGATTTTTTTAAAGTGCATTTCACTTTTTAATTTCCTACTGTTCTTCTTCCACTGAGAAAGCACTGTCTGAACCCAAAGGGATTTCCACATCTAGCTTTCATGCTTTTTGTTGCTACATGGCAGTGACCGCTAGATTGGCAAATAGAATAACTGCCTTTGAGAAATTTCTTTAAGGATGTTAAGAGCATGAACTTGATTCTTTTTAAGTAGCTTCTTAAATAAATGCTTCAAAACAAAGTCAACTATTGATCCAATTCTTTGAATAAAAAGTTCTCCCCGTTTGACAATAGCATTTACTACTGAAGACAAAATGTACATTAATCTTTCTAGTTTATTGTCTTCAGTTGACAAAGGTAGAATTACAGAATTGCAGCACAAAGAAGATTTGTACTGTCTGTTTGAAATGACGAATCTACATAAATTCATTGGCTAACTTAAAAGCAATCTTTACATCGCTATGTCTTGTTACCTGAACAGAAATAGGGGTATAATTTATGCTTTCTTTCCTAGCAATATTATTGAATAACTGTTGACTTTCTAAGCACATTTTTTAATTCCCTTGTTTGTTTATTGTAGTGATGGTTTGGGGTTTCCTCCCCCTGGAAGTGAAAAAGAACATCCAGAATGCCTATTTACTGCCAGGAGAGCAGGGTGGCAATTTTAGCCAGCAAAAACCAACCAACCAGATAACACACACACACCACACCACACACACCCTTCCCAAATATTTTGAAGAGTTTGTACCAACTTCATAGATTTTACACTTCTGTCGTCTTCCACTGGGATATCTAATTTGAACCCTATTTTCTAAAGGGAGAGGGATGGAAAAGACAAGAATGTCAATATTCTGTCTGCCACGTGTGTGCATAGCCGTATAAAAACAGCCACTGTGGGACAGTAATATTTTTTCCACTGAAAGCTGCAACGAGAAACTGAACTGGGACGGATACTGCAGGAACAGTGAAAGAAATCCTTAATCGAGTCTTACCTTCACAGCTTTTAACTTACGTTCCCTTTCCTTACAATAACCACAGCAGTCTACTTGGCCCTAAGGAATGGACAGGTGAGACCTACTGTTTTGCTCGAGTTGCACGTGGATTTAGGGGATGAGGGAGAAAAAGGGCAAGAAACCAGCACACAAAGGTTCAGCGTCTGATAAGACAGAGGCAAAATAAAGCTTGCGCTGCACTGATCACGCATAAGCTTGAGCAAAAGGGAAAAGCGCTGCTCACAGAGTACACTGCGGCTAGCGAGTCTAGGGTCTCCTTGAAAGCAAGCTGCGTGCAACGTTACCAGAGACACGCGTACGTAAACACACACACGGAGCCGGGCACAACCCGCAGCTCCGCCAGTGCGCGCACACGGCGAGCGCGGCATCCCCTCCTGCGCTCCCGCTCCCTCTCGGGGCTGCCGGGCGCACGGTCCCTGCGCCGCCGCTGCCGCGCCGCGGCCGCCGGGNTGCCGAGAAGGCTGGGATCGGATGGGAGAGGTCCTTCCTGGGCTCTATTTGTTTGTTTGTGACTGGAGCGGCAAAGTTCAGAGCCAAACGTGTTGCTTTCCGGCGGCGGCGACCGCCCCGCTTCACCTGCTCCGCGGACGGGTGCCTGCCCGGGGCGGCCCCCTGCTCTGCGGGCCCTCCGCCCGGCATCCTGCCTGCCGCTGCGGCCGACGGACGGCGGGGGAGCGCCGGCCTGTGTCTCTCGCCCGCCCGCCTTCCCCTCCGCGCCTGCCGGAGGGCAACGGACAGGTGAGTGCTGCTTCGCCGCACTTCTGCGCAGCCCGGCGCGGAGGGTGCCTCCGCTCCGTAGTCACCTGTCACTGCAGGAGCTGCTCATTTATCAAACTTTGCCTCCTGTCGGCTCCCGCACCCCCTGTCTTGCCTTTTGCGGGAGGGCGAGCGCTCGGGGTTAATTGGTTTTGCGCAGAGGGAAGGCGCGGGAAAGGGGGGGTCCCACTCTGCGGAGCGCAGCTCAGCCTTGTCGGGAGAGGGGGCTTGTCCCAGCCGCTCGCCTCTGCTGCCGCCCGGGGCCCCTCTCCCCACGCGAGTTCGCGGCGCCCGGCGGAGCGAAGTTGGTTTTTGCCCTGCAGGGAGCCCGCGGGGCCCGTGCAACAGGCACCGTCCTGCGGAGGGCGCCTCTGCCGCCGGCGTGGGGCTGCCGGCGGCCGCGAGCAGACCTGTGCCCTTTCAGGTAATCCCGCTTTGTTTCCCGCACCTCCAGGGGTTTGCCTTGCGGGGAGCCTGTGCCATGCGGCTGCTTGGCAGCGCCTGGCAGCAGCCCTCGGAGGCGCGCCTCCTCTTAGGAAGGAGAGAAAGTTGCAGATGCTCAGCAGGGACGGACGCGGTNGGCGCGCCTTCTGCGGGCGCTGCAGGTGGACGCGGTGCCCCGCGGTGTTGGCGTTACCCCTGGTCACACGCGTATTTTTTCCTACCCTTGATCGTCGCTCTGTTTGTCATTGAGTATTGGAAATCTACCAGATTCCGAGGGGTATGCTATTTTAATTATCACGGAATGTATAAAAGCGTAATTGCGAAAATTACTCAATAGTGGTTAACAATTAAAAGATTATCCCAGTACTCTGCAGCTAGCAAGGAACAGACTGTACTAATTGGGTAGTTAATGACATTTAAATGGGCAGGTTTTCTTAAAATAGGAAGCTGCACTCTTCCAGGAAGCTGCATAGAGTGCTAGAATGTTAAATAATTATATTACCGTGATGGTAACACTTCTGCAAGAGCTTAAGGTATTAGCTTGGCCAGCAGCACTGAAACAGCTTTTTGCCCGGTTTTAGAGCGTTGGTTAAAAGAAGGCTGGACTTTCATCACTTTTCCTTTAATAGGTAAATATAGCTAAATGGTGTAGAAATATGTGTGAAACAAATCAATGGGATTGCAATATTTTACATATTGTCAAGTAAAATCTTCTTCCATCTTCAACTGATGTAATTTGACAATCAAACTTGAATTTTATGCTACTAACCACTTAATACTTGCATTTTATGTCTCTTTGTTCCACTAACTCTGATCAGAAATAATTTTTGTTTGATATTGTGGAGACTGGAAATGGGATGGTGTAACAACACTTTTCTTGTCATCCCTTTATAACTAAACAGATAAGTTGTATTGGGGTTTGGGGTATTTGTTTGTCTGGTTGGTTTTTATATAACAATAACATTCCAGGTTAAACACTTCAGTAATGAAGTGACAAGTAAATCAACAGTGCAGCTAAACTGTATTTTCAGAACTTTTGGTTCTTCACATTTCTTACGTTTCTTGCACAACTTGGAAATGTTCTATGAGAAACTCATACAATGACTGCATAAACTCGTTGCATTTTGCTGTAAAAGTTTTCATAATGTAATAAAGTTGGCATAACAAGAAGCTATGTAATCTTACGTGTACATTTTTGTTTTTCCAGAGACAAAATATTTTCCATTATCTTAATCAAAGATGTATACTTAAGGAAGGTGCCAGAAATTGAATCTACTAAGAGATTAACTTCACAAATTAAATTGGATATTCTATGTTGAGAACTACTGTAGAGAATAACACATAATTACAATTGTAAATTATGTCTGGACTTTTATATACCTATGCTTTATTCAGTCAATCATGAGTTTTTGTCACCAGTATAGTTTTGTGCTCCTTTGAGGTATAAAATGCATAAAGAATCTCCTGAAATGCTGGCCTAAGTACTGAAAGGGCTTGGAGTATGTGCCTCCCAAGTTGGTGAATATCGTGAGCTTCACAGAAGTTATATTTATAATTGTGAAACTAATTTGTTTTCTTCTTGTCTTGGATGCTGTAGCTCTCACTTAGAAATCTTTTTGTGTTGTATCCCAACCTTGCTCTTTTCACTATTATAGATACATTTCTCAAACACTTCCTTTATTTTTGACCACCAAAGTATTCAAATATTTCTTATGAGCATTTCTGCTGACTTCTGAACCTGAATTCCAGTCTATGCTGTCCAAATGAGTGTTTCTAAAAAAGCAGAACAGTAGAACTTCTGGATTTTTCCTCAGTTCCTGTAAAAATATTAGTTTAAATGAAGATGGTGTTTAATATTAAGGTTGGATTTCTGTCAGAACAAAAGTAAGACTTTCCACACAGCTGATAAGTAGATAGCTGAATTTTTTATCAGGGATTTATAAAACACTGATGTCTTCACATCTGGATTTGTTATGTGTCTTTAATAAAACAGAGGGTTTTTTTTGAGGAGGAAACCCCCACAACTCTGAGACAAAAAGAATATTAAAATGCATTCTCCATGACATACTATAGTATAGTATACAACATTATAGATACTATAATGTTGTCTGGGGGCAGGTTATTTTATATTTTCCCCATGTTGTATTAAAATGATACCAGCATACGTTTTACAAGAAAATTAAGTCTGCTTTTAAAATCCTTCTAATGAAATGCAGACGCATCTCTTCTGTATAACATGTAGATACTTTCCCTCTGATCTTTCCCAGTTCTCTTTCTGTAAATCCATGCAAGAGGGTTCCCTGGCATTATAAGGAAATTCTTTTGTATTGCTTCCAATTTGCAGTACATGAAATCTTTCTTTCACCCTACCATTTGTTATACTGATGTTAAACTTACTGTCCGTGCTAGAATGAAAGTTCCTTTCTGCTCTTCTGGCACTACCTAAAAAATGCATACCAGAGTTTTATACACCATTTCCTGAAATGCTTGTATTTACTAAACTGGCAATTTCCAGATGGATAAACCTGAAAATTTTAATCCTGGAAAATGCAATCTTAATATTGGGGGAAAGGGAAAGAAGTCCTTAAATTCAATCTAATTACCATACATTGCTTGTTAAATGAGGGAATGTCAGCTTCTGGGCACACGCCTCTATCATAACAGTAAAATACCTATGGTTGTAGCTACTCTTGGAAGCTACAGCTGCAACTCATACCAGGTAAAACACATATTTAAGAAACAAGCAAAATGTTTCTTAACACATGGAGGTGAAGAATCTGTGAAACTCAGTGTCTGAGAATATTTCTAGTGTAATTAATAATAATAATTATTACCTGTGATGGATACTGGAATAAGAGTTCTGGAAGCCAATACTTATGGGGATTTTTGAAATATGTTGGCTTCATATATACTGAGATTTTTTTTCCTGTTACAACAGCATTTTATTTCATTAAAGATAGCAATTGAAGTTACAAAATAATACATTCTATAGGCTTAGCCGAGTCACAGTTTGCAAGTTATCAGAGTGACTAAAGCATTAAATATGCTTTTATTTGTGCAATAAAGATAAATTGCATAAAAAACTTAACTTGCAGCTCTGTTAAGTTATAGATACGTTCTCACTTCTGAAATTGTATTCTTTCAGATCTGTAAAGAAACCAAGTCTTACATGTGGACTTGTTAATACTAGGCTGTGATTTCAGGAATTTAATGATGGATAGCCAAGAACTAGGTGTTTTGAAGACTAACATTTTATCAAAGAGAGGAAACTGTTCCTGGTTTAACACACACATGCATTGTTACATACCTAAGTATGCTTATATATGCTTTCTGTGGGGAAACTAGTCTTATTTAATTAATCTTAGCAAGAGACACTATCTGCTTTACAAAATCCTTTAGAGATTTAATTTATCTAGCACCTTCTACCCCAAGTAACTTGGACTCCATCTATTAAAAAATAAGACTGAATTTACAAAGATTCTTTTAAAGCACGGGAAGTGTCTTTTACTGTAGCATGTAGAAAGATGAGCATGGAATATATGCAAAAGTTTTTCCTCTAGAAACACAAATTGAGTCAAAGATAATTTAGTTTTCTTGATTCAGATTTTAACTGTGAAGCATTGCCTGAAAGAAACTGCTTGGGAGCTCTGATGAAATCTAGAACTCTTGAGATTGGCTCTTCTAATAGCCGCTAAATGTTCCGCTGTTAATTAGGCGTTAATGTAAATTGAATGAAATGTTACAACAACATAATGGCCTCCTGTTGAATAGAAGTTCTATGCCTAAGCAAACATACTTGCAGCAACAAGAATATTTCAACTTTGCCTGTTCAATGGGAAGTGTTTCTGCAAAAGTCCTAAATAGTGCCCTATGAGATTCCCAGAGAAATCTGGTCATCATATTTCTGTTGTAGAAATCTGATGAGAGCAGCATCTCTTCCCCTTCATGGAATGAATGCAAGGACAGTTTACAAAAATCTGTAGTGTCGCACACATGGTGGCTCTCTGCTACAGTCCTAGTCCATACCAGTACCTAAGACCACACCTACCTTCTGCTAGCTGAGGCTTTTTTACCTCCTCCAAGGGTAAAAGAAAGTAAGAACAGTGAGCTGTGTTCCAGAATATTGTGACTGGCAGCGCAGAGCTGCATAGGGCAGATTGTTAGCCATCTCACTGTATGTGGTCTGGATCTCTATGGATAGCTGGACTAGAAGCATTTTGAACACAAGGGGAAGTGATGAAGTTGCTCTTCCCTTCAGTTAGGCACCTATGCATTGACAGTTCTTCTGTGTATTTAGGAGTCATCCCATCTTTAAAGTTGTTAAAAATCAAATTGATTTAATCTCTGAAGAAATATATGGTGACAAATCAGTCTGGCTGAGGCATTGCTCCCACACCTGTTCTACCTTTGTGTTGTAAGCCTGTTCTCCTTAGGACAGGGTAACATTGCAATGTAGCCGTAATGATGTTCAAAAGAACATCATCTGTTTCCAAGGGCAAGGAGCAGGGCACAGTCAGGAGAAGACAGCCAGCCAGTAAGGATTGAGGTTGTGTTTATCCACTGTTAGAGCAAGTTGGGTGGGGAAGAAAGGCTGAAGTATGTGGTAGTTGACAGTGGATGTTGCCCATAGATCACAGCAAGAGTGAATTGTTGAAGTTTGGACTGAAACTCCACCAACTAAGCTCTGAAAGACATTATTCCACTTTATAGTAGACTGGCTGTTATCTGTATGATTTCAGATGAAATTATTTGAGCTGCTAGCAAAATGACCAGAAATTGCTCTGATTTATGTTATGAGTGAGAAAACCCATTCAAAACCTGTTCCTGCAGATGCTACATACATGTTTAATCTGATGATGAGGCCTGCTTCTATTTTTAGGATTCCAGCTTGATATAACAGGAGCTATGAAGCATAATCTTAATGGAAGCAAAGTTTCATGATTTTCTTTTCGGAAAAAATACTGTTTTCATTTTGGTGGATGTCTGCAATAAGTCCCACCTCAGAAACCATATAAAATACTGTTTCATTTACATGCTGACCCCTGTAAATCATTGGTGTATAGCTAGCCCTTGGACAGCAAAGATTACTAAACCTAATTTTAGACTGAAATAGAAGTCTGTATTCAAGAAACATACAAGCCTTACCACCATAATTTTTAAGCATTTCTAACTATTTCCTACAGTGAAAGGGATAAAATACATGGATGAGAATCAAAATGGACTAGCTGATGGTCTAAGGGGAAATCAAGCTTTGAAGTGAAAAGGTAGTAGTCAATAGAGATTCATACTTTTTTTTTTTTAATTTCAGCAAATCTGCTCATTTAGGGTGCAGGCACAGGTTAGCCTATGAATTAGGTACCATGGTAAGAAGCTACTGTCCATTCACTTAAATGCTACTGCTAATTTAATTGGATTTTTAGCTGCCTTTCAGGCTAAACTGCAAGTGTATTCCTATTCCATTTCAGTAGGAAGTAAAATATGTTCATTTGCAGCTGCAAGACTAATTAATTTTACTTCACTTTGCAAAAGATTTACTGTGGCTTATGTGGCCCTGGGAAAAAGAATTGTAGATTGTTGTAAAGTGCTCAAGAATTAAGATTTTTTTTTTTTTCTTAAATATTGACTAGTTAGGGTTTACTTCCTCAATAGCTAGGATTAGCTACACTGAGACTAGAATAAGGGTTAGGTGTTACCACCCTTACTTAGACTCACTAGTAAATACTTGTAACTTAGTGAGTATTTTCTCAGCTATTCTTTCTGATTTGTTATGCAAAAAATGGGGAAGAAACTACTGAAAGAGAATGAGTAGAGATTGCATGAGACTGATTGGCAAACTAGCACCAGCTGTTAAAACAACCAAGGGGGAAGACAAGTATTTATTCTTCAGTAGGAAGTGAAGGAGTGAGGATTGAATTTACTATGAAGAAGAAAAGGAGGAGGGGTAAGAAGAGAACAGAGAAGGCTTTAAAATGCCACCTTGTCAGAAGTTCTAGGGGCAAAGAGGTTAGCTACCAAAGGCAGGGATATTTTGGATTTCATTTTTTCAAATTATTGTTATTAAAAGATCCCCTTTTTTTTTTTTTTTTTTTTGAGTAAGAGAACTTGGGTGTGAAGTTTGTCTCTAAAAGACTTTGTGATATGCTCCTGAGGACCTGCAGTGAATGTCTTAAAAAATGTGTGGCTTCTTTATGTTTAAGCTAGGGGGGGGAGGGCTCCTCTTTATATGAACAGAGTTTACCTTATGCTGTGTGGGCTTTGTGTTCCTGGAGAACTGGAAGAGCTTTTAGTAATTTCTACAATTTTCTGCCCTTTTTTCCTTTTTAAGGTCTTTCATGCTACTCTCTTTTTCTCTTTGTTTTCTTTACTCTGGGATTGAAGATCTGAGGATCAGAAGATAAAATGGACCTAAACTGGAAACTCCCCGAACCAGTAGAATTGACTGGTGCTGTGACCACACTCAATTTCACACTGCTGCTAGTGTGTCATGTAGACTAATACTGTGAAAGAGTCTGTCAATTTTTGGTTCAGCTAGTAGTTGTCATAATGGTAAAGAGTTACAGAGAGTATCTATCTTCAGGCAATGAATGAGAAATTTATTAGCAAAAGGAAAACTGGTGTTTTTCCAAACCTTTTTTTTTTCCCATTATAAAACTTTAATGTAGGATCTTTTCCTGACTGAATACCTGTGGCTGATTTTCAAAAACTGTACGTGACATTTGAAACCTTGATTGTATACTGTAGGAGAAGGGAATACGGGTGACCTTGATGTGATAAGTACCAGCTGTGTTAAATGCCCAAGACAGCCTTGCTCCTGATGAGTCACAGCTATAGCTAATAAATGTAAGTGTGATAAAAGGGAGTGGGTTAGATGGCAAAGGGAGGATCATGAAGGAGGAGGAACCTTGAGGAAGGGGGAATGAGAGGATCATGAAGAAGCAGGATCCTGGGCAGAGAGCATCCCTGCTGTGAGGTCAGTCTGGGTCTGCAGTTAGAGCCTGTTGTTGGAACCTGCAGTCACAGTCTAGCTGGGTAAAAGTCTGCGTTCAGAGCCTGCTAACCAATACATGCAAACCTACAGTAGGAGCTTGCTGCAGCCAGAGTCAGTGAGTAGTTGGAGTCAGGATGGCTGAACTGTAAAGAAAATAAACCAGAACCCTTTTCATGCTGTGATAAACACCAAGTCTTTGTGTCTGCTCATTTTTACCCTCTAATAAAAGAGCTGCTGCAACACTATATGTATTTTTCTTGATGGAAAAGCTAAATTCTTTAAGTTCTTTGGCTGATATTTATGTTCTCTAACAACCTTTTAAATTGAATTATGGAGAGGACTATATACACCACCACCTGATCTAAAATGAGTAATTCTGAGGTGGGGAAAAAAAAAGAAAAAACAAAACCAGCAAAACATTTTCAACCACATCGAGTTACCTCAATGTCTTCAGTTAGTATTGCTGGTGCAAATGAGGGTGCAAGGTAGGGGTGGAGATGGAATCTGCTTTAGCTACCACTGTCATTAGAAGAAAGAATTATAGAACTTCTGCCTCATGCTTGATATGATTTATATTCTGTAATCAGAAGGTTTTGTGATGGTTTTGTTATTATCTGCTGTCTCCTCCCATAAGACCTAGAGACCTAGTCTGAGAGCAGGACAGGGCTCTTGTTCTACATGGCATGTGTATTTAATGAGTGCAGATTCTGTTATATCTTTGTGTTGGACATGAGATTCCCCCTGTCTTGTCAAAATATATGCATTTATGTAAGTGGCCCATCTAATAAAACATGCAACAATGTTTTTTTACTATTGGGAACTTTTGAAAATGTAGTTAAACTTTACGCTTTCTTTCTTTTATCTTGGATTTGGGTGGGGTTTTTTGTGTTTTTTTTTTTTTTTCGCCACTCACCCATGCACCATTCTATGACCTGTTTCAAATGGGGAATTTCATGGCTTTCAGGTCACATACTGAGGATACTATCTAGTATTTATGGATAAATAAACTGGTATAGAATAAGCAGTGTGCAGCTAGCTATTGTATTTTTTTGCTAGAAATTTTCTATTGCTGCATTTCTTTACTACAATGACTTTCTCCAGCCAGCCAACAGGTCTTCCCTCTTGGTCTTCTGTTTCGGTCACACCTGTTTCTCAGATGTGATTGTATTCCTGCTATTATTGTAGCTATCTGCATTTACAACTTGTAATTGAAATCACTGTGCTCAGCCCTGAGTCAGGAGACAGCTATCCTGAGCTTTGTGAGTCGAGTGGCTGTCTTTTCTTCTGAGCCTTTGTCTGACTGTGTCATTGCCCTTTACTTTCCCATAGAAATACTTCTAAATTGGTATTTTGGGAGCCAAATCTGAGTCTAAGGCAATCTCTTTTGTGAATAACCAGTAACTCTCAATGATTTGCTGTGAAACCTGTGTAGCAGCTCTTCTTTCTTAAGTTTCTCATAGAAAAAATAAATGACGAGGAAAAAAGATGGTATTTTTTAGATTAAACTACTGTCTATTGACCAAAATCGTTTTTTCATTAGTACACAAATTATGATCTGCTTAAAGATGTGCTTCGCAGTTACACTTGCTCAGAATAACACAAGAAGCTTTTTTTTTTTTTTTTTTTTTTTTTTCTCCTGTAGGCCAATTTGAAGCCAGTTGAGAGTGTTAGTCTTGTGAAACACTTGTCAACTTACCTAGGAAAGATGCATAGTGGGTGCATAGATATAAGACTATATCATCACTGTCATGATAATTCATCTCAGTCTTACTTTTGGGAGGCCACTTCTAGGTTTAATGTCAATTTGCATTTTGGTGAATACCTTGTTTCTATTTCTTCACTGCAGTGAAGATATCCTTGCACATTATATGACAGCATTTTTGAAATGCCTATCATGTTTGTAAAATCTCTACAGTGACAAAACATACACAGTAAAATGTAAGCTGCAGAAAATATTGCATACTGAACCTCCAGTAGTTTCAAAGAAAAACAAATGAAGTTGACAATAACAACAACAACAAAAACCTTCCTGAAGTCATTCTGCATTTTCCTAACATTCCTTCTGTACTCTAAGGTGTTGAATAAATGTCTTTACATGTTTAAAGCTTGCCAAGTCTGGATGCTGAGAGGACTCACAATAGAAGTTTAAATGTCAGTAGGAAATTTTTTTGTTTGAAAGCCCTCGATAACCACAGTACAAATATTGCTAAATGAGAGAAAACTTATGTGTAATAAGCAAGGTATTTCAGGAATTAGACATTCAAGCCACTATCATGAACTTTCACTGTTACAAAACAAAAGCTTTCATCATTATGCTGTCCTCTGTAAAGAATACCAAACCTGTCTAAATTCTGCAGTTACTGTCTTCTAAGGGGTTATGCTATGTAATGTGCAGAATTAATATATTATACCTCTTGTTCCTCAAAATCAATAATCAGTCTTTCTCCATTATAATAATTTTTTGCAAGGAAATACAAGGATAGTGTAACACTGCAAAGTAAAAATTGCATGTACTTGTGGGTCATTTTTCTACTGCAGCTTACTCCCTGCTCCTCGGAACTAACAAAAGCTATCAAATATACTGTATATTGTAGATATTACTGTGGCAGGCTCTCTTTACTTAATATTTTATTATTGTCAGTGCTGTGAAAATGGCTAAAAACAAATAGATTTTAACAAGAAATTAATTTTAATTGATTACTTAAAGGTTTACAGGGTTTGAGGTTTGACAGTGTGTACAACATATTTTGGCTAGGACTGCTGATGAAAAACTGTTGAAAATATTCTTTTCTTCACATTTTCATGTAGTTATCAAATGCCTTGTTCTTTTCAGTTTCTTTCTCAGGACTTTTCTTCATGAAGCCATTTGTAGTTAAAAGTAATGCCGTGTTTACTCCAGATATGTAATCCTTCACTTCTAATAGTATCTTATTATTAAACCAAACCATATCTAGTAAACAAAAAAAGCCTGCTTACAAAAAAAGAAGTTATCTATATGCACATATTTTCTTAGCACACTGAGCCTGAAATCCACTATGAAAATGTTAAATGCTAAGCTACATCAGACTGGAAGGTAAAGTTTTAGTTTTCTGCTGGACCAGTAATTTTTCTTCATTATTTGAATCTTCTAAAATAAGTGAAAGTTTTGGTTTGATTTGTCTTTTTCCACTTTTTCCCTGAAGTTATGAGAATATTAATGAATAAAAGATGTTCTTTAAGTGGAATTTGTGGGTTATTTTTTGTTTGTTTGTTTGTTTTTTTTGCAGAGTGGATTTAAATTTTCAAACCTTTATTAATATTTCAAGGTGACAAATTTTAGATTCAATTGTCAGACTCTCTTACAGTCCTATCTATCTTCCATATTTTAATTTCTTGTAGTACTGCTGGTAAAAATCTAAAAGAATTTATAATTACTTCAAATGGGTTAGTAATATAATTTTTAATGTTTTAGAATAGTTTATTTTTGATTTAATGTTAACAAAATTTAGTATGCTAATTTCTTATTACTTCAGTGGATTTTTTGTCTTCATAAACATGAAGTCTTCATGATTGAAGTACACGTGTAGCTGGTGAGAAAAACCCTGTCAGTGAATTTCAGATTCAAGTAATTTTATTTCCAGTGCACTCCTTTGGTGGGGGGAAGGGGATGGTGGAGGGAATTAACTTTTGAACAGAATGTGAAAATCTGTGTGAAGAATTTTATCCTTATTTAACTTTCTTTCCATTTTTGATGATTTGATATAGAGGAGGCCAGTGGAAGTCTCATTCTCTTTTACTGTGTGTTAAAAGAGCAAAATGTAACCTTTGTCACTAGCTCTGGAGAGCTCTTATACAAAGTAATTTTCTGCTAAATTGAAAGCTTCTTATAGTCAATAATCACTTTATGTAATAGACATATATCTTACCTTGTAGCTAAATTACCATATAAAGGTGCTTTATTGTGAGGAATTTTCTTAGGTTGGCCAGTTATTTGGTTAAAATCCAGCAATGTGGTGAATCAATTTCTTGGTATAAATGTAGACAGGTAATGACTAGCTCTATAGTCCTCTCAGTCTGTCATTGATATTTTCTCTATGGATTAATGGTAAACGTGTTACTGCACGGGTTTGGGAAGATAATTTAATCTGCTTTGCAATCTGAACAGCTTTTTCTGTTGTTTATCAGGTACCCTTTATTGCTTTATTATAATGTCATTTTTAATACTGATTTACAAGGTATTTTACTTCCTGATTGTCCTTACTCTCCTCATTCGATAGTGTGCTGAAGCCAGTGTCCAACTGAGCTGAAGATGCTCTTTAATAAATGTATATTTGTCACTGGCTGCTTTTGTTGTGTGTGGTTAAGATTTTTCTGGCTATCCCAAGTATGGTCAGGCATGCATTTTAATTCAGGGAAATTAGGCAGTCTAATCTAGTCTGCCAGGTTAGAGCACTTCAGCTCTTTGTGCTTCACGGAGAAGCAGTTTTCTTGAGGTCTGGTCAGAAGACTAGCTGCTCCTTGAGTGGTTGCAGCAAGCTGGTGAACAGAAAATGTCAGGTGTACAGTGTTTTTTCTGAAATGTCACATCTCTTTAGGGTTTGGAAGACTGACTCAAGGCTCTACATTTGAAATGTCTTTTTATTCAACAGCCAGAAATCTCATGTTCTTTTTATAGGAGTGAACACCTACAAGAGGTGCTAATTCTCTTTAAAAGGACAGTGATAGTGATTGCAGGCCCTTCTTAGGGTTGTGCAGACCGAGGAAACACTGATATTTCCGTCTGCTGTGATAGTGATTACAGGCCCTTCTTAGGGTTGTGCAGACCGAGGAAACACTGATATTTCCGTCTGCTGTCTTTAATTAATAACTCCTATATCCTACAGATACATCAGGTTAGTGTTTTAATAGTGCAACAAGTAATTTTGAGAGAGAAATAACCAAGATAATAATCACTCTAAAGTGCAGTGAATATGAGAGGATGTCTTGGATGCACCACTGGATTACTTTTGCTTTTTTTTTTTTTTTCATTATATGGTTAACAGATAAATTCTATGAGCAGGAACTAGAATCTAGGTTTCAACTCAATAAAGTTTTAAAGCTGTTGATTGCTAAGGTTGTAGACACGCAGGCATTCAATGTCAGAGCTGGATATAAAAGCTCTGGCATTTAGGCATTGTTAGTGAATGTCAACTATTGTACTTGAATGATAGCTTGAGAAATAAGTGTAGTGAAGTATATAAGCCACCTTTCTATTATCACAATATTCTTACATGCTTTACAAAAACAGAATGTATTTTTTTATTTAATGTGTCAGACTCATGGTTATAATTTGACTAGCAGAGAACTTTGTCAGAAACTTGACAGGAGTTCTGGGGTTCAAGTAACTCTATCTTACTAGGAAAAACGTTGTGGAAAGGTTTCTGTATTTTTTTTATTTTCAAATGATAATATTTAGCAATCTGCTAGTAAAATGAAAGAAAATTAAGACTGTGTTGGGAGCCTGTATACTAGCAGTCCTACCAAAGACCTTTAAGCAATCAACTCAAATGCTTTAAATAAAGATACCAAAAAGATGATGTAAATTTAAACTCTGTGGTGCTTATGTGTGTCCTTCATGCTCACACAGTGAGTAATAAATGCCTTCTGTATTTCAAAAATGTAGTTGTGGGGGTGAAAATATGTCTCCAGTCAGTTCTTAGTCATGGCATATATAGTGAAGTATCTTATCCAGTTCAATATGATCATTTGCTCTGTTACATTTCTGTGTGCTTAGGCTTCAAATATAAAACAAGAAGATTTTTGTTTAATTACCAGACCAAGAAACAGGTTCAGTTTATAAGCCATAACAAAAATGCTAAGTTCTGTTTATTTCTCTTTATAACAATAAGGGGCTGAACTGTGGTTCTTAAGATGAATGAGCATAGTCTTTGTAAATTCATCTGTCTAACTATGGCTGAATATGTGTAAATTATGACTTGCTTTTTGAAGGGAGGAGGTATTAAAGGAGGTTTCTGAGGCATTACTACGCTATAACCAGAATAATAACTATAGGTAAGCACAGTGATAAAGAATTTTAAAAAATCAAATTTGGAAGTCTAGAAAAGGGTTTCCTCTTAGTGATTCAGATGAAGCACTTTTCCTACATGAACACTGCTCTTTGCAGAAGGGTTTAGCCACGGAAAAAAAAATCTTGAAATGCAGAGAGCCTTAAAATGTTACCACTGGAAGTGTGCCAGCCAGTTTACTTGAGGGTAGTATAAATGCCTCACAAAGGATAAGTAAGAACTGAAGAGATAGCATAATGATTATTGCCTATAATCAATAGAAAGATCTATCCTGGGTATCAGAGAGAGATTACTACCCAGGTCTCCCTGTTGCACTTTGTCTGAAGGGTGGCTTTTTCAGGAGAATTTCAAAAGTGCTCTCACGGTCCCTGCCTCTTTCACAGGCTAGCTGAGAGATTCAACAACCAGAGAATGTAAGTGAAGTTCTGTTTCATTATGGGAGGAAAACGTTGAGTTTGTAATAAAGAAGAATCCAAGTAACAGACCTACAGTTAGTTATGGGAAATCCTGATATATGTATTGTGAGTTACTTTGGAATACCCAGAGTGCGAGTCAAAAATCAGCTGTTATGTTGCTAGGTTTATCTTTGATATAAATTTGCACATAATATGGCAGTATTTGTAGTAAATAACACCAAGGGCATGAGGAACTAGAGCAAACAAGTTTGTTGTTTTGCTGGCATACAGCAACTATTTTACAATAGCTTTTTCATGTCTGTTACTCAGATGCCTACATATATTAATGCATACAATAATCTGAAGTGTTAATAATGACAACAATTATGTCATTAACATTTTGCACTTGAAAAACATAAAGATGGGTTATGTTGTGATATGGGTAGGGTTTTTTTTCTGAAATGTTAGTGTATGTAAGGTTTGAATTCTGGCATGTCAAGTGTCAATCTATTTTTTCATTTTACCTGAATATCCTAATAGCAGTTTTAATGGTTCTCTAAATTATTAGCAGGATCTACAATTTTTGTTTGTGCATATAGTTTTACTGTTTGAATGAAAGACACTCAAACTACTTCTGAAAATTGGTATGTTGCAAAAACTTGTCCCATCTCCCATCACGTCTATAATAATTTTGGGGTGCTCCTCAGTACAGAAGTATACAGCTCAGCAGAGCTCAAGGAAATTAAAGACTGGGGGCAAAAAGAAGGATTGCAGTTTTACTTGTTACATTTTTTCGGTTTTTTGTCCGTCAGTGGTGAGCTTGTGTGACTATTGAAGAACTTGAAAACAAGACTAATTTGTACTGAAAGTGTACCCTAACCTGCTAATACAGCTGTATTAGAGGAGCACATCCTCTTCATGGAGCTGGTGATGTTGAAAAGTCATGAAAATTGAAAAAGAGAAGAAAAACCTTGCTGGATACCACGGTCTCCACTAGCTCTCAAAGTTTTGTTTTGGTGGGAGGAGCTTTCTAGAAGTTCAGACAGTATAGTCAATGGGCACTGAATGATCCTTGCATAAAACCAACTTGAGAGATTCCTATGAAAAACTACTACTGTATGTACCTCTGTCAGAAATCAGTCTGCTGCCGCTGTTGCCTCCTGCAATTTATTATCGTAATTCTGTAAAGCAGAGTGGAGTGATCCAATGTCTTTTTACTGATACCATGCAACTTTGTTGGCCAAGTTCAGGAGGAAGATACTATAACTTCTTTCTGACAGAAACATACAGAGTGTGCAAACGTAATCCATTGCTGTGAGGAACTGGAGTAATTCTTTCCCAAGAGATTGTAATCTGTATGGACTACAGTGATGTCCCCTCAGTTCCTCCTTTTCTAGGTCTTCAGGAATGTAGGTGTCAGATTTTTGATGGAGCTGTGTATTAGGGTCATTAGAAGAAAGCTTGAAAATGGTTGCTCATCCAGTTCTGATTGACTTAGCAATTAAAAAGGAAAAAAACCCTATTCTTAAAAAAACTGAGGTAATTGCTTAGCTGTGGTGGGATCCAAATTAATAGTAATATTTCAACCAGCTATTAAAAGGTCACAGCTGTAAAACTTCTGCTGTTTAGTGACACTGCTACAATTTGTAGAGGAAGTTGGTTTATAGGAAGGGTTGCTTATTTTAAGTAAGATAGAAAACCAAAAATGTTAAATTATATATGAAAAGTGTTTTTTAAAAACAAGTAACCCTGAAGTCCCAGAAAAAAACTTGAAACTATCCTTCTGAAGATGCAAGTGTTATATTTTTCAAGAAAGAAATATCATGAAAAGAGAAAGAAATTTGACACAATTAAGGGTGGACATGCATTGACTTATTTGGAAATGAAAATTAATTGAAAATTCATTTAAACAATACTGTTTGGAATGCAAAACAGGAACACACCTTGGCAAATGTATATGTGGCTTACTTCAGTAATTTTGTTGATTTTATTTGGAATTCTAAAAGGCTTGTCTGCTTGGTTATATTTTCCTTATAAAGGTAGAAATTAGGAAAATGAAAGTGTTCTTTCTTTTGAGGATGGCTGTTGCTGCTTCTATTTTTTAAGTAAACAGGAGGAATTGTATAAATACAGCAGGAGCAAGCTACACTGGCAGGTTGATTTTAGGAGCTACTTAAAACTTGATTGAAACACTACATACTCTGAAGGGTAAGAGTTATAGATAGAGAATATCTATCTGAAGTCTTGGAATGAAAAAATATAATGAGACTTCTGCATAGTTCTGTAGTTAAATATAAGGAAGATATTTATACAACTTCAAAAAAAAAATTGCAACAATGCTGAAGAGAATACTCAGTGAATATAGTAATTCTTGAGAACTGCTAACCTGATGCTTCCAGATAGGTGTCTCTGGAATAACTGCTTGATCAATCAGCCACACAGATGTCTTGTTAGGACTAGTTCTGCAGTTTTTCCCATTGAAAATAGTCGTGGCTTCTCACATTATAGATAAAAGAAGAACATGAATAATTACAGAATAATCTGACACATGTACAAAAGCTGTTCGATTATTACCTTACTCTTACACATGGATATTCTCTGAGAACTCTAAAACTTGTAGTCCATTTAAACTGTTCAGATGTCTGGTAGCCTGCACCGGAAAAACCAGTGTTGAAACTTCACTATCTGCTAACAGTGCTTATGTTTCACTGAAATGACTCAGAAATTGCCAAGGACATGTCTGTACTGGCCTGATGTATCAGCTTAGTCATTAGTATTATCTAAGACCTTTTTTGTTACTCCTGCTGCTAATGTCATGTGCCAGGATTCAGGAGAAATGAACAAGAGTATGGGAAAAATTCTAGCCCCACTAAAGACCTAACTTATTTAAAGCTGGACTAATTGGCAGTTGTTTCTCTTCTATCTATTTTACTCTCACAAGGAATTATCAAAATATGAAGATAGAAATTCCCATACAGTAAAATAATGGACTTAAAATGGAGCAAAGCTGAATTGTTTTGATCAAGTCATACTGAAGTTGCAGCAGACTGCTGTAGTTGTGGGATGTTGGAATGTGGTAAACTAAGTGGCAGTTCCTGGGAATAAATGTCCCTATCTTCTATCTTAGCTGTTTTCCTTCATCTTCTCTACTTCCTCCTCTCCTACATTCCTTTTTCTTCACCAGGTTTGGCTTGCTCAAACAAATGACAGTAAAGTTAGAAAAATCAGAGGAAATAATACTGTCTGTTCATTAGAAAGTGTCAATCCAGACATATGGAATTATTTTTCATGCATTCAGGCAGAAAGATCAATCAGCAGTTGCCAGTTTTTGCTACCATAGTGTTGTGTTTCCCCTCCAGATTCCATTTTGCTAAAACCACAAATGCATATTGTGTTATTATTTTCTTTGTAGGAAGAAATAAAGTGTCTGGAATGCCATTATAAGTTTCCTGGGAACTTGGGAAAATAGATATTTTTTCAGAGAGGAGTACGCTTGCCTAGTTTTTATTTTTTTTTAATAAGTTAACTGAGTAGGAAGAAGACTTAGTGGTTTATCCATTAAAGAAGAAATGACACTTATGACAAATGATGGATATTTTTGTAAAGTAAAAGGGTTTAGGAAGCATGCTGAAGTTTTGGGATTTTTTTTTTTTTTTTTTTATACCTTGCAGGAGTAGAACTTTTCTCCTTGAAAGAAAAAGACAGGTGACAAATTTGATCAGTCTTTTGTAGCTCTTTGTTCTGTAAAAAAGAATGGGGTATGCCTAATGTTTTCAGATTTTGATCCAAAGAGAGGTGTTTGAGTTGTGAATTGACATCACTCTTGCAAGTATTCATCCTGGAACTGCCTGATACAAAATCAAGCTTCAGCTCCTATAAAAGGTCAGTCATTCTAAAGAAAGAAAACTGAAGAGTGCAAAAATGTGCAACAGAAGAAGCAACAGGAAAAGCTAAATGTTTCTCACAAAGCTACTCTGGAAAGCAAAATACTTAATTGAGAGTCAGGACTGTCTTAAAGCCTATATTGCTGAGCAGATGGAATACTAATCCTCATATACCAGTAACAGTCCCATTTTCTCACTATGCCCTCCTGATTTATTTACCTTTCTTGCACCTCATCTTCCCACCCACCTCCATCTAAATTCAGGAAATAGGAAGGAAAGGTGGAACTTAATTTTGATTTTATAGATTCTGATCACAATGGTATTTATTTAAAAACACATAACAGGTACCCCTTTTCACCCGCTCAAAATGTCAGCAAGTGATGAACAAATACTTTTTTTATTCTTTCTGGTTTATAGTCTTGCAAATCTTTTGAGATTGAGGCTTTGAACAAAACAGAAGGAAAATTCCTTATATTCGTCTTTCTAACAGCAAAGAAGGCATTCTTTTTAAACAAATAACTTGAAACTTAAATATAGCTTTATCTATGTAGTCAATGCTTACAGGATTAAAGATGGTTAAAATGAGTGGTTTTGAGGGGGATGGTGGTGGTGAATGAAATTTTGACAGTAGTGAAATCCCTTCCTGTTGTCTAGATGCGATGTGGTTGATATACTTTTAATCCTGCTACAAGGATTTTTAGTAACTCTGAAGTCTGAATTACTTTTGGGCAGCTTTGTTTTAAAACTGTTTTGCCTTGAATGTATTTCCCATAATTTTGAGAGATTTCTCAGTGGTTGGGGTATTAATTATAAACAAAGGAACTTTGCTTAGTATTCATTCTAATCTAAATAAGTACAAGATAACTTTGTTAATAAATATAATCTTGTCTCTATAGAATGTTTTAAAAAGATGTGCTACATAGTCTCAAGAAGTTTTGTTCTTCTGCCTTTGGGAGTTAATTGGGAAGTTCAGCCAGCAGAGCTTACTTTCTCAGAGGACATAGCAGGCATTGATAATGCACTGTAGGCAGTAATTCTGTAGTGGTATCAGACTGCAGTCTGGTAGCACTCTCTCAGGCACAAGTGCCTAGGTTGCAAAGCTTTCCCAGTGAAGTGGCTGATACCTTTGAAATGTGTGCTTGATTTCAAAGGACATTTTATTTTTCTTTAAAGATGAATACAATTTTGACTTTTCTAATGCATAGTTATGACTGTATTATAACAGTGAATAGAATTAGTACTCTAAGAGATTTATTGCTTGAACTTAGTTAAGTTCATTGTGATTTCAATGTAATTGCTGCACAGTTAACTAGAATAGGGTGCCTGTTTTCTATTAAAATGAATTGAGACCAAAGTCAGAAAATTTTGACTTAAAATATTCTATAATTTTTGGAATTTTTAAATGTGCTTAAACAATCCTATAGCCAGGCTGTATTAAGAATTGAAAGACAAGTGGAAATTTCAGTTAATGTTTCAGTATTATCTTAATTATTATCTAAATGTAAGGGATCTTGGTGGGGAAGACAAGGTAACATTGTTTTAGTTGCAAATACTGTTTTTTTATAACACACATCTGGTAATAAGTATGTAATATATTTCATAAATACTTTCATAAATAATTTCATTTTGAACTTAAGAAATTCCAATGACTGAAGCATGATTGGGCATGTGTAAACTATGTAATCAAATCTGAGTATCTTAAAATCCAATGCAACTTGTTTACTTTTTTTTACTACAGCTGAGACAAAGTTAGAAAAGTCAATTTTAATTAAATTTACCAAGTGGTTTTTTTTTTAAATCTTTAATATCATGGGTCATGTTAGCTCATTACAATAGCATCCCCTGTTTACAAAATGCTTGTATTTAGGGGGAGAAAACACCCCAACCCTTAGATTTACCTTGTTTCTTAAATTACATTGTTTTTTCATTAGGCACATCATTTTTCATCATGCTTGTTTTGTAATGTGACAGCAGGGCTAGTGACTCTGTATTAGTGGCATCAAGCTTTATACCAGGTCTTGAGCAGTTGGGCTTTATTTTCAGCAAGTATTTGTTAAGGTGTTTTAGAAAACTTTTCTCTTTCAAAAAAAAAATCTACATATTCTTTTTGCTTATAAGTCTTTCTTTTCATTTCTTTATCTATTCTCTGTGAAGTGAAAATGCTTCATAATGGAGAACTGCTGAAATACATTAGTCTCAGTTCTCTACAGGCTTTCCCAACTATTGTTTGACATTCAGCATCAAGCTAGAGACTAAGTTCCTATGTATCCCACTGGTATTTTCACCTCCACAGAAAAGACTAACTTGTGTCAGACCTATGCTTCCTCATAGCTTTTTGCTGTTTCTGTTTGGGGGTTTGTTTTTTTGGGGTGGAGTTGGTTTCAGTTTTTTTAGATTTTTTTTTTTGGTTTTTTTACTGAATGAAGAGAAATTGTGTTTCGGCTTTTCAAAGCTTGGTCATAAAATAATGTTTATAATATTTACTGTTAACTTCTGTATTGCAACTGCTCAAAAAAAAGATGAGCAGCAAAGCATAAGAGGAAGGAAAATGAAGAGAATAAATTAAACATCTATTGAATAAGCATTCATTAGAAGAAATCAGAATGTGTTCTAGTTAAGTTTGATGCACTGTAAATAGCTAGGATTTAATACACTGAAATCTGAGGATAAGAAATCTATATATATTCTTATATTTAAAGCATTTTTTCTACTTTTGTAAAACCAAGTAGTCACTGTTACTTTTTCTTTTTGCTACCCTGGAAATGAAGAATTTCCTGTTTCAGCTACATTAAGCTTTGCTGTGTCTTTGTATGTGAAAATCCAAAACAGAGACTATAGGGATACCAGTCAGCTCTTATGTAAATATTTAGTTACTCATTCTAAAATAAATGTACATTTTTTTTTTCTTGTCACTCTACTGCTGTGCTATAAGAATAGAAGTTCCTACTTAGGACTCTGATCTTTAAGTTGATTGAGGATAGCTTCTTTAAATGATCTGCTGTACAACCCTTAAAATTTTCTTTCCAATTAAAATGACACTTCTCCTCTTATAATTGCAAAGAAAACATTAAAACCAGTTTGAAGTTTTGACTGGACTTCTGTTCAGATGTGCATAGTTACACTGCTGGTGTTAACTAGAATTTCTTTAGAGGTAAGAGCCAGATACATAGTCCTGGAAGCTGTAACAGTGTGCATATCCACAATGGTCAGGATTATCTGCACCTTCTGTCCCAATCACGTGCACCTCTGTTTTGTTTTGTAACTCTAGGTGATGAATTAAAAGCAGAAGTTTCAGTAGTGTAGGAATCATGGCAAGTGAAAGGAAAGGTACTCACTGGCATTTCTGAGCAATGGTAATTTGTAATTATGACTATATAGGCAGCTTGAAAGTGACTGTATGTTTGCAAGCCTACCTGTAAGAGCTCTAATGGCTGGGAAAGTGGTTTAGGCTCAAAGCTGTATAGCTCCATCAGCTGGAATTTGTGCCCACTTTAAGGAGAATTTTAAATGAACAGAACAGTTGCTGTTAACCTATTGGAATTCAAATGGAAAGGGCAGCCTGGAACACTAGAGTTACTAGCCAATGCGAGGTTTTACTTACCTTATCAATATATGGAAATGCAGGTTACTTATGAAAATGAATTTTATTAATTGCACTAAGGAATGTGGTGGGAACATTGAGGGAATAACCATAATCAAATGGAAAGCAATACTGAGGGGATTAGAATGTTTTAGACTTGAAAGATGACTAAATTCCAGCAAAAGTCTGTCAGTATATTTGAAGTAACCTAATAGTAAACACATATGAAGATTGCGTAGTGGGTGTTTTTAATATTTCATAATAAATAGATTACTGAAAGGTGGTAAATATTTTCAATAAAGTGCATGAGACAGAAGTAAAATTGGAAGTATCTGAGGACCAGAATAAAGAAGTCCTGTCTATAATAATTCTAAAACTAATAATTTTAGCTGGGAGAGATTGATAGATTATTAATATGGAAGATAACTAGGATTATGATTGCCTTTTTTTAATGGAGATTTAAACTGTAAGTGAAAAGTGAAGAGAAGAATAAAAGTGAGGGCTAAATATGGAAGACAAAGATAAGGCTTGTCACACAAATGACTAGTGTTGTGTTTCTAATTTTGACTGGGATATTTGAAATGAAGTACGTCTCATGTCGGGATGAGCAGTCACCATCTGAAGCATGGTAATAGGAGAAGTACTCTCAGCAAACATCCTCATGAAGACTTTTTAAGCTAAGTGATGTGATACAGAGGTAATTTTTGAGTAATAGACAGAACTTACAGAAAATTCAAAGGAATACTTTAAGTTATTATTGAATATTTGCCAGGAGTTGGCACTAATGGAGGAAACCTGATTTTTGCCAGTTAATTTTCCTGTCAAAGTAAGTTACACTGTAATGCTTCATCTTCAAAATGGACAACTCCTCTCTGGAGCATTGTCTTTTTACACTTCTGGAAAATAAGTAAATAGTGTGTAACTGACTGAAGCTCAAGACACTTCCTTGAGAGGTCTGTGTTAGATTTTTCTCTTTCTTTTCTCAGTTTTGGATCCTGGACTTGGAAGCATGAGGGAAATTCCAGACACCTGGAATGATAACTGTTAATGAATGTCAAAGTATCATGTGTTCAAAAGGCTGATTTTGAGTAGAAAATGGTTTTTTAAGACGAAGTGAACACTCTGCTGCTGGAGTTCAGAATCCAGTTTTATTGCTAGTTGCTTCTATTATGTGTTCATAAATTTAAGACTTTTTCGTAATGGAGTTGATGTATAGGAAGTATAGGAATATAATTTACATAATATATTTGCATAGATACTTGTCCTCTTATTTTAAATAATTTATGATATTACACAAAGTAAGAGAAAAGATGCACTGTTAAAAATAGAAGCGGCCTGAAATGCTCAAATCTAGCTGAAAGATTTTTGATTAAATGCTTGATTCATTTTCTCTGCATGCTTCTGTAAAACTCCATTTTTCACTGGCAGTTACATAGAAACAAAAAGGCTTTTTAAAGCCATATCTGTACCTTCTCTCCTGGATCTTTTGGCTTTGGCAAGCAAAAAGATACAGCTGAGCCAGGGACCCTGTAACGCTGTGGCCAGTGGAACCTGAGGAATTGGAGATAATGAATCAATAAACATCCCAAGTTAAAAAAAACTATTATCGTGCCAGTATTTTCATTGCTGTATGCTTTCTCCGTGGCAAGTAGCCACTGTCATACTGGGTCATGCCTGTTACTTTTATTATTCCCCAGCATGTATCTCTAGAGGCTTTAATGTGACATCCCAATAGTGGATAAATAACGAGACCCGTATGAATCTGTTATGATCTTTTGTAATAAAGCTGCAGTGCGTCTCAGTTAACATTTTGTGATTTTTTTTCTTAGACTATAAGGATCCTCTCTCACTGTGGCATTTTACAGATATGGCATAATCTAACCCATTCAGCACAGAATCAAATATATATTAGTGTTCACAATACTAGAGCTCTTACCAATTTCAGCAGCCCATCCTGTACTGAGACACTTACCTGCAACTTACAAGTCATAGACTTGCACTGGTTCAGTCTGTATCACATAGGTCTCATCCACTGATTTTCATATCTAAGATACCTATTTTCAGGAAGAATCTAGTACAGCTGCAAGGGCATAGAAATTATATAAGAACAACCAATTTTTGCTCATTTGTTGACTTTGTAAGTGAAATGAATGTCAGTTTTTATACCTGTCTGGGGCAGATACCTCTGCAGTTCCTTAAGAGGAGAACTAGAATGATTTAAGTTAAGATTGTGATGGAGGAAAAGCGAGTAAGGTTTGGTCTTGCCCCATTCTGAAGTTCAAAAGGGAAATCTGACTGTGCTACATCACTGTCCAGCAGATGAATTTTTCACTATTATATGCTACTTACATTTTGTGACTCGTATTTGGTTTTACTCTCTCCATGTCCTCCTTTCCCACTATGCCTAAGAACTAGTGAAAATGGAAAGTGATGTTATTTTTGAGCATATACTTAAAAAAAAAAAGAAAAATGTCAATGTGATATAATCTGACACAGTAGGATGCAGAGTGATTTTTTAAAACTAGAACCTCTGAATAGTTTAAAACTATGTATTCTTCAAGATTGATATTTCTTGAAGGGGTAGAAACTTGATTTTTTTTCCTTAAGTAACTTGTGAGAATTGAGTCAGGTGATATTTTATAGTGTACAAGTAACAATGACTTCCCATCTAATTTAAGTTGGGGGTTTTGGAAAGGGGGAGGGAGAAGAGAACTTTTTAAAAGAATGATTGTTTTGTCACATGTTGACATGCCTGGGGACTCCAATGCTTACTGATTCTGTAGATTGATTGTCTTTTTAAACATTTATAATCTTTAAATGCCTTAAGTCTGAGAAGAAGACACCAGCTGCAGACACTGTTGTATCAGTCACAGAGGAATGTAATGACAATTATTGACTGTGTAGTAGTGATCCAAATTTGTTAAGGTGATTTACATGAAAATGTATTTCAGGCATGACACCTAATGTCCTTAGGACACAACTTTGCAACACTTAAGTAGCAAAATATGCATTCACTGTTCTATAAGGTCATGGACTGATGCAACCATTAAAAGAAATGAATTTTAGGAGTTTCTGGAAGCCATTAGGTTCCCTTACACTTAAAAAATGTTTAAAATTAGTATTGCATATTAGTGTTAAGGCAATAAAATAGTTTAGTAAATCACCTGTTGTACTGTATTTAAGAATCTGCAGCATCTTGCAGTTGGCCTTTTTGAACCTTATGAGATGGCCATGGGGCCACGCCTCAAACTAATGCAGATCCATTTGGATGTTAGTCCATTCTTCAGGCCTGTCAGCTGCACCACTGAGCCTGGTGCTGCCTGTAAACATGCTGACAGTACTCTCAATCCCATGGAATGAATAATTGCTTTAATCCCCCATTGGTGAAGACACTGGACAGTACTGGTCCCAGTATGGCCCCCTGGGAGACAACCCATTACTGACTGTCATCTGAACACTGAGCCCTTCACTGCTACCTTCTGGCTGTAACCATCCAGCCCGGTTCTTATACACCAAATAGTCATAGAATCATAGAGTGGTTTGGCTTGCAGGGGACCTTAGGGATCATCTAGTTCCAGGTCCTGTGGCATGGGCAAGGACACCATTCATGAGGGCCAGGTTGCTCAGAACCCCATCCAAACTGGACTGACACTTCCAGGGATGGAGCATTTACAACTGCTCTGGGCAACATGTCCCCATGTCTTACCACTGTCACAGTAAAGAATTTCTTCCTAGAATGTAATGGAAACTTACCCTCTTTCAGTTTGGAGCCTTGTTCTACCACTGTGTGCCTCTCTAGCTCTCTCATAGCCTCCTTTTAGATACTGAAAGGCCCCTTTAAAGTCACCCTGGAGGCTCAATAATGTCCATCCATCAAATACAGATCTCTCAATTTACAGAGAAGGGTGTTGTGGGAGGCCATGTCAAATACCTTGCAGAGTTCCAGGTAGATGACATCTGTTGCTCTTCCTTTGTCCACTGCTTGCTTTACTCTCATTCCAATAAGTACTCAAAAATCTCATATAAGTCATTATATTTATAGACTAAAAAAAGGGAAGGGGTGGAAACTATGTAGATTTCTGTACTTAATACTCAGAGGAAAATTAGACTTGCTGAAAAATATGTTTACCAAGAATTAAACATTTGACAATATGTTTAAAAGAATTTAGACCTTTCTGATTTATTTTAGGAGGTGGAATGATCCCAGAGACTTTGTAATTGCACTGAAACCCTCTTAACCTTTTGCATGTTAAGGTTTTATAATAGCTAAACATAATGATCAAGATGGAACAGAGATAGTGACCTGGAAATGCGGCAGGGGGACACACACTTCAGTAGGAGATGAAACAAAAAGATCATCCTTCGTGTGCTTAATATTACTGCAATAGCCAGGGTTTTGGTACAGTTCTGTAAAACTGATAACTTTATCAAACAGTAGGTTCCAAGCCCATTAATCTGCAAACTTCATCTCCATTCCTATGCAATAAAATCTATCGGAGAGAGGATCACATAAAAGTCAGATTCTTTCCTTAAACTTATTAAAGATATGAATGTGGCCAAAGACAGTAGCTGCTACACAAGCTAAATGTCATACATCACAGAAATCTAGCCAAAATTTCACACAGTTAGGAATCTAGTACTCAGTAGAAAATATAGACTTCTTCACTGTTGTTCAAAACAAATGAAAAAAAATCCAACAGAATTGAGGTTTACCAGTGTGATCTTGAACTGTACCAAGACATCAATCTGTAGCAAAACTGGCACTTTAGGTAATACAAAATCAAGTGAATAACCCCACAATACTCATTCTGCTGTCTGTGGAGCAGACTTAATGCACCCAAAACACATCTCTATAAAATACATCTCAATTTGTCTTTAGCCTGTACAGAATAAAAGCAACATAGAAATGATATATTGTCAAATTATATGCTGCTAAATTTCATAACTATAATGTTGTGTACTGTGTACAATCTTTCACTTCTATACATTTAGCATCATCCAAAGTTATTTATTTCTTTATTATTTGACTGCTGATAATCCTTAGGGCAAGCTATATCTAACTAATGGCATGTACAATGCTGTCTTAAAAGGGGGTGAGTATGTGTTGGTATTCTTGAAACGCAGTGGGATATCCTGTGATCAGACTCTTAGGAATGTGGTAAGGGAGTTGACCCAACTTAAGAGTCTGTTCAGGCTTTGTAATACAATCTTCATTAAGTTACTCAAGTAAGTCTTCCAGTGTACATTTTTTGAAGTAAACAAAGCTTTTAGAGAAGTTAACATCGTTTGAGGAGCATAATATGCTACAGAAAAAATGCAAGCCTGTGTTTTGAGGTTTTAGTTTTAAAGGAGTGATGATGGTGAAGAGTTGGTTTACTTTGAGCACTTGCATGTAGGGTTTTGACCACTGCTATATACCAATGTCAAATGTGTTTCTTGCTTACAAATATGATAAACCAAAGATAAGTCAGAAAAGTTCATATGAACTAATAGTAAAAGAGTATGTAGGAAACATTGAGCATCTGAGACCTCTGAGAAAATTAATAAATATCAATGGAAAGCCTACTATTGGTTCCACTAGGTTTTTATTATTTGGAATAAATAGTTTTCAAAAGCTTATTATTTGGTAAACAGCTGCTGTTGTTTGTATGTCATAATATAATTCCAGGATATTGTGCTAATAGTTGCTATACAGTATTTATCTCCTTGGCTTTTGTTCAGTACTTGTGAAAATTTATATTTTTATCCTATTTATTCTCAGTATTTCTATAGGTTGCTAGCTCACCTTTAATAAAGCACCCTGTTATGTGTTCAGCCTAAATGTTTAGTCAAACAGATGCACATAATAGTAAGTGAGAACAAAGAACTGCGTTTTGGGGTTTTCTGACTTTTTGGTTCCATCAAATACAAGCTTGATTAAGTGTTGATTTTAAATATACCCGGACATTTTATTCACTATAGACCTAGTTTATCCAATGTATAGGATACATAAATACCCACACACTGCAATATATTACCTGAAACTTGATGTTGCAATACACTGACTATGTATCATCTTGAAAATATCTTGCCCAAAACTATAAAGTATGATTATCATTTACTGATAATATTGCAAGTTTATCCATTTCATTTTAGCTGTAGTTGTAGAAATGTCGCAAATAATGAGGTAGGGAAATAATTAGTGGGAAAAGAAGTATTTTGGACAGAATATGTAAAACTCCATAATGATTTTTGGGCCTAGGGGAGAGATGAGGAGTCCAAGAAAGTACATCAGTGTAAAACGAAAAACTGTTAGGGCATGAAAAGCAATTAGGAACTTGGATACAAATGTGGAAGCCTGGGGAAGAACATTTGTCTTTCATGTGGATTAAAACAGCTTCAGCCATTCACATCCTTCCATGTTGTTTTTGTGAATGTAGGAACTGATTGCATGACACAAACAAAGTATACTGTGTTACTGAAACTAGATACTTAGAGTTATTAGAAATAATGACAATACACACTATATTGTGAAATGTGAGGTTTCTTGCAGTTGTTTTTGAGGGCCCTCTATTTTTTTTCTCCTTTATCTAAATTGCATGACTATACTCTCCTTTGCCACATTTAATCTGCAGGTAGAACAAAACTTTCTTTTATGTTATTTAGAAAGTATCACTAATCATGAATTAAAATTAAATGTGTATTTTCAGCTTGCTTGGTGGGGTTTTTGGAGGCTTTCTTTTGGTCATTTTGGGGTTTTTTGTGACTATTTGTGAAGTGCTTTATAAATATCAGTGTGTGTATTGTGGGCATCTGTGCCTGCCAGTTGGCATGCTTTGTAGAGTTTATTCAACTTCCTAAAACAACTAAAAATTTATTTTTAAATGAATGAAATCTGCTTAAAGCTGTGTCCTACAGTTAAAAAGAAGGCATGGAATGTCAAGAAATAAATATCATTAAGTTTGAATTACATCCTTTAAGCTGTATTCTTAGATACATCATCTTACTCTGAGGGACTGTCTAAACAAACAAAACATTTCAAAAGACATTTCCTGATTCACTGGTCCATGACCATAACAGTTCAGTGCAAAGGATTCAAATAAGGGTTTTGCAGTATTTCTGAATCTCATGACCAATTGCCTAGAAAAAATTTCTACCAATAAAAAAAAAAAATTAATTCTAAACTGATTTGCAGTGCAGAACTCCTACAGTCTGTTTCCTGAAAATTTGGTCTGTGTTATTTCAGCTTGAAACACCAAAATCAATAATCAGTTTTAGAAAGCAGGATCATGCCTAAAATTAAGAAAAAAAAAACCCCAGCAGACTTCAAAGTTCACAATACAGTTTGGATGTAGGCAGAATTTTCTAGTGACTTATATCTTGATTAATTTTAGTAATGTTTCTGAAATTTGGAATCAGATGTATATTCTAAATCAAAATGGATATAACATGTAAAAGTCTAAATAAATCATTAATTTATTACAGCATTTTGAGTGCAGCTGTGTCTAAATGTAGCTGAAGTTATTTACTAGCATCGCTACTAGCTTAGTTATTTTTAAAAGAAGAATTATTTCATTGTTTTAGGACCCTAATGAAACTACAGACTGAAAGAGGTAATGTGATGGCTTCTCCTTATATTTTGTTGTGGTATTATAGGTTCTTTCATTAAAGCATGCTAATATATGTTAAATTGAGGAGACTACATTTGGTATTTGGTGATCTATAGCTAAAACACTGAGACTTTTGCTGCAATATTTTGCAGTGACTTTATGATCTAAAGTAAAGAAAATGTAAAAAAATAGGAAGCATTAGAAGTACTGGTGACTGTTAGAGCTGTTGTCAGCATTCCAAGTTCTCCCCCAAGGTCTTCACCATCCTGCCCACATGCCCTGAGGTCCAGGGCTAAACTGTGTCCAGCTCCAGTGTGGGTACAGCTGCCCAGGAGCTGGCATAGCTGCCTTGGGTTAGGCACTGTGGTACAGATCTGTTTCAATACACAGCTGTGAGCTCAGACCCTTGATTATTTCCTAAGATGTGTTGTCGGACTCTTATTTGGCCTTTGCTTTACTGATCTTAACATCACCTCGCTGACCTGGTGTTAGATGCGTCTCATCACTGTGGACTAGTCTAGTGATCACAGGGATATGATTTTTACCCTGACTTCTTCCAGTTTAGATTCATGATTTACAAGTGTCTATTTGATAAATATTCCCTTATTTACAATTCTGTACATCATTAATGGATATGAAAATAATTAGCTTCTGTTAAAATTTAATTTGGCCTTGTGTCTTTACTGCAGAGTATAATGATGGCCCACTATAACACTTCTTTTTTTTTTTTGGTTTTGTGATACTAAAGGACTAATGCTAGTGTCGAGGTTTGTGTCAGAAAAAAACAAAACCCAACCAACAACATCACCACACATACAAAACCTGGATGTGCAACATACAAGATCTTTCAGCGTACTAGTATTTGCCAGGTTCTTAAAGGAAAAAAAAAATGTAAAATGCTTTCTGGATCCTAAACACGGACATACACTTTGTTTCTGTAGCCATAGACAGCTGGCAACCAGAGGTCCTCAATATCCTTTTACCTTCTGTGTAATTGTTCTCTCTCAGACTGAAGGATAAAGGATGGATGTCTTGTGTGGTTTTCTTCCCTTATGAGGGCGCTGTGTAGCAGGGTGCTTTCTTTTCTCTCTATTGTATATTTATCTAAGGAAGGAGGAGGCCTGTTCCTGTTAATTAACGAGAACAGACAATACTTTCTATATACAGTATCTTGGGAACAGAAAGAGTCCATTTCATGTGGATGCCTTTTTTTTTTTTTTTTGTAAAAGTGTTTCAGCTACTTTCAGCTATGTCAGGGTCTCTGCCAAAGTTACTATAGAGGAACAAGGCTTTGAAATGCTCTAAGAATTCTGGTACTGCTTTTAATAAATGAAAATAGCTATCAGTAATGCATTAGTGCATTATAGGACTTTCAAATCACTGCACCCAGACTGTGATGAATCACAGTATGAAGTGAGAATAAATGTGCTGAAAAACACAGTGAGAGTCTGTTTGCTCTTGCCATGTTAACTTCAACCGAAAATAGTGTTTCAGAAATGTGGAAGCTCTTACCTTAATTTTCAAGATATGCTATTGAAAAGGGATTGTAAGTCACCCAACCTAAAGCTTCATTGTAATGAGCAACCTGTCCTCTGATACTCTACATAAATTGATCAAATTTCCTTTATAGCTTTAATCCTGAAACCTTTGTTCTACATACACATGTCTAAGGTATATTTCCAACTATAGACTAAGTGTATGTACTTCATATCTTTGTGGTCACAATACAGCAAGGAAAATACTGGGATTAATTCCTTTGGGTTGTAATAGCAATACAGAAGAGGATATTTCCTTGTTCATGCTGGTATCCTATTTACTTTCAAGTTCATAGAAAAATCCTTAGAAACAGAATTGTGATAGAATTTCTCCTTCATTCTCAGTCCTTCATCAGAAGGAATCTGATAAATGCTGATTTGCACATTCTGAAACAAGTTCTCATACAGACAGCACACATAATTTTGGACAGTCGTGGAAACAACTTACCCACAGAACACACTGCACATGAACAATTAGACGGAGCCGATTTTTCTGATATCAGAAAAATCTGGTTGAATATTTATTATAATTTAGTGCCATGATTGATAAATGACCAGGAGCATTGTATCACCTAGTAATAGTGCATACTACACTATGGAAACATATTCATATTGATTTCACTATGTCGTGTTAGTGACCAGACCCTAAAAAATAATTGTGATATCCACAATAGCTAATTAAAATTACATATTCATAGTGGCATGTATTTCCTACATCCTTGAGTATAAATTATTGTCTTCCTAAATCCCTCATTATTTAACAGAGGAAAGCCATATGCTGAATTTGCCAAAGTAATATATTAAAAGCAGCCAAAATGCATTTTGATAGGAATCCTGTCTCAGTAATAATGTGGACAGATCTATACTAGCACCATATCCATAAAACAAAATATTCCACGCTAAGTGTATACAACTGACTTGGTCTTGTAGCTTAACTTGGACAACTTTTCATTTGGGGACTGATTCTTTCTAAAAATGGAAAATTAATATAATACAGTATTTTCTGGGTGGCATTAAAAGCAGTTCTGTTGTTCTTGGCTTAATCATTATTGGTTGTACAAAAAAGTAATGACCAAAAAGAAAAAATCACTGTTGAAATTATTGACCAAATGAAAAAACTAAAAAAGGCAGGTGAAAAGCAATTAAGTATATGAAACCAGTGTAAGGATTATGAAGGTTGTTGGTTGTCCTGGGTAATACCACTCCATAAAACTGATTCTCATCTCCATATCTGTAACCATTTCAGGCAAAAAACCCCTCCTGTAAAAACTCCTGAGTAGTTTTTATGTTCTGAAGAATATAGAAATCCCTGACAAGGTAGTATCGTTTCTCTGGAAACCATACATTCATTACTTTTCCATCAGAAAAGTTAGACAACTGGTGTGCAAAATGTTCTTTCCTACTTAACCCCTGCCAGTAGTGGTATATACTGTAGAAACTACTCGACGATGTCAAAGGGAAAGCACTTTGATGTAAAGAACATCCTATTTATGATCTCCTTTTTCATTTTGCAAGATCTCCTGCCAACTCTAAATAAAAAAAAAATTCACTCTTTCAAAAAGATTTGGTAATACTAGAAATATGAAATCTCATAATAACTCATTTTCTGTGCTAATGGAAATCACATCTCTTTCCAGGATATTTATGCTTCCTTGTAGCTCAGCATCGGTCTGACCAAAAGTATGTGGTCTATTTTAGGTGCTGAAAGAGGGACTGGGGGAAGAGAGATTTATTGCAGGTTCAAAGGCAGAAGCCCAGGAAATTACTTCAGAATAGATGAAATATCTATTAACTACAGCCAGTTCTCTTGCTTCAAACATCAATTAGAGATTTAATGTTTTCCCTAGAGACTGAAGTAGTTTATTTTGGGTGCATTGATCTACTACAACTGTATACAATTAACTAATACTGGATGAGTACACATCAATGTAGGTAAAATTTATAATTTCTATCTCCAGCAAGTAAATAGGAAACACAAGTAAACATGACCTGTTAATTTGATGTTTAGCTTAGTAAAAATATTATAGTCATTAACACAGGGTAATATTTATGTTCAAATGTTTAATATTTAGATTTCCATTTTTTTTATAATTCAGTCAAGGAGAAATAAATATGCTGGAGTAAAATTAGATAAACCAAGAATGTGGAAGAAGAAGTCATTAAATGGCTTTTGAAAAATTACAGTAAATGTCCCTAATGCTCTTATTTTAAGTACTATAATTGCCATACGATGTTAAGCTTCATTACACAGAATTGTTATCTTTACTATGTGTGGGTCTTTTGTTTTTCAGCATAGAAATAGAATTCACACAGATATCATTCAGAACTTTAAAATCATTAGAAAACTGTGTCAGGCAACTTATGACTGTAACTAAGAATTTTCTGTGATTTAGAATTTGAGATTAGAAGTTTCTTTCTCAATGGTTTTTAAAATTTTGTTTTATATTTAATGTAAGTGAACTTCTCTAATAAAATGCATGTATTGATACATGTACGCTTTGAATTTTTATTTTTTTTTTTTTTTAATTTGGAGCAAATTACTGGCTTTTTAGTTTGGCCTGCTTGTTGCTAAGAAAAGAGCCACTAGCACATACCTCTGTGTTCAGGTAGTTCACCTCAGCTGATATATATAGCTACTGACCATAAATAGGAAATTATTGTATAGAGATGAGAATAAATAATATGCAAGAAACATGCCGCACATTCCTGCTAAATGTTTTTAAGTGTTTCTTAAATAAATGGTAAATAAGAATTTTTTTTTTATAAAGCATTGACTTTGAAAGTACAATGAAAGAAGACTATAATTTCGTTAAAGCTTAATTTCATTTTAAGTAAGGTAATTTCAGACTGAAAATTTTATTATGCTATGATTATACAGTTTTCTATACATGGATTAATTTACTGTAAAATTTTAATACTTATGTTCCATACTGACAAGAATACTTAAGACTGTACTTCTCATGTGAAATGGTTGGTCTATGAAGCTTTTTTCCACAGTTCCTCCCAACAGTCTGTTGGATTTTCACTTACAAGTAGGGTGTTGGAAGTAGTGGTTTTCTGTCACCAATATTTTGATTATTTCTGTTCTGCAGAAACTAATGTGAACAATGTGTTGCTGTCACAAGGAAGAGGAGAATTCAGGGCACAGTACTGCTAAAGAAAATAGTTTATAATAACACTATTTGTCTTGCTACAAAAAATGCTTAAAGAACCTTAAAGAAGTTTTCAGACCAATCTATTTTATATTTCTTCCAGTGATCATCTTGTTAGTATTTTAGACTGAAAAGATAAACTCTCTCACTCTGTGGGAGTTCTTCATTCAGCTTCTTGGAATCTTTTTCTGTCTCACTGATTTCTCTTTAATTGGAGCAAATACAGAGGGGGAATATTTATGGAGAATAGTTAAACAATCTGTTTACATTGGTTAAAGTAAGGTTTGGGTGTAATCATTTCTCTATAGCTCTTGCATATCACCTTTTGTTATTTATGCATGTCACTGGCCTTGTCATAGAGGACTGTGTGGTTACTAGTCATGGGCAGAGGCTTATGTTATATGCCCTGCTGTACTGATGGCTCTAAAAAGTGATTAAAATCTAGAATCAAGAGGTGCTACATTTTTCACATAAAAATATCCTTTATGCCCTCAGTATTTATTTCAGTTATATTTCTTCACTTCAGAAATGCTCTTCCTGTACAGCATTTTACCCCTAACTCCCACCATGGTAGGTTTAGACTGGATATTAGGAAAACTTGCTTTATTGAAAGGGTGACCAAACATCAAATAGGCTGCCCAGGGAAGTAGTTGAGTCACCATCCCTGAACATATTTAAAAGATGGGTAGACATGGCACTTAAGGACATGGCTTAGCGGTAGACCTGGTTAAGCATTAGTTTAACAGTTGGACTTTATGATCTGAAGGGTCTTTTCCAGCCTAAATGGTTCTGTGATTTAACTCGTACTTAAAGTAGAAGATCCCTCACTGTGCAGAAATGACTGCTTAAATCATAGAGCAAATGGACCAAAACTAGACTGTGAAAAATACTGCTGCCAGTATTTTCACAGACTCAAAGAATTAGCTGAGTTGGAAGAGACCCACAAGGATCATCAAGTCAAACTCCTGGCCCTGCACACAACAGCCTCAACCATCACGCCATGTGCCAAAGAATATTGGCAAGCAATACTGGAACAAACTTCTGGAACTCTCTAAGGTTTGGTGATGTGACAATGCAGCTGTAGACAGTGATGAGGTCTTCTTCCTTCAGTCTCCTCCAGGTTGAAGAGATCAAATTACCTCAGCTGCTTCTCAAACAGCTATCCCTCAAGGGCCTTTGTTGCCCTCCTTTGGATACTCTCTAGTAGCTTAATACCTTCCTTATATTGTGGTGCCCAAAACTGCCCCCAGCACTTGAGATGAGGCCACCCCAGTGCAGAGCAGAGCGGGACGGTGCCCTCCCTTGCCTGGCTGGCGATGCTGGGCCTGATGTACCCCAGGGCACCGCTGACTGGCCTGGCTGCCAGGGCACTGCTGACTCCTGTTCAACTTTCTGTCAACCAGGACTCCTAGGCCCCTTTCTGTGGCACTGCCTTCCAGTATCTCATTCCCCAGTCTGCACATATTTCCGGGCTTACCCCATCCTAAGTGCAGAATCTTCCGCTTTTTTTTTTTTTTTTTTTTTTTTTTTTTTTTTTTTTTTTTTNTTTTTTGTTAAACTTCATTTGGTTAGTGATTACGGAGTCCTCTAATTTATCAGGGTCTCTCTACAGGGCCTCTGCCTTTGAGGTAGTCCACGGCTCCTCCCAATTTTGTATCATCTGTGAACTTGCTCAGTATCCCTTCCAGTCCTGTGTCCAAGACATTTATGAAGGTGCTGAAGAGCAGAGGGCAGAGGATGGAATCCTGTGTAGCCCCACTAGTGGCGGGTGCTCAGTCTCATGTCACCCTGTTTGCACCTGACCCATGAGCTAGAGCATATTTACACATTAATATGCTGAGCTTTGGTTCTTGGAGAAGTTACATTCTGAGATAAAAGATTGAAAGGTGTGTGTGTGTTATTTAGCTATTGTACTTGCACATTACAGAGAAACATAGAAGGCTGTGATTTGACCGAGAAGCCTGCATAGTAACAGGATTTATATTTTTAAACATTAATATTTTCCCTTTAGAAGACTATATTTAGCAGAGAAAAACTGTAATTTGACAAATTTGACAGCATGAAGTATTAATAAAATTGAATGATTT
>WBMY01010691.1:18618-29917 GCA_013397315.1 Donacobius atricapilla | reverse complement strand
ATTTTAACCCATTACAGTGTCTTTAACCAAATTCAAGACAAGCAATATATCAAAAAAGAGCAAGGCATACATAGGTTATGGTGTTATTTGCACGTGCAGCATTTGTTCATCCCTAATGTAGACTGGAAAGCACACGTGCTTAAAAGTGGTCTCTTTAACACAATGCATTAAATACTCTTCAAATAGTTTTTCTTGTGTTTGTGTAAATATATTTAACATTTCATCTACAGTATCTTTAAATGTTATTTTACTATGGCCAAAGTACAGACATAGTATTCCACTGCTAAAAAAGATATGGTAGAATTGAAAGTTTTCCTTCCTGGCAGGGCCCATTTGGTTCTATCATATAGATAAGTCATAGAGGAAAGAGTTTCATAAAGAGGATAAAAGTGGTTTATCTATTTTAATTTCACAAGTGTAATTTTTTTCTCTTGTCCTGCCCAAGTCCTTGCTTTCTGAACATTAACAAATATTTTATTCTCAGGATAGCATTTATTTTGTTCCTTTTTTTTTTTAATTCATTAAAATGTCAAGTAAATGGCATCAGATATTTCCACAATGTCCACTTCTGCATTGAAACTGCTCCTTTTACACACACCTACATGAATATATGTATTGTCACAGGCACTTATTTATTACTGCAGGTTTAGTGATCTGCATGGTAGAGAAGTTTGTGAAAGGCTTGAATGTACATAGGCCTTTTCCACTGCTCTCAGGGTGCATAGTTTTATGAAAAAATCTTTGATATCTTATCCTTAAATGTAGTCATACAAATAAGCTGAGTCAGGATGCGAGTTTTCCACATTTTCACGAAGTTAGTACTGTACATCATACTTTGACTTCAGCAGCATGGTGAGATCCTCTGTTGTATATATCTTTGAGAGAGTATAAAGGAACAATAATTAATTAAATTGCCATAGGTTTCCAGTGTCATGTGTCACCTGCAGAAACCAAATTTGCAAGGAATCTCATCAAGAAATAATTAGCAAACGAACAGATTCTACAGAATATCAACATCTCAAATCTATTGCATGTTTCCACTGGGAATCAGAAGTTGGCTGTTTCCATACTTTCATCTGAAAATCCACTCTTTACATTTTCTACCTCTTAAGGCTTAGTATATCAAGAACTGCAGTGATGTGTGTAGCACCAATCCCTCCAGCACTATCCTTCATAACTATTATATCTCCGGGGTGCTGCAACCTCCATTAGCCTGGAATTTTCTTGTTCTTTCTCCTTGATTCTCTGCTGCATACATTAAATGACTCGATTCAACTGACAGTACAAAAGCAAAACATGTACTCCCCAGCATGAAAATGGGCTACTCCTTACTTTAGGATGGAGTATTGTTTTAGCCCACTAAATTGTTTTTCCCTGTCACTACCTTCAAAGCATTAGAAAGTGCTTAGATGTTCTTAGTTTCTGTATAAAATAATATAAACATATACCTTTAAATATGAAGTACACGGATTAATGTAATTTATTTGTTTTAAAATATGTTTGGTCACTCAATAAAAATATACATATTTTCTCTCCAATATTAATTATTTTATAAAAGCTTTTTAACAATAATGTTTTGAAGTGATTTGGCAAAAATATTCATACCAGGAATTTACCTTTTGTTTGGATGAATAAGAAATTTAAAGACAATTAACACTGAAATATAATTACCTCACCTAGAGAATTCTTGATCTGACAGGCGTATCTTTTAGCACCATACATCATATTTAAAATGAAATGTTTTGTTCAGCACCTACAACCAATCAATTAATGTAAATTATCTACAATACATTAGTAGTCCCAACTTTCCAAAGGAACATATTTACTCTAGGTTATATTCCCAGAAGAAAATAAGGGGGTTTATATGAAATAAAAAAGCCTGAATGGCTATACATAAATAAAATTTTAAACAAATAAAAACCTTCTAGAAAAAAGTCATCCTCCAAATGAAAGTTGTTTATTATTTATATTATTACAGGGGTCTATCCACTTTTCTTGTTGGTCTTTTTTGTGGTATCTGTTCTCTCAGTTGTTACTGGATTCAAAAATTTTAATGACATTTTGTGGTAAAGACAGATCAATTCTTCTTCACAGAAGGAAAAACGAACCCACAAAAATTAACTAGACCTCCTTGATTTTCCGAAGTATTTTCTTTCAGTTTTTATTTCAACATTTCAAGCATTTTTGTTCAATGACTAGCCCATATGAAAAATGTAGGAAACATTCAAACCAGGGACTCCTTTCTTTTTTTTTGGTGGGTGAAATTTGTCTTAGTCAAAAGAATACCCTGTTTAAGAGCTTTGTTGATGTTTGTCTAGGAAATAAGCATTGGATTGTCCAGCTGTAGCAAAATGCATTTGGCACAAGCAAAGCAGCTGAACTCCAGAATTCAAAAAGCATTTTTAAGATGGAAATGGAATTTCCCAATTTTGAAGTCTAGGACATATAGACCTTTTAGTTCAAGATTTTATGGTGTAAAATCTAGATTTTACTGGAAAAAGGATAGAAGCAACTCAAGTGATAGGACTTCTGTATTAGCTAATTGCTGTAGTTCTGTTTATTAATTTTCCGGTTTATTTTATTGCTTTGACATATATTTACATTTTCATACAACTAATTATAAGCATAATATTTCTGTTTCTTCATATTTCTCAGCATACAACATTTTTCCAACGTTAATCTCTTACAGCAGCTGTAAGAGGTTCATATTAAGAAAAAATATTTGTGTTTTATGGAAAATTCTAAATCCTCTAAACATAAATTCACTATGTTCAGATTACAAGCCAATACTGTTAATGAAATTTGCTCAAGAACCAGCAATTGTTAGCAAACTCTTTGATAAAATAGCTAAAGAAGAGCTCTGTTGTTACTTCAGTTTATAATTTATGCACAATATTGTCCATGTGAAAAGAAAGCCCAGCTGTCTGAAATTTGACATGATTTATGGCATGTTATTCTTAATGAACTTTAACAAAGCAGACAGAATGGCAAGGTTCTGATGGGAAGCTTCAGATTTTAACAAGTTCTTAGGGCACTTGTTGCACATAGGTTTAGAGTTTCACCTCTGTTCTGAAATCCTACTGCAAGTTTCTTATTCACACAGAAATATCTATATATCTTTTTATTCAATCTGGAAAGTCAAAAGCAACTAGATATGATATTAGTCACTTCAGGACATAAGGTCTGCTTGCTACAGAGACAGATGCTGCTTCAGTGGACTAGTTCAAGTACTACATTAAATGGGCATGCCTTTTTCTTGCATAAAAACCACAGATATGTTTCCAGGTTTTCATTTCTACCTTCAGACCTTTCACTGAAATAAATACATAGCTATAATTGTCTCCCTATTGCCAGCAAACACCTTTTTATCAAGAGAAGTGTGGTTGTATCTTGTGCAAAAAGAAGCAATAAAATTGGTATTCATATATAATTGGACATAATTTAGTTGCTAAAATCAAGATTTCCAAATAAATTACTACCTCACGGTAGTACCCTGACAAAAAGCATTTGAAAACAAAAAGTCTTGTAATAACTGAAGACATTTCAAAATAGTTTTGAAATAAGCAAAAAATAAAGTGAAATACAAAATTTATTTTGTCAACATGCTGAGGAAGTCTTTCTTGAAATTCAATCCTGTTTTTGCAAATACAATTAAATGCAGCTAACAGTGCAACTTTTAATTTTAAACCTTTGTCTTACACAACACTCAGATATACGTTTTTGTCCCCTGAGAAACTTTGAAAGCTTTCATGGTTCAATTTTAGCTGTATTTCCTTCTTTTTAGTGATTATACTGGGAAAAAGAGAAGGGGGAAAAGAAAGTCTCAGCAAAATGTTCCATCATAAAAGGTAGGTAGGTGAAATAAGTTTGTCAAAAAAGAATTTCTGAGAAAGCATTTTGATACATCTTTTATGCGCAGAGTTCCTACTTTTGTGATAAGAGTTGCATGGACATGTCATCCAACCAATAGTAGAATATCGATCTAAATAATAGTATGAGCTCCGATAAATGAGAGGCATATTATGGAATCTGTATTTCTGTGGGTATAGGGTTTTGGATTTTTTGTTTTTGAGGTTTGTAAATATGCTATCATAAAATATGTGTTATTGTCTGTAACCCTTGCACTTGATATGTGTACTATTTAATAAGAAGATGGTTCTCTAAAAATAAACATTACAGGCTACAACCATCAAGAAACTATGTCCTAGAGATCTTCAGATCTGTGTGTATGATAAAGCTCTTTTTAGCAGACATTGAAGCTCCCTGTTAACATTCTTGTGCAGAAAAAGAATGCTTTTAGGTTTTTTTTCCCTTAAATACTATAGTATTCTTAGGTTAACAGTTTTGTAAATAAAATAATTATAAAAAATATCCATAATGGATTACTTTATCAATTATTTTTGTCAACACTGGTCAACTCATGATCTATGTGATGCACAGCCCCCCAAGTAATATAAGGTGTGCCCCTAGCTCACTATAATTGCACTGAAAATTGACTCTGCTATGGCTTTCTGTGCTATTGCATTTAGAATAACGCACAAGAATTTTATTTGAGGCAGAGGACTTAGCAGGAAAAAAAGAAAAGAGGACGGAACCATGTAGAAACAGACACACTCAAACAGAGACTTTACTAATTCGCCAAAATTTGTAGATGGAAATGGGTCAGAATCATGAGCAGAATGGAAGACTGATGACACTCACTAACTTCCACTAGTCACTACAACATGATACCTCAGCTCTTCATGGCTGAAGTAGTGCAGGATGTCTGGGTGAGATACTAGGAAATTATTCCTTCACTTCCTAGTATTTAATTTACAATTGTTTGTTGCAGTACACTGAAATCAGGAGATAAATGTTTATTCTTGAAATATTCTGAAATGCTTCTCAGGTGGTTTTAAGCTTGCTTGTTCATTAACTTTCCTGAACAAGTAAGTGAGATCTCTTGTGCTCTGTACTTTTGAATAAACTCTTAGTAACATTACAAGGAACTATCTACGGTAATAAGAGAATATAAACCACAGTCTGGATTACTTAAGAGAATATGAATGATCACTAGTTTTGTTAATATTCAGTAAAGGGCATAGAAAAAAAATTAGGTAGGGAAGGGGAGAAAAGGCAAGAAAGGATAAGTACATGAGGAGGAAAGAGAGACCTTAACAAAAACAAATGAAGAAGAAGAAGAGTAAAACAAAGCAACTTAGAGACAAATTAATCAAGAATCAATAAATAAAATTAACATCAAGAAAAAAAAGTAAAAACTTGAGAACAAAGTTAAGGTTAATTAATATATGGTCATAAACTTTTCAACTTCCAATTGCTAAAAGCACGGTAGAAATTTACTTTGCGTTGTATCTTTATAACCTTATTTTATAATAGTTGTACAATGCATGTTTGCATGTAGACAAGATATAAGATATTTCTCATTCCCATAATACCAACACTTTTTATTCAGCAGCTTTTTGGAAACTGGTATCAGTGATATGTGCTTTTGTGTGATCTGCTTAGAAAAGCCGAATACTGATAGAAGGATCATCAGAAATTCCACTTTAAACAAAGGCTGCTGAGTTAATAGAAATAAATTTTCATTTAAAGGTGACCTTGAGTTTTGGAGGAGAGGAGAACATACATTTAATAATATAATCCTACAGCAATCCGGCCTCATGACTTAAAAAACCAAACAAGTCAGAAAACTTTCCCTTGAGAAGTAACATAATACTGCTGTGGCTACTAAAGACATTCCTTTATCTTCATTCTCTAAGTATACCTTTATCCCGATTGTTGGTAAATAACATCTACACATCTTTCTTTCTCTTAGTAGACCCAGGCACAAAACAAAGGGAGGCAAAACTTCCTTTGAGAGTACAGTCCAACAAAAGCTATTGTAGAGAAGTATAACTCAGACCTTGTGAATTTTGTGCCAATTAGCAATACTACAGATCGTTTCTCTTCAGCTTTCTGATGGTGAGATCTCTGGCTTTACTAAATTTGTTTAATAGGTGTGTCATTCTTAAACCAGTGGAGCTCCCAGAACTCTGACATTTCCTAGAAAACAGCTGGAGCATCCTGAATACAGTGTGACAGCAGATTGGTTTTTCACAAAGTTCTATGAACAATACTTTTTAAAAGAAAAAGCAAACAGTTGAAACAGACTTTAAAAAAAAAGAAAAAAAAAGAAAAAAAAAGAAAAAAAAAGAAAAAAAGAGAAATTAAATAAAGAATGTAACTGATACTTTTACCAGAACCTCTTAGCCTGAATATAGAGGAAAAATACAATGTTGCCTATCATTCTTGTCTGCCAGCTCTAAACAGTTTTAAACACATTCGGAAGAACAAGCGTAAGACAGAACATCTGTCCAAGCTGCCCTCAAAACCCTGCCTGTTTCTTAGCAATTTCTCTACTGCTAAGTAATTTTTCATCTTGACTCTGCTTTCTAGGAAGGCAGCTCTGGAACAGGATCTAACAAGCTCTTCCTTGTCACCTCTGAGCCACAGCTCATTGATTAAAATGGTCTATAGCCTCCTTCTTTCTACCATCCTCCTTCCCACACAGTCTTTAAAATTACCCTGGGAAAAATCTAAAGGAAGCTGAGTGGGTGAAGTGCTGTTCTGAGGAAGACTTGAATCCCAAGCCCTAAAAGGGGCTTAGCAAGATTAAATTTTCCTTCAACTTGGATGATTCTGCACTAAGATAAAAGAATTCCCATAAGGATGTCTTGAACTGAATCTCAAAACTGCTTTTATTCCCTTGCATATTGCATTATTTCTAATCCACTTTCTCTGGAGGGACAAAGAGACACCTCAGCAACTTTCCTCTTTGGAAGTTCCCATTTCTGCTATGAGTTTGTCTTGAAAGGAAAGAGCATGTGTGATACAGAGGGTGACACTGAACACATTGCAAGAGAAGGATAAAGGATGATNTAATTAGATAATTATATATTATAAACCTCAATTTGAGTTTTTGAAAGCGCATATGCAATATGAATTGTAAAAAAAGTTTTTTAAAGTTAAAGATGTCAAAACATAGACTTATATCTGCATCTAAATATTTTAAAACACATGCATATTTTGCACATTCGTCCTTTTATAAGTACAGGTTACTTTATATCCTTAAGATTAATTCTAACGTACTAAATACTGAAAGTCAAATAAGATAAAGCTACAAACCTCACTTTTTAATCTGCATAAAGAAGACAGAGATGAAAATAATTTCTACTTAGATATGCTTTTTTTCTCCATATTTCTCTTTAATGATCAACATTCTGTTTTTCTGTGTTTGAAAGATTTTGAAATTCTGCCAAATTAAAAGACAAGAACAGCAGAATAATATATTGACTGTCAAAATGCAAACATATAAGTAGGTTTCTTTTATAGCAGTTTTCATGTTATGAGTGTCAGAGAGTGGTTGAGATATGATTCAGTCAGGCTTCCATGGGCAGAAAATGGTACCAACAGACAAAATTTGTCTCCAACACTAAGAAGGTCACGGAAAAAGACCTGAAATAGCAGTATGAGTTCCAAAGGCCTCACAGAAAGGAAGACGGATATTTTACTCAGGTTCCAAACAAGCACTAGTTCTCACTGATGACAGATGTAGCCAACAGAAACACAGCTGTATGTCTGCATTGCACTTTTATGTATAATTTAGTTCCAGAATGTGGGGGAACCAGAAGTCCTCTCCATTTGTCCAGTGACACCAAATGAGAATCTGAGATGCTAAGTGGATTGAAACGAAATGTTTTCATATGAAGATAACAGTTGAAGGCATAGCCAAGAATAAAATATTTCCTTATTGTGAGGCCTCACTCAGCTCTGAATCTCAGATTTATTTTAATTCATGGGCAATCTCTTCGCATTAAATACGTGGGTAATAAATGTCTTAATAAGATACTATGTCATTCTTGTAAGAGTCCAGGCTCCACGATTTCCATGGATGTAATTCACTTCCAGGTGTCATGAGACAGATTTCCAGAAACCTATTTTGGTAGGAGGCTTCTGGATGAGAAATTGAGAGCACAGCTGTTGTTGCTGCCATCCCAGCTGCTTGCTTTTGCGTATGCTCCCATGAACCACAGGAGGCTCGCAAATGTAGGTTTTGCAGCCAGTGATCCACAGACAGATTGTTGGCAGTTTTGCAGCTACAAGGCAGAGGGGACCACATGTAGGGATACAACAAAGATTATTGTTATTTAGGCATATAAAGGATTTTCAGACTGGTATTACAATCTGACCAGAATTTGCCTGCTTTCTGCTTTGTGCACAAGTACTCTTTTTTCCTAGACTCATACAAAACATAAAGAGTTCAAACACGCTGTGATCTCTACAACCCTTCTCTTTCTTCTGGATCTTTTCCAGAGCATTGCTCTTTAGACATAGGCCACGCTTCACACATGTACTACGAAGGAGAAGACTAGAGTTATATTGCACAGATCAAATGAAGAGAATAATACCCTTAATTAGAAACAGTTGTATATAATACAGAACATTTTCTATTTCTGATACTTATGTTCAGGAATCAAGAGATTAACTATTATTACCTACAGAATATCCATACTGTAACCACTGAAAGGGGGTCACTCATCTTCACATCTTAGGAAAAGTCTTAGTATATGACAGAATTTACAGACATGAAAAAAATGCACCATATGGTGAACCAATCATTTGACTTCATTGCTAGATGAAACATCATTACTGTAGAGCAGCAGTAGAGATGCTTGAGTCAGAAGATGATTAAAAATCAAAATAATAAATATGTTGATTAAAAAAAAACCAGATAAACATTCACATGTTTGAACTCTACAATGGCAGGTCACGGAAATCTATTGATGCACTTGATCCTCAGTTTGTCTTAATTTCAAATACAATTTAATTACTGACAGTAACACTCATAGAAAGAATTGATTTCAAGGCATAAAAATGTAGATGTCAATGCTGCTCTTTTTTTTTTAGACAAGATAGAGAACGTGCTCTTATTTCCCTGATATTTTCATAGTCTCACTACTGACATTTTCTTAATCTTACCTGTTATATTCAATTACCAGACAACAGCAGCAATAGGAGAAAAGTGTATAAAATCAGACTCACAGTCAGACATTGATTAGTGCCTTAGTTATCCATCAAGGGTTTAGTACACTGACTGCTGGAAAATGAGATACAACTGCCTGATATTGATAGTAATAGGCTTTGCATCAGCTTGTAATAAAATAAGAATGTGTAGGTTTTGGTCAAAGCATTGAGTTATGGCTCTATTTGGATAGTATGACATGTTTCCCTTTGTTACTGATGAACTGTTTTAAGAGCATTTATTTGCAATACAACCTGGAAATAATATACTAATTTTACCATATAAATACCAGTCTTTGGGCAATTATCTACTCTTTCATATGTTTTTATTAGTATCAGACTACATGTATTTAATTTAGCATATTTACTAATTATGTTAGGTACCTCAGCTTGCAGGTTTTTTTTATGCTTTCTTGCAAAATGTGCATAGTATGCTTACACATGTATGATTTTTATATGTATCTACAACTGCTATAGGATATATACACATTGCAATTCAGTAATGCATACATGTATTAACAACCTTAATGTATTAGTTATTTACATACCACTAAACAACNCCAATACCTAATTACAAATTACCTTACAAAAGATGCTCTTCATTTGTGCAAATATATTTTGTAGCATGTCAACAACTCTTGAAAAAGATTTATGTCAGCCACAAAATTTCATCAAGCAGAGCTGCAGGCAGGAATATTTGTGGTGACATAAATACCGCAAAGATTATATTAGGATGTGACTAAAAGAAATATGTTTTCCAATTTAATTCCAGTTTAAAATGCAAATTTTATCTAGAAATAAACTCAGATACATACACAAAAAATTGATTTCAAATGTATAAAGGTAACCATGCACATACGTGTGTCTGTGTGCACTTTACCTCCTAAATTTGTGAACAGAATTTTTAAGTATATATAAATGCTAAAATGCTGACTTACAGCTTGTCTGTAGATAAACTACAGCATCCAGATCACACAGAGTTCATCACCTGTAGAAATCTTACCTTCCCTATGCACTGTTGTGAAGTTGATAAAGCACTTGTGATCTTCTGATAAGTGTAAGAAATTTTAAAAGATAAATCTTTGTAACTGTGAGTCACATACTTTAACTTACAAAATAATACCAGAATTAAGGCCATAATGTAACAGTAGGAATGAGTTTATCAGAATTTTGTTCAGATAGATTTACAGTAAAAGAGTTTTTCTGCGAGAGCAGGTGAAGTATATTTCAAAACAGTTCATCTACAGTGAATGACGTAAAATGGATTTAATATTTTAAGACTTAGAAATAACATTTTCAGCAAGCATCCTCTGGGGCAAAGACCTCTTATTAATGAATGTGAGTGGGAAAAATACTCTAGATTGGGCCTATTTCTGCATTTTTTCTGTGCATTTTACAATGCACAATTAATTTGTAGCCAGTCAGAACTATTTGAGAAAAAATGGACCAGGTATGCTTCTGGTCTATTCTAACATAGTGTCCTGGTTTAGGGAAAATTTTGGGAGGAATCCTCTGAATGGGGTTCCTCTGGAAGAAAACAAACCCAAACGGCCCCTCCCCCACAACTGGTCCGANAATTTTACCATATAAATACCAGTCTTTGGGCAATTATCTACTCTTTCATATGTTTTTATTAGTATCAGACTACATGTATTTAATTTAGCATATTTACTAATTATGTTAGGTACCTCAGCTTGCAGGTTTTTTTTATGCTTTCTTGCAAAATGTGCATAGTATGCTTACACATGTATGATTTTTATATGTATCTACAACTGCTATAGGATATATACACATTGCAATTCAGTAATGCATACATGTATTAACAACCTTAATGTATTAGTTATTTACATACCACTAAACAACTGGAGGAAAACAAACAAAATACTGAGAAAACATATATTGATTTGTTGATCTCCATGTCAGGGAACTACAACAAAAAAAATGAAATAAAGATGCATATGAAGCAAAAGGGAAGAAAGAAGAGGTTAATAAATGTAAAGCCCAAACCTTTAAGACCCTTCCCTATACAGTCTGTACTAGACCATTTCTCAAAGTGTGTATTGAACTATTTTTTTATGTCAAAACTTTTGCATGTGTGTTGAAGATAATAATTTAAGTTCTATGAAGAGCAAACTGCCTAAGTTACAGCAATTATAACCCTTATTCTCCTGTTCGTAAAATTTATCAAAATAAAATTTGTCAATTTTTATGCAAAAAGTTTTAATAATTAATAATTATT
>WBMY01010691.1:0-12289 GCA_013397315.1 Donacobius atricapilla | reverse complement strand
TTTTTGTTTGTTCACCTTTAGTGTATGTTAATAAATCTAACTGTTTCTATTTGTAAATTGACCCTGTTTTTCTTTTCTTTTAATCCTATTCCACTAAAATGAAAATTAGGCAAATGTGATAACCACTACATTTTTGGTGTTTCTGCCCGGTTGTTGAATTTTAACCCATTACATCTGTGTATTGTGCAAGAGCTGGAGAAGAGGTGTTTTAGTAGATATTCAAACCCAAACTCATGATGATGTAAGTTCATCAGGTAATTTCTTCAGATTGGATTGAAGCACTTATTCCCAAGACATCATCCATCATATTTCTATAAGAATGTATTAAAAAAAAAAAAAAATACAACGATAAGAGAGCTGCTTACTAAGCCAATACTTTCTAATACACAGGTTGTATTACATAAAATCCTTTGTTTCACTAGGAAATTAGGTATGTGTATTCCTAGTATTTGTCTGTCCACTTACCCATGTCCTATGACACTTCTAATGCGTTGCTCAGTTTCAGTTATATATGATGAAGGGATTCAAAGCTTAAAAATGTCAGATTCCTACATGCTTCACTAAAAGGCAGATACAGGAGTCTTATCCTATTACCATCTTTTTGGAGGAAAAGTTATGTTTAGCTTTTAGGTGACATAGAAGAATTGTCCTGGTTCTGGCCAAGAAAAGGTTAATTTTTGCAGTAGGCAGACTGGGAGGTAGCTAGGACCTGGAGGCTTTTCCATACTACCTCATGTCATTTTCAGAGGTGGGAGAAGGGGTCGCTTCCAGGTCAAGTAATGTGGTGGCTGTTCAGATATTGTTGGGCTCCACATGGAGGACAGTCAGGTGTGAAACATTCACCTCCTTTTTGTCCTCTTTGTTGTTAGTACTGTTGCAGTTTATTTTCTTATTTTGTTGCTGCTTCCAGTCAAACATTCTTATCTCAACCCACAATCTTTTTGTGCCTTCAATCCTCTCTAGCCCACTGCAGAAAGAAGAGCTAGAGGGAGGGGATAGCGAGTAAGCGGCACATGGTTTGGAAGGTTTCAGTGGGAACACTAAACTAGGGAACAGCATTCTTAAACCACAACAAGGAGACACAAAGCACCTCATGACAAATTGTTCATGACACAATTTGATAGCAAATAACAATAAAAAAATTGATTTTGCTCCTCCCACAACATTTTTTTTTAAATAATAAGTATTCTCTTGTATGTTTCTTAATCTCTGCTTTGTAGACCTGATAGAGTAAGAGTTTTTTATCAGGTATAAGCATGGTGTATTTGCATTTCTGAAGCAAGTCTATAGCTCAAAAATAAGCAGTAACACTATTGCTCAGTGTTTATATTAGAATACAGGTCCCTTGCAAAAATGCAGAGTTATTTAACAAGATCTCTTTCTGCCAATTGTGCACATATAATTATCTAAGCAATTACATGCACGTCGCTCAATTATTTTTTACAAAATAAATGCCCTTATTTTGTGCATTATGGGAGGACTACCAAATGTTCCAGTGAAGATGGCACTGTGTACCTGCCATGTCAGAAAGACTATCATAAAGACTTTTGATGTTTTCATGTTTTCACTGTTCTTATATCAGAAAGGACAGGTTCCTCATAAAATATTTGAGGATTGTAGTATAAAGTATATTAACACAATGCTGTAAATCATACCCATCTGTCTTGGTTAGAAAATTCAGGTATCTGCTAGGGAGAGAAAGACCTCCCTTTGGAATGGAGAATTCAAACACCCTCCCTCCAAATTATTAAAACTTTGATATGAAGNAACAGACCCGCTGATGCCAGTGAAAAACTCTTCCTGCAGCAAGAGCGGCCTGACCATCCTCTCTCCGATGCTGAGAGCAAGAGAGCGAAGCTGTCCCCACCCCTGCCCTTTACCTGCCCAAAACCTCGCGGTATCTCTTTTTTCTCTCAGAGAGAAAAATTCTCAGAGACCACAAAAGGGTGTAGCCCAGTGCTGCATTCTCCTTTGGCCATTTCTTTTGTTCTGGTCAAGCACCCAAAAGCACCCAGTAATTAGTCTCCTAGCGACTTTATGGGGAAAAATTCTATAAGGAAAAAACCCCTCAAATCTAACCCCCAACACCACATCAACAAACACTGCTCTTGTTATAGGCAGCTGAATAACACTGAGATAAAAGGAGAACAAAACAGGGGTCCTAAAAGCTAATTAACCAAAACCATGGAAAACAAAATGAGGTCACTCGTAGCACAGTCACTTTGTGCCTGGACTCTGTTTACCCATGAATATTTTAAGTGAAATCCAGTTATGGAGGTATTTATGTTTCTTACAATTATGTAATCAAAGAATTCAGGACTGAGATTATTGTAGAAGGTTTTTTCCTGCTAAAACAATGGTATTAAATATGTTAATTTTTACAATATATTTTTACAAATAGCCTCTGATTTATCATGCATGAAATTTTATAAAAGAGGTTTTGAAATAATCCCTTGGAAGAAGCTCAATTTCCTTACTTCCTTCCAAAGGAAGTGGGTAATAGATGGCACCAAATTTATATAGTTTAAAGAAGTGAGAGGCTTTGCCAACATTTCTGGACCAAAGTTTATATAGATTAGGTAATAGGAGAAAGAACAGTCCTTTCACGTTATTTCATACTGAGTCAGTTTGTTTCATTTCATGCAAGAAATATGTATTTTCTGTTTTATAAAATAATGTATTGCTCAGGCTTTTCAATGGTACTTTATTGTATGTTTTCTCTATTTCCACTTAATACTTCCTAACATTAAGAGGAATTCTTCCAGATTATATAATTCTAAATGTACACATCCAATACTAGAAAAAAAAAAAAAATTAGAAGATTTTACAATGAAAATATTGTTCTTATAAAAAATCCTTCACTTTTTGCTTTTCATAAATGTAATAATTTCCAGCATCTCTGAAATTTTGTTTTTGTTCCATCATACAAATAAAAGAGAAACTGAGGAATCAAAATAATGGTCACCAACTTTATGTCACCCATGCTACACCCTTTAACTATTTTAAAGCAAAGATACATGCTTTTAAATCTTTTTTAGGTCATGTCCTGATTGCGGTTATAATTATTTAAAAGAGAATAGATTTAGAGTCACTCAGTATTTTTTTTTAAGGAAAAAAAGTAAGAAAAGATTGAATGGGGCTAACTTTCAAAACGAAATTTGCCTTTTATATTAATTTAATACATATTGGGGTTCTGGTTCTCTTCAATCCTATTTTTAAATTTTTGGTGTTTCAGTAAGAGGTAATTTTCTGTGTGTTAGTTGCCCATGATAATTAGAATTATAACTGCACTATTTTCAATGACATAGTTTACATATTTTAATGAGATGCTGTGAAGGTTCTGCCACAAGAATTCACTTGGGATTCTGTAATACGGAAACAGGGAAAAAAAGCTAAGATTTTTCTGAAAATCAGCAAATATTCACTTTTTTCTGATAATGTATTTTGTGCAAAGTTTGATTTGCTGAAAACAGGAAAAGGAACAAAACATGAAGATGAAATTTTGTTAATTGTTTATGATTCATTTAGCAAGTGACTGCAGTGTATGCAAGGCAGACATTTTTCACATTTAAGTAATTACTAATTTAATGGATCCCATTGATTAATTTAGATTTATAGCTATGTAACAGCACATGACTTTCCCCAGCCTCACCTAGGACATTATGATAACCACTTGAAATATCGTCGCTCATCCGGGCTGGGGCAAAAAACACACTATTGAAGACAAATCATGTTAAATCCATTCTCACATCTGTTAATACTATCTTTTTCTGTTCTCTCCCTAACCATATCATTTTGAGGGTTTTGTTTGGACATTAGGAAAAATTCCTTCAGGGAAACAGTTGTCAAACATTGAAACAAGCTGCCTAGGGAGGTGGTTAAGCTACCACCCCTGGAGGTATTTAAAAGAAGTGTAGATGTCATGTTCAGGGAGGTGTTTAATGGAACTTTGTAGTGTTATGTTAATAGTGGGACTCTATGCTCTTAGAAGTCTTTTCCAACTTCAATGATGATAAGATTTTATGAATTTTTGAAAATATAGCATAGTCAATGGCAGGTTTTGGCTCAGTTGGACCAATGTATGATTGTTTCTCAAGGGCATGCTTGTTCCATTATATGGAAAAACCTCCTTTTCTTAAAATGCTCAAGTATCAGGAAGTGGCAAAGAACACCTTACAAGGCTTAGTTTCATACTGGATCTCACATCCTTTCCTGTGAAATAATTTTCTTGAGCCTCATGATTTTGATTTATGTTAATCAGCAGTACACTGCAAAAATGAATTCAGCCAAGTCTTTTCTATGCTTGCCAAATGTGTCCGTAACTGACAAAACCCCACTTTTTAAAATTACTTTTCAATATAAACTTAGATCAAGAGTCTAACTTCAATAAAGTTTATGTCAGTAAATATATTTAATAAATAAACCACAAAATTGTGGAATGATTCAGGCAGGAAAGACCTTAAAATAATTTAGTTTCATCTCTCTCTCCAAGGGCAGGGGTGTGACTCAGTAGATCAGGTTTCTTGGTGCTCCATCTAACCTTGCCTTGAAGACTCAGAGGAATGGGGCACCCACATCATCTCTGGGCAACACGCTTCTGTACCTCATTGTCCTGTGAATAAGGATTTCTTCCTGACATCCAATCTAAATCACTCTTCTTCTAGTTTAAAACTATCCTTCTTTGTCTTATACCTAGGGGCCGATGTAAAAAGATATTCTCCCTCCTTTTTAGAAGTTCCCTTTAATTACTGGAAGGCTGCAGCTGGGTGTCCCCAAAGCCTTATCTGCAACTACAGGCTGAACAACTCCAGTTCTCTCAGCCCATTTCCATATGAAAAGTACTTCAGCTCAGTGGTCATCCTCATGGACATCATCTGGACTCTCTCCAGCAAATCCACATCATGCTGACGTTGGGACCCCCGTGCAGTACTGCAAGTGCGGAGCTACGTGTAGTACTCCAGGTGGGCACTTAATGACAGAGGGGGAAAATCACCTTCCTCATCTCGGTGGTCACACTTCTTTTGATGCAGCCCAGGAGATGGTTGTCCTTCCAGGCTTCGAGTGCACATTGTCAGCCCATTTTCAGCATTTCATCCATGAGAACCCCCAAGTCTTTCTGCACAAGGCTAGTCTCAATGAGGTGTTCTCCAAGGCTAAACTCGTTACAGGGATTGTCCAAACCTGAAAGCAGCACCTTGCACTTGGACTTGTCGAACTTCACAAAGCTCTAATGGAACCACTTCTCAAGCTAGTCCAGGTCCCCTTGCATATATCTTAACATTTCTTCCATAAGGACTTCCTCTATTCAGTTCTCATTAACAGCCAAAAGTGTAATACAAATCTCTTAAAAGAATGGCAAACAGCAAGTCTTTTCATAAATATTATCCACATTGTATGTTTGTTGTTTTTTTCCTCTCACATTCCACTGACATATTTGTAGCTATCATGCTTTGAACTACTTACCCCCTTTTTAAATTCTGTCCACCAAATCTGATGCGTGTTTGACTGGATTTTAATAGGATAGTAACTCCTTGTTTAGTACTATGTTTAACAGGAGTGTAATTTATTCTTAATAAAGTATAGGGTGTTGGATCCAGCTACTAAATAAGTGCTAGAACTCCATTTAAAACCCATGTCCTCAATGATATTCATATTCAGAAAGTACATACATTTAAAGAAAAATAGAGGATAGATTTTTACAGCCATACAATAAGGAAGAAGCAGCTATTGAAATGTTCAATAGGTCCTAATTAGTTTCTTTTTTCTGGTGGTAGAAAAGGGTGTTTTATGTAATATTTGCATGGATTCTGTATGGGACATCATGTTCTCAAAGTACTGTCAGGTCAACAAGCACATGTTCTGAAAAAGGGTATTTATCAGCATTGAGAAACAGGTACCATAATATGAGTTTAAATGCAGTTGACCAAAGTAAAAAAAAAAAAAAAGTGCCATTTTAAACATAAAATTGATGGAAAGGACTTTTAAATGGTAGCAAAGATACTATCAGTTATTTAGCCATCATTATACATAATGTGATAACTATGCCTAAGATTTCTGAGATATCAATTGGAATGAAAACATTTCTTTACCAAAACATCACAAAGGTGCAAAACCAGAAGCAGAACATGCAGCCAAAACCTGCATGACATGTACACATAGCCACATGCCCCCTATACAAAGCCAAGACAAAACCACACAGGAAATGCAAGAAAGGAAAATAGAAGAGAAAAATTACTACAAAACTAGAGGTATAGAGCTGACTTCAAATCACATGACATAGCTAAACATACAGTGGAAGCATTCTAAATCTCAGACCAAGCCTTACACATTGTGTGGTCTGTATTCCAGAGACCAGAGCTCCAAGTTGGTGTCCTCTGATTTATTAAGCTGTTGAAAAGACAACATGAGCAACCAGGGTTCTTTTCAGCGCTTAATGAGGAAAATACAAAAATTATAATCAAATTAATCCAAACTACATTAATATTTATTTCTGGTTGCACTCTGGTAAATGAGAAATATTTTTTTTTTAATACATTTTTATAGGGAGAAAAAATTAACAGGAGTAATTGCTTTTGGGCATTTACAGGAAGAGCAAAGCAAATGGAGTTCTCTTTGTCCAAAGATTTCCTGGTGATCATTCATTTTTAGAATATTAAATTGAAATTCAGTAGCTTCATGTCACTTTGGAAAATGCCACAGTCAACAAACGGCATATTTTCTGAATATATTAAGTTGGTATTAAGCTTTTCTGTTTGTATTTTAAGTCTTTCTGGAGCAAGGAAGCGTACTTAGCTGGTTTGTTTGTGATATAGTCTTACTGCAGAGCTAATTGTGGTACTCAGCAGGATGACTATTGCAGTGTGTAAGATTTCAAGGAAATGGAACAGCTCTAAACAAAACTATTGACTTACTGCATAGTCTCCTATATTCTAATCACTGTGTAATGTAGAAGTGTTTCCAGACTTTTAAAATCTGCAATTATCAATTCAGAAGTAAAAGAAAGCACAACTTTAGTGAATTAGACAAATAAAAGGAATGACAATTTTGTCAAAGAACCTTTAAAAATCTGGGAGTTGTACTTTGTTCTTAAAATACATTGAGTTTAGAGTTTTCTAAGAAATTGAACAACTTGACTATTTTGATTTGAATTGGACCAAAATCTAATATCAAAAGCACAGCATTCTCAGTGAGCCTACTGTGGGCTACAGCACCTATGAATGAGATTCTTTGTGCAAGACATATTTATGCATAATAAAATTTGACTGCAATTTTCAAAATTAGTCAAGGACACTGGATAACAAACTGCAAACATGATGTCTGCAAACACACTTGAGCTTGTCATTTTATAATTGTGGAGGAAAAAAAAAAAATCTTTATACCTTCAGGAACACAGGAACACAGATTTGGTAAAACCTTTGTCAAGTATAACATGCCAAACCCGTGTTTTGGTCAAATAAATAGAAGATAAACAAAACCTGTCAGTCCCATTTCAATCATGCTTTTGTTTATATTAGCATTTGTATTAGTATTGAGAACTTCCCAATTTTTCAAATCTAAAGAGCTTATATGTTTTGAAAAATATGTCTACACTATTATAAGCATTATTATTATCAAATTCGCATATTCCTATTCAGGCTAGAAGTATGAAATATCATCAAACCTTGATTTTTAACTGTTCATTGAATTTAAATAGGTTTTCAATTGTAATTATATATGAGATTAAAAGCACCTTTTTATTACTTTTCGCTATCCTATGTCAGAAACTTGATGGTTAAAGTTCCAGGCCTTCCAGCATGGATTGTGAGCTTATAATTAAGCTTGTGCTTTAATATTATGAACTGCTGTCTTGAAGAGATGCCTTGCATTCATGGAAACTGTTCCTAGAATTTTTCTGTCTATTCCTGATGTTCTTTGAAACACCTAATATGAAATGCCACTTTCAGGATCTTTTCCCATAGATAACTTTGTTCCTCTCAAGTAATTAAGATTTGGGTATTGCTTTCAGGATAAATTATCAAGATTTATGAATCTGAAGGGGCTTAACTGTTTCTCTGGATTTGAAGGCAAAGGCTTAAGGTATCCCTTAAGAACAGAAGAATCTAGACATCACTGTTGGAGATTGCAGAACAGTCTTCCATTCATTTTACAAATCTCTCTGATAAAAAATTGAGATTAAAATCTTATACTTGACGGATCTTAAAATGTTTTCCTTCATTTCTAAGACCACAATTGCATAGAAACCTCAACTATTGTATCAAGCTTAGTAATACTACTACAGTTGCAAAGACACTAAATGCTGAGTACGACAAAAAAAAATAAAAATTTAGTCTGAGACAGAGACTGCATATTATCAACAGCATTAGAAACAGACATAAATTTTTCAGAAAGAGGGAACGAAAGCCACTCTTTACAGCATATTTTCTTTCAGCAACACACTGAATGAATTGTTAGAAAGAAAGAAAGTTGTCCTCTTTCTACTGTCTGTGCTGGCTGGAATTTGTTATTGGCACAAGGATTACATTGCTAGTCATTACATGGATCAAGAGAACACAACTTGGCAACATCAAAATTCACTGTTCAGTCTCCACGTACTGCTTTGATTAAAGGCTGTAGCCTTCAGTGCCATCTGGAAAGGATGTGACGGCTATATTCCCTGTTCTCAAACTGCATAGTAAACCATAAATGTAGATCCTTGTCCCAACCGCTGAAATGGAGCTCAGCTGTATTACTTCAGACACCAAGGCCAGACCACTCTATGCCTAACCTCAGACTGTGTTACAAAGTTATCTTTTTTGGAACAGATGAAGGCCAATATTAACTCACTATGGATGGATTAACCTCCTGGTAATTATTACCATGGTATAATTTTTTTTACCATTGATTTCTTAAAATCATTATAGCAATTTGTTATATTATCAAATAATCACAGAATGGTTTGGTTCCTAATATAAATCTACTGTCTTCTGTTAAAAACCATTACCCCTTGGCCTATCACTACAGGCCCTTGTAAAATGTCCATCTCCACATCTCCAACTTTCTTCCCCTTCAAGTACTGGAATGTGCTATGAGATCTCTAGAGAGACTTCCTTTTCCAGGCTAAACAACACAAACTCCCATAATCTGTCCTCATAGGAGAGGTACTTCAGCCCTCTGATAATCTTAGTGGGTTTCCTTGCACTTGGCCTTGTTGAACTGTATGATATTCTCATGGGTGTACCTCTCAAGCCTGTTAAGGTCCCTCTGGATGTCATGTCTGCATATCAATGACACCACACATCTTGGTGTCCCTGACCAGTTTGCTGAGGATGCACTCGGTCTCACTGTTCATGTCACCAACAAAGATGTCAAACCAAAGCACTTCCAATACCAGCTCCTGAGGATTGCCATTTGTCACTCGTTTCCACTTGAATATCAAGCTACTGAATGCAACTTTTCCTATGATCCCCCAACTGAACCATATTTCAAATCCCCGTCTCTCAAATTTAAAGACAAGTATGTCTTGTGGGACAATGTTGAATGCTTTTCATCAATCCAAATAGATGGATCAGTTGCTTGTCCCTCTTCACCAGCAGTACATCTCCATTGCAACAGACTACTATATTTTTCATATACAATTTGCCCTTAGTGAAGCTATGTTGAGTGTCCCTAGCAGTCTTCTTATTTTCTATGTCTTAGCATAGTTTCCAGGAGGATCTGACCCACAATCTTAATGCATATAGAGATGAGACTGACTGACCTGTAATATCCTGGGTCTTCCTTTTTTCCCTTTTTGAAAGAGTTGTAGTTCTCCTTTACCTGGTCAGTGGGACCTGCTCCAGACTGTCATAACTTCTCAAATATGATGGAAAGGTGCTTAGCCTCCGCAATCACCATTTCTTTGGGAACTCAATGCAGAGTGATAATTTTGCATAGTATAATTAATATTTATTTGAAATCAAAATAAACCGGATAGTAACAGTGGGTTTTTTTTCCTTTGCGGTTAAGTGAAAACTGAATATGTAATAATAAAAATCAGAACTAATGTCTAAAAATTTTTAAGTTAATTGCAGAAAGTAAATATGCTACATGTTAAAATAATTCTCTTTGTCTGCATTATCTCTTCCTCTCATATTATTCAGTTCTCAAAAGGAATAAACTTAGCTTTCTTGTCTTGATCGCAGCAGGCACATCTGCATTATAAAGATATTGATAAGTATACAGGTATATAGATAAATAGATAAGTAGACATAGTGGTAAGTAGATAATGTGATAGATAGATAGATGATAGATTGATAGATTAAATGAAGGATTTTTTAATATATAAAATATATGAAATAGATAAGTCAATCTACATACTTACATATCGGTAAAATATATTTGCACACATGTTATTTAAATTGTTTTTAGGTGACGAATAGAAAATTAAAGTAGTATATTTGAGCAGCGCTGTCATAAAACAAAAATCAGTTTAGAAAGACTATTTCAAGTAAGATTTCTGAGCATAAATATACCAATGCCCTCATAAAAATGGGAAAAGGAATTTTTCTCAAGTGATTGACTGGACTATAATTTTTTTAACACAGTTTTTCAGAGATCACTAGATGGAAATATAGTGGTGAAAAAAAACCCAACAATTCCTCCCCAGAAATTACCCCACATCCATAACCCTAAACAAAGCAAACGTCCCTTTTATTTTGTCACTTATCAAAGCACTGGAAATAGAAAAATAACTTCCTGATTCCCACAATGTGTAAAATTATTAGGTCACGAAAAGCAGTGTTTTTATTGATGGCAGTGACCTATTGCAGGTCTGCCCTATGTACTGTCATGAAAATACTAGCTTTGTCACTACAGTTAGCATTAAATTCCCATCCTGTTCCCCTTTGAAACAGAAGACAGAAGAAAAGAGAAATCTCCTCATACACCTTAATCTGGCCTGTGTAGAGAGAAATAGCAGCAATGCATACACATAGCTTCTCAGCTTAAACAAAAGCCATCTATGAGTGTTATCTCTGCTTAAAACTGGTAGTGAGGAGGATTCATATTGGTTTGAAAGATGTGGTCTCTAGAAGGGAAACTTCCTGAGTTAATGACGTACCAAGGCCTGTCCTTATTCCTGTTCTCTGGTCTCAGCCTTTCCAACAGTCATGTAGGAAAGTGCCCACGCACAGAACCTTAAGAAAGCCAGGAGAACACAAGTACATATTTTCTGTAAACAAACAAGAGTAAAAAAAGTGCATATATTAGTTAGATGCAGTTCCACATTGGAATAATGGGATGCATTTTATAAGACTTTTGCAGGAACTTAGCCAAATCTGTTACTATGCAGTGACGTAGAGAGTTAAATGAAGTATATGCTTACTACATTTACTTGAAGGCCATAAAATTTGCAAAAAAATGTAAAACAATTAAAATTATATTTGAAGGAAAAAGGGAAAGGGAAAGGGAAAGGGAAAGGGAAAGGGAAAGGGAAAGGGAAAGGGAAAGGGAGGACAAGGAAGGGAAGTGGAAATCATACTGGAAATATAATTAATAAAATTTCAATATTTATGAAAAATAAAGACAGATAGCTATATTTAAAGTCAGCCAGATCCAACTATATATTGTTAGATTTGTAGTTTGGAACAACAGGGATGTGAATTGAATAAAGTCTGTTGAAGGAGGTCAAGCCTCATAATGAATTAACAATCTAAAATTACAAACTAAGAGGCACACAAAATTAAACTCTCTTGTCTGTAAGCTGAGACACTGAGTCCAATTGTGGAAGTTTTTTAGATGTATTTTCTGATTGTTTTCTTTGTTGGATTATCCCTTCCATCCTTGTTAGAAAAAAGTTAGAATGTTGGGGGCAGATCTTCTGGTATATATTTAGAAGTGAAGAAGGTTGCTGCACTGGGGGAAGAGTATTTTTAGTGCCCATTATGTGCAAAATGAAAGAGCACCATAATACCAAGAGAAAGGCAAAAACATGCAGAAAAGCTTCTAGGGGTCAAGACAACACAAGACATTTCTTGCAGGGGTTAATGAAACTTCAGTTATGACTTTAGGAGTAGTTAATATTAACAATCATCTTCAGAAGTATAGCTGATCCTGCTTTGAATGTACCAAATTTTTGCAAAGTTTACTTCTTAGATATTCCACAATACTTCTCTTGCATTTTTGATAAAATATTTAATTGAAATAATAGATAAGTAAATTCTTTTGTGAAGAAAAATGCCACTACTCTACTATCCACCTCAATTTATTTGATTGCAGCATGCTTTCTATAAATTATTTTAAATCATTGTTGCAAAGGATGGCAGGATAACTT
>WBMY01010683.1:51606-64065 GCA_013397315.1 Donacobius atricapilla | reverse complement strand
AGGTGACGGTGGTGCGGGCGCGCGGGCTGCGCTGCAAGGGCGGCGGCGGCGGCGGCAAAGGCAAAGCGGGCGGCAGCGACGCGTACACCGTGATCCAGCTGGGCCGCGAGAAGTACAGCACCTCGGTGGCCGAGAAGAGCGGCGGCAGCCCCGAGTGGAGGGAGGAATGTGCCTTCGAGCTGCCCCCCGAGCCCGCGGCCTGCGCCGGGCTGGTGCTCACCGTGATGCACCGGGCGCTGGTGGGCATGGACCGGTTCCTGGGCCAGGCCTTGGTGCCGCTGGAGCCCGCCCGGCAGCGTGGCCGTGAGCCCGACGAGCGGTGAGTGCGGGGCACGGCGCGGCACCGGCCCCGGTGGGCCCTGGGCGGGCGTCACGGGGGCCCTGGGTGGGCACATGGACCCCCCCCATGCCCTGGGATTGGTGCCCTGGGATTCCCGTGTGTCCCAGGGTGGTGTCACGGGGGGGACAGCGGGGTCACTGTGTGCCCCAGGGTGGGCACACGGAACCCCCCGTGCCCTGGGATTAGTGCCCTGGGGTTCCCGTGTGTCCCAGGGTGGTGTCACGGCATCCCCGGGAGGGACAGCGGGGTCACTGTGTGCCCCAGGGTGGGCACACGGAACCCCCCGGTGCCCCGGCGTGGCTGGCACTGGGTCACGGTGCGGCTCTGCACGGGCACTGCGGGGTCCCTGCGTGCCAGGCCGGGTGCTGGAGGAGGAAGGACATCCCGGCTTCCATGGACACCCCCGGGACGTGCCACCGGGATTGGGGTGCGGCGGGTCCCGGGAAGGGCTTTCCGCGGGCTCATCCGCCGTCCGTGGGCTGTGCCCGCAGCAGGAAGGGTGGCACGGGCTCCGTGGTGCCCGGCGAAGGTGTCCCGAGGGTGTCCCCGGAAGGACGGGGGGGGCTCGCAGGGCCTGGGGATGCTCCAGGAAGGAAGGACGTGCTGGGAGGGGTGGGACATCACGTGTGCCCAGGAAGGTGCTGTGGAACAGGGTCCCTCCATCCATCCCCCTGCAAGGGAATCGTGCTGGACAGGGCCCCAGAGCATCCATTACCCCCTGGAGAGGGGGCCCAGGGGACAGGGTGGCCCGAGGTCCCTCCGCATCCCGGCGGGATGCTCCCTGGGAAGCCGTGGCACAGCTGCACCTCGCGGTTTGTCCCCTGATGGCTGCGGGGGCTTTGCAGCCCCCTTCCGTTGTCACCTGGTTTGGGACGGAGGGTCCCCAGTTTGGGGGTCCAGACCCCAACCCCGCGCTGCCTCCAGCACAAATCCTTGTGCGTGGGGGGAATTGCTGATCCTCCTCCTTCCCCAGAAGCGTTTAAAACAATCACAATGTTTTCGAGCTTTTGCCAAGCCCCAAAAAAATGCAGGAATGCGGCTGAAATTCCTTCGGTTTTGGGGGGCTTTGTTCCGCTCAGACCTGGCTGGGCTGGCGCTGCCTCCGGCAGCATCCCCCCTGCTCCCTGGCCCCCCGAATCCCGGGAATTCTGCTGACTTGCTGCCCGAAGCTGCGGGCTTGGAGAGGAGCCTCCCTCGCCCTCCCACCCAGGGCAGCGCAGGCATTAGCGTGAAAAGGCCTTGGAAAAACTTTTCCCGTGGAGAAACGCAGCACCAGCGCCCTGGAGGCTCCGGGCTGCCCTAAACTGGGAGCGTGGGCAGGGAGCAGAGACGAGGAACCCCGAAGATCGGCTGGGATTTTCACCCCCTGGCGTTTATTTTGCTTTTCTTAGCGACACGCCGGGAGGCCGGGCGGTGTCGGAGGAGCTGGGTCGGGATTCTTGGGGCCTAATTGAAACCAGCGCTGCCCGGAGAGACACGGGGAGGTGGAGCAGCTCCAGGGTTTGGGGAATGAGCTGGGGCAGGGGCCTGGGGGGGAGCCCTGCCCCCGGGGGAGAGGATTCCATGGAGCTGGGCAGAGCAGGAGCCCCATGAGGCCCCACCAGGGCTCGGTCCCATCTCAAAGGTCTCGTCAGGGGCTGTTAATCCCATGGGAGCAATGTCCAGCCTGGCTGGACCCCGTGGCACAGCCGTGGTCACCCCGTGACCCCGCTCCTGCAGCCAAGGGGGATCCGGGCTGTGAGGCTGGACATCCCCAGGGGCTTGGAGAAGGCTTCAGGGAGACCTTGCAGGGCCTGAAGGGGCTCCAGGAGAGCTGGAGAGGGACCGGGGATAAGGCCTGCAGGGACAGGACACAGGGAATGGCTTCCCACTGCCAGGGGGCAGGGCGGGATGGGATATTAGGAAGGAATTCCTGGCTTGGAGGATGGGCAGGCCCTGGCACAGGGTGCCCAGGCTGCCCCTGGATCCCTGGCAGTGCCCAAGGCCAGGTTGGGCACTCGGGTTTGGAGTCACCTGGGACGGTGGAAGGTGTGGGATGGGATGGGATAAGCTTTGAGGTCCCTTCCAGCCCAACTCATTCCATGACTCTCTCATTTGCTGTCTGTCTCCCTCCCTTCCTGTAGCTTTGCTTGCATAAGGAAAATTCACTTCCCCTTGTGGCATTCAGGATCACAAGAGCCTTTAGAACTCCCTGTTTTCACCAGTGACCCCCGAGGATGGAAGTGAGCATGGAAAACACGACGGAAGCTCTCATGAGCTGGCAGTGTCCCGAGGGTGGGTGGCAGCTCTGCAGCCTGGAGGGGCCACACTGATTTTTGGAGGAGAATCGCAGGGTCTGAAGCTTGTCCAGGCAGGTGGGAGAAGGATCCTGGGAAGCTCAGGGGGTTCTGGCTCTTTGGGAGCTTCCAGCCGGCTCTGACGTCTGGAAACAACTTTGTTCAGGAGGAAACTTTGAGTCTCAGATTAAAAAGAGCAAAACAAACAGAGGCTCCCACCCTCGGGGCCAGCCCTGCTGAGGCCTCCCAGGCCTGTGCTGGGGAGATAAGGGGGCTGTGGGGCTGAGCCTCTGCCCCTGGCCGGGCTCTGGGATCCCATCCTGGCCCCAGGCACAGCCCTGCTGCCAGCTGGGGTGGGAGCCTACTTCAGCAAAGGATCCATTGTCGGTGTGGTGACCTTGCTCTCATTTCCCTGCCGGTTTTTATTGCACAGAAACTCTGCCGGTGATAATTATTATCCTTGCTTTGAGCTCGGTGGAAAATGTTCCGTCAAACTTGGGCTCTTCTCCGGGAAGGCCGCGGGTGTTTACGAGCTGCCTCGTGCGCCTCAGTCCAGGTCATTGCAGTGTTTTGCCAGGAGAAAATCAACTCCTGGAGTTGGACAAGAGCAGCCTGAGATCTCTCATGGCCTTTTTGGGCATCCCGGGGTTTGTCCCATGCTCAGGCAGCTCCAGGGATTGGGCTTGGCAGGCAAAGCACGCTCTGAGCATCATTTCCCCCTTTGCACTCGAGCCTTTGTGCATCCAGAGAACCCTGGGCAGGATCTCCTGGCCCTCCCCTCCCCTGATCCCGCAGTTCCCTGTGCTGTGTTCAGTCCCTGCAAAACCAGGATCCAGCCCAGGAAAAGGGATTTTTGGGAACTCATAAGGCAGCTGTTGCTTCTGCTTCCCAGCATCCAGGAAATGCCCTTGGAGTCCCCCGTGGGGGTTCCTCCTGTGGGGTGGCAGCGAGCCAGGGACTGTCCCCCTGCACGCCCAGCCCACCAGCAGGCTCCTGGGAAAGCTGGGAGTGCACCCAGGGAAACAGGGCTCCATCCAACAGACATCAGGCCGGGTTTGGATGGAATCAGAGCATCCCGGAGTGGTTTGGGTTGGAAGGGACTGTAAAAGTCACCCAGTGCCACCCCTGCCATGGCAGGGACACCTCCCACTGTCCCACGTGGATCCAACCTGGCCTTGGGCACTGCCAGGGATCCAGGGGCAGCCCCAGCAAATCTGGGAATTCCAGCCCAGCCCCTGCCCACCCTCCCAGCCAGCAATTCCTGCCCAAGATCCCAGCCCAAGCTCCCCTTTCCCAGTGGGAGCCATTCCCTGTGTGCTGTCCCTGCAGGCCTTGTCCCCAGCCCCTCTCCAGTGCACTTGGAGACCTTTCCCTTGGCCAAGGTGTAGCATCTCTTGGGTGAGCAGCATGAGAGGGAACATTGAGGTGCCTGGGAACACTGGCAGGACTGGACCTTGGATCTTCCTGCCTGGGAACCCAAAATATCCTTGATTTTGCTGTGTGAGGATGAGGCTGGTGGTGAGAGAAGCAGCAAAGGTCCAAGATTTCCTGGGCTGGCTAAAGCAAGCCCTTAGTTGCCATTCCCTGCTCCCTCCCTCTCTGAAGCGCCATTTCCATTTGCCTTCTGTCCCAAAGATCTCCCGGCCCCTGGGACATGGGAAAGGTTAAAGGTGCAAACCCCAACCTGCCAGGGCTCAAACCTCGGGGCTTGCGGCACTGGGATCTGTGTTTGAGGGACAGGGAGTGCAGCAGGAGAAGGATTCCTGGCTCTGCTTCTCCTGCAGTGACTTGCAGTTGCTCCCTGCCCGCTGCNGCTGCCCATCTGCTCAGGGTGTTGGGACCTTGCAGGGCTGAGAAGCTCCCTCAGAGCCAAGGATGGTCCCAAATCCCTGGCAGGGCTCCCTCACTGAGCCCCACAACAGGCACTTGTCCCATCCCCTCAGTGGTGGCTCCCATCCCATCCCATCCCGTCCCGTCCCATCCCATCCCGTCCCATCCCATCCCGTCCCATCCCATCCCATCCCCTCCTTGCTGTGGCAAATGCTTTCCCTGGCGCTGTCCTCATGTTCCCCCTGGAATGGACCTGCTCTCATCTTTTCCTCCAGCCCCTCTGTCAGCCCACGCTGTGCTTNCCTTGTCCCCAGCCCCTCTCCAGTGCACTTGGAGACCTTTCCCTTGGCCAAGGTGTAGCATCCCTTGGGTGAGCAGCATGAGAGGGAACATTGAGGTGCCTGGGAACACCGGCAGGACTGGACCTTGGATCTTCCTGCCTGGGAACCCAAAATATCCTTGATTTTGCTGTGTGAGGATGAGGCTGGTGGTGAGAGAAGCAGCAAAGGTCCAAGATTTCCTGGGCTGGCTAAAGCAAGCCCTTAGTTGCCATTCCCTGCTCCCTCCCTCTCTGAAGCGCCATTTCCATTTGCCTTCTGTCCCAAAGATCTCCCGGCCCCTGGGACATGGGAAAGGTTAAAGGTGCAAACCCCAACCTGCCAGGGCTCAAACCTCAGGGCTTGCGGCACTGGGATCTGTGTTTGAGGGACAGGGAGTGCAGCAGGAGAAGGATTCCTGGCTCTGCTTCTCCTGCAGTGACTTGCAGTTGCTCCCTGCCCGCTGCCTGGGCCAGGAGCGATGGGGAACTCGTCTGGGGGAGTTCTTCCCTTTCAGAATCAGCTGAGCTCTGACTTCCCCAAAGCCCTTCCGTGCTGCACTTCCCTTTTCTTGTTCCTGTTCCTGCCCAGCTGTGGGACACCTGCTGCTGGGAGGGCTCTGGGCCCCTGTGGGGCTGCAGCACCCCTACCCTGGCAGAGGGAGGGTNTGTGGTGTCTCCCTCCCTCATTTAATTAGGATCAGGAGATGGTTAGCAGTGGAATGTGGCGTCTCCCTGGGACCTGGGGCTCGTTTTCATTCCCAGCGTGGCCTTGGCTCCTAGTACCTCTCCCCGGGGAGATTCTCTCACCCAGGCTCCGAGCTCACTCTGCTCCCCCTGGGGCCTGAGCCAAGGCAAATCCCTGCAGCTCTGTCCTTGGCACGTCTGTCCTCAGCCCAGGAGAGGGAGAGACCTTGCGGTGGGGCGGGGAGGAAATTGCAGCTGGGATAGATTTGGGATGGGAAGTTTGAATGCAAGGGCAAAGAGCCCTTTTCCCAGAGGTCAGGGTGCCCAGCAAGGCTGGTGAGGGGCTGTGAGGTGGCCAGGAGCACCAGGGAGCTCCTTGGATGCCCTGAGCTGGGATGGTTTGGGGCNTCATCACAGGACCTTCCCTTTGGCTGCCAAACTTTGCCAGCCCAAGTCCTTGAGGCCGCCAGGGCTTCTCTGCCTTTGTGATGGAGGCCCTGTGGGGCGAGGCTCAGTAGGAAAGGGACAGGGAGTGCCTTGGGTTTTGGGGAGATGTCATGGAGCCAGAGAGAGTAGAGAGGGAGGTTGTGAGCCCCAGCACTGGCACGGGCTGGGACAAGGAAAGGGCTGANCTCTGAGGCATTTGTTGTGTCTGAGGCAGAAAACGCCCTGGAAATGCTGCAGGGGAGGAGGGGTTGGGGCTGCCAAAAACTGGGTCAAGATGCTCTGCAGGGGGGGGGCACAGAGGGCAGNATCCAGAGGCTGTCCAAAGGGGCCCATCCTGCCCAGGGATGGGTGCTGCCCATCTGCTCAGGGTGTTGGGACCTTGCAGGGCTGAGAAGCTCCCTCAGAGCCAAGGATGGTCCCAAATCCCTGGCAGGGCTCCCTCACTGAGCCCCACAACAGGCACTTGTCCCATCCCCTCAGTGNTGACCGGGCTGGGATAACACCCGTGGTGGCCAGCTGACCCCAGGCAAGCATTTGTCCCGAACTGAGAGCCCAGGGCAGAGGGCCTGGGGTCTAGTTTTGCTCCTACCTGCCCAGTTAACGCCATTTGCACACGGTTGCCATTGCTGGGTTAAGGAGTTTAAGGCCCTTGCTCCTCTCTCCTGCAGGAAAACTCTGCTTTTCTTGGTTTTTTTAAGATATTTGAGTGGTCTGGTCGCAGCTTTGCAGATCTGGCACACTGGGTCTGGTGTGTTGGTGGCAGAGAGCGCTGGCCCATCGCCCTCCATCATCTTACAACCCAAAAGCTGCAGACTCAGGCCTCTTGCTGTTTCACATGGATTTCCCTGATTGCCTCTTGCTGCAGGAAAACCTGCTGCAGCTCAGAAAACCCCTCAGTCCTGTTGGTACAGAGCTGCAGACATGGGGAGAGCTGGTGCTGTTGCCTGTGCTGAGTTCAGCTGTGCTCAGCCCCTGCTCCAGGAGCCTCCTGGGTGACTCCCTCCCGTCCCTCCAGAGCCTGGCTGAGCCTTCTGGCAGCCCAAAGGGTGAGCAGGAGGGAGGGTGGGCTCTGCTGCCCCTCCTTTTGGGGGATGCTCTCTGTGGTTCCTGGAGGAGTCCAAGGAGAACCTGGCATCCTGTCCAGTGCCAGGTAAATGGCCTCGGAGGCACTGCTGTGCCCCTCTCCCTGTCCCGGGGCCTGCCAGAGCCTGTGTCTGGCTGAGCTGTGCTCAGACCTGCCATGGAATTCGCCTGTTCCATCAGCAGCCTGCCTGGGACGTGGGGTTTGGCCTCCCAGCCCAGCCTGGGGGTTTGGGAACCCTGGAGCAGCATCCCGGGGGCTCCTCCCCCACTCTGCATTTCCAGGGGGTCTCTTCCCTAACAGATCCACTGAGGATAAAAGTGTGGGACCTGCTGCTGGGCTCAGGGCTCATTCCCTTTTCCCCTTTTTTTCATGTTTGACTCACTCCTGAGCATGGGCTGATGTGCTTGGATGAGCAATCCATGTGTGACCTGTTTCCAGCGCGGGTGGAGCCCGTGTTTTAGGCTGCGTGGAGCCATGGGGCCGGTGTCCCTTCCCTGGGGCTGCTGACCTATTGACAATTGATAAAGAGACAGGAAGACTGATTCAGTGATCAGAATTCGATTTTACTCAGATTTTCCAAAAGCTTATGTACCATTTCAGGAAGGTTGATAACTTTCCACCACAATTATAAGGTTAAAAATCATACAGACAACTCATACATTTTACAACATCTTTTGCTTGCAGAAGTTTGATTGAATCACTTCTCTTCCCATAAGCAGGTTTAATCCCATCTTCTGTAATCTTCAAAGCTCTGCTTCTTCCTGCCATGGCATCTTGGTTATCAAACCAGCTATGCTAATTAAGTGTTTTACTCTCTGTCCTGTGTATTCCCACACTGTCCCTTCCCTGGGGCTGGTGTCCCTTTGGAGCAGGCATTCCCAAGCCCCTGGGTACTGGCTCTGTGCGCAAGCCCTTCTCCCAGCTGGAAGTGGCAGGGATTTCCATTAAAGGTGTTTCTGCTGCGCTCCCTGTGCCCGCGGAGGGGCTGCCAGGAGCAGCTGCCCCAGGGCAGCCTGTGCCCCAGCTCCTGGTGCTTTGCAATCTCGCAGAGTCAGCTCAGGGCTCGTGGTGGTTCAACTTTGGATCCTTGTGCCCGGGGCAGGGGATGGCCAGCAGTGCCAGTGGCAGGCAGGGACCTTGTCCCCTGTCCTGTGGTGTGCCGGCGGCTCGGGGCACTGGGTGACCGCAGGGGTGGTTCACTGGCTGCTCGGCAGCCGGGAGGACACGGCCCGTGGATGCTGTGGAGAGTGAGCAGATAAATCCAGCTGAGGTTGGTCACGTCCTGACTCCTGCTGTTGCTGTCCCCAGTCATTAATGGCTCATGCTGTTTTACAGCTCCTGAAATCTTCCCTCCTTCCCTCTTCCCACCTGTCCCTCCTGTGCTAGAGGAAAGCCTCGGATTTGCTTAGCCCAAAGTGATTTGATATAAAGCTACTGCTTTCGTTCCAGCACCGTCCTGGTGCCTCAGAGCTTTTCTCCATCCCTGGTGTCTATCCTGGTCCAAAAGCTGTCCCCCTCCATCCCTCTGACCTTGCCAGGATGGGCCTTGTCCTATCCTCAGGGTGGGACAGAGCAGGGCTGGGTTTTCCCTAGTTTTCAGGCTGTTTCTGCCATTGAGTCCCACTGCAGTGACAATATCTCTATTCCTGGCCTGTGAGACCTGGAATGAGCCTTTCAGCAAGTGCCAGTCCGTGCTGGGATTTTCTCACCTGGGCTCCTGGTGGTCCCAGTGCAGCACCAGCACCATGCTCAGGGTTTCTGCCCTTCCACACAGCTGCTGCTCTTCGTTCCTGCCGTGCAGCCCCCCTGGCGCTGGCCCTGTCAGAGCTGAGCCCCTTAGAGGAGCAGGGCTGGGCTGCTCCCTCGTGTCAGGAGCTGGGGCTTGGCTCCTTGGAGCCTTGTTTGTGAGCAGCAGGGGAGGACATTTGGGGAGATGAACTCCCCACCTCAGCTGCTCCACCCGCAGGGGAGTCAGCCGGGGTTTGTTTTCCATCTGTGCCTCAAGCAGCTCGCAGGGATCACCTGGCAGGATCAGGATCCAAAACCAACACGGGAACCGGCGCTGCGGAAAAGCTGGGGCAGGAACACAGAGACAAAAAACAGCACAAAATTCCCCAGGGCTGGCTTGTTTTCCACCCTGTGCTTCCCCTCCCGAGTAGGTGAGCTTCCTCCTGGCCCAGCTGCCTCAGCTCCATGCTCAGGGAAACGTCTCCATGCTGAGCTCTCAGCGGGGCTGGCCAAGAGGAGCTGGCCTCAGTGTTTCCCCTGGATTGGCTTCTCCATGCGCTGCCCTGCTCTGTCTCTGTAGCAGCCCTAGGGATCCTTGATTTAAGACTTGGGGCTGACCTTGTTGCAGGGATGAATCAGCAGTTAAATGCCAGCCTGGAGCAGTCTGGGAAGAGCCTCTGGCTCCGGGACGTGTCCGTGTCCGACTGCAGCTGCGAGCTGTGCAGGGCAGGAGAATTTCTGCTGGGTTTCGTGTGAACATTGCCTGCCCTGACAGTGCTCAGTGCTTTTGGGAGGCTTTGGGGGAGCGCCTGAAGTGGAAGCTCTCCAGAAATACTCCGGCTGTGCCTCCTTCCCTGTACATCCCTGAACCCCAGGAGCCACCAAGGGGCTTCACTCCCTGAGGAAAATCCCTTAATTCCCTGCTGGCAAAGCACTGGGACCAGTTTGAGAGGGAAACTGGAGGCCCTGGTGCCCAGGGTGTGGTGAGCAGGGCTGGTGGGGCCCAGCTGAGCTGCACCTTGGAGGGGAATCTTGGGGACCCCAACCAGAGCCATTGAAGGGCAAAGGTGCTTCTCCCTGGAATAACCCATGTCCATCCTGGAATAATCCATATTCTCCCTGGAATAACCCATGACCTCCCTGGAATAATCCATATTCTCCCTGGAATAGCCCTTATCCTCCCTGGAATAACCCATGTCCTCCCTGGAATGGCCATGTCCTCTCTGGAAGTGGAGCGGGAAGGTGCCCCTGGCAGCTCTGAGTCGTGCTGCCTTGCTCTCCTGATCTTACCCCAGTGTCCACTGGAAATCCCAAACTGGTGGGATGAGCTTCCCAGTGCCGGCCTGGGAAGCTGCTGACAGGCTGGAGGCGTTGGCTGGAGGAGTTACTTGCTCTGGAGGGGATGTGGAAGGGACAAGGTGATGGAAAACCTCGGCTCAGGGTTGGTGTTGCCTTCCTGCTGGGGCTCTGTGTGCTGCTCACGCCAGCACTCCCTCCCCATCCTGGCCAGCCCAGTGCTCCCAAACCCAGAGAGTTTCTCACTGATGGGATAAACAGTGCCCAGGCATTCCCCCTGTAGCTCCAAGACCCACGGGAATGTTTCTGGGAGCAGAGTGGTCCCTGTACCCCCCCGGCCTGTCCCCTGCCACCCAGGGGAGGAAAAAGCACAAGGAGAAGGGAACGTGTTTGCCCTGAGCAAATCCATCCTGTCCTCATCCTCTGCTGGGTGGCTTTCCCTGCTTAACCACATTCCCGTGCTCCTGTTTGCAGTGTTTGTCCCTTGGCTCAGCCTGTCCTGCCCGGGTTGCTGCAGGAGGATGAGGGCAGCTGTGTTTTTGGGAGCCTGGTGCTCCAGCAGCTCTGTCTGCTCTCCGTGCCTCCCCTTGATCCTGGCAACAGCAGATGTAAAAATAGAGCCCGGGTGCTGTCTGCCTTTGGCCTCGCCGTGGGGAGAGAGGAGAAAGGGGAGGGATTCACGGGGGTGAGTGGGAGAGCTGGGCTGTGCTCATTAACCACGGCGACCTAAATGAGTGTGCACAGCCCGTGCCACACGTGGCTGCTCCCGATGCGTGTGACAGCCCAGGAACGGGGGCTGCACACCCCGGAGCTCCCAGGGCCTCCAGCAGCTTCCCCTTTCCGGGGACTTCTCTGCTTGAGGTTTCCTCTCTGCCCAGATGGGGCGAGTCGCTGCTTCCTTCCCCCTCAGCCACACCAGGCTGCTCTCCTGACCCTTCCCTGAGCGTGGAGAACAGATTCTGAGATCCCTCACTTGGGGGCTGCACGCCCAGCACTGCCGGATCCATGGAGTGGCACAGGGAACAATGCACATTTGATAGCAGAAGTGAACTTCCCCAGCCTGTGGCCTGTGCCTTCCACCCGGCTGGAGCTGCATTCCCTGGAGGTGTCCCATGGATGTGTCACCCTGGAGGTGTCCCTGGGCTCTCCATTCCCTGGGGGTGTCACCCTGGAGGTGTCCCTGTGCTCTCCATTTCCCTGGAGGTGTCACCCTGGAGGTGTCTCTGTGCTCTCCATTCCCTGGGCGTGTCACCCTGGAGGTGTTCCTGAGCTCTCCGTGTGTAGCAGGACATCACCTGGCAGGGCAGGGGGCAGGAGCAGCTCCCCACAGAGCAGAGGATGCTGATCCAGCAGGTTCCATCCTCTGGGAAGCGCATTCCAGCTGGAGGGAGCAAGGGCAGGAGCACAGAGCAGGGCTCATCTCCTCAGCTGGGAGCAGTCCTGCTCCTGATCCCCACCAGCTCTGGGACAGAGTTTAACCTAATTTTAATTTAAATTTTGTCACCAGCTGAGGCTGTGTGGGGCTGGAACCCCTCCAAACCTTGGTAGGATCCCTCAGAGCGGGAGGCTGGAGGTGGGTGGCTTGTTCGGAGTGTCCTGTGCAGCGAGGAGCTGGATCCCAGCTTTGGCCTCCAAAACACTCCCAGGAAGCAGCTCCTTGTGGCTCCCTGGGGCTGGATGCGCTTGGCACAGTTCCCTCCACCCCCCTGCACTCCAGAGTCTGATGTAACCCAGTTCTGCTCCTTCAGACCTGGAAAAGGGGTTTTATGTTTGTTTTCCAGGTGTGTTGTCTATTCCCATAAAAAACTTTGTGTCCCTCTCCAAGATGTGACCTTGGGTGGCCCCAATCCAGAAAACCCCTCCCAGGATCCCCCCGAGGGCAGCTCCTGGAAGAAATTTGGGAAACCGAGGGCTGTGGGCTGGGGTTCATGGTGAGAAGCTGCTGTGGAAGTTTGTGTGTTGCTGTCTGGGACTTGATCCCTCCCCGATCCCGCTCTGCTGCTGCATTCCAGGAGTTTGCACCTCCTGTTTCCACTGGGGCTGATTCATAAAAACCCCAAGCACAGGACACGGAACAGCTGAATCCTCCCAGCCCCTCGCCCTGTGCCATAAACTGAGAGCTCAGCCTAAAAATAGCCCCGTTGCCTGTTGGAGGTGTAGCCCCGACTGTTGATGAGGTCTTGGGAAGCAGAAATAGCTCCTGAATCCCGGCAGAGCAGAGGTTTTGCCTTGAACAGCTGCTTTTTGGAGCAGCTCAGGCTCGGCAGCCAAATTCCCTTTGATGCTCACAGGGTTGGAAGTGATGGGATGGGAGATGCTGGGGGCGTGTCCAGGCTGTTCCATCTCCTCCTGCCTTTCCTTGTGTTAATCCACCCAGATTCTCCCTGTTTTTTTTTTTTTTCCACGGGATGATGTAAGGTACAAAAACTCCTTTCAAGTGCTCTTTGTTTTTCCT
>WBMY01010683.1:20456-42780 GCA_013397315.1 Donacobius atricapilla | reverse complement strand
GCAGTTTGCAATTGAGGATGGGAAATAATGAGCTTGAACTGGAGCAGGGGGATTGAGAGTAGGAACTGGGAGAAGTGGCTGCTGGAGGATGGGGAAATGCTGGAGCTGCCTGGCTGGGAAGGGATTTCTCCCTCCCATTACCCAGGGATTTGGCACTGGGATAATTGAGAAGCTTTGGGGAGCATTACAAGAATCATTTGGTGACTGAGGGATTTGCTGCAGAAAGGCCCTGGAAAGGCCTTGTCCATCATCACAGGGACAGGGTTTGTCTCTGCCCTTCAGTTTTCCTGGCCATTCATCAGGACATCATTACTCATTTTAATTACACAGAACTGACTTCTCTGATTTTATTTTGCTTCCCTGCACTCACCGGCCTCGTGGACCAAGCTGGTGATTCATGTCAAAGCTGTGGAAGAGCTTTTAGGTCTTGGGGGCTTCAAAGTGCCAGAGGGCAGGGATGGATGGGATCTTGGGCTGGAATTCCTGGCTGGGAGAGTGGGCAGGGGCTGGGCTGGAATTCCCAGATTTGCTGTGGCTGCCCCTGGATCTCTGGCAGTGCCCAAGGCCAGGTTGGACATTGGGGCAGCCTGGGACAGTGGGAGGTGTCCCTGCCCATGGCAGGGGTGGCTCTGGGTGGGATTTAAGGTCCCTTCCAGCCCGGACCATTGCAGATTCTCTGATCTCTGGGGGTTCTCTGATGTCCATCTGTGGCTGTTCAGTACCAGTGTCACTTCTAGAGCTGGTTAGCCCTTGCTCCGGAGAGAAGCAGCCTCTGAACTGAGCAGATTTAAGTCTTGACTTATTTGCAGAAAGGACTTTTTCCCTCCTGCTCTCCTGACTCTGGAAACTTCAGCTTTGAGGCTGCTGCCAGCAGCACCTTCTCACCTGTTTGCCCACCTTGGATAGACCAAGTTTAACCCAGAGCTGAACGTGGTGAGAAAGCATCAAAATCAGTCACTTGGCAAGCCCAGAAACCTCAGCCTGTAATTAGTTAAAAAGTCTGTAATTAGAAGGATGGTTTGAGTTTGCCTGCAGCAAAGCCCAGCCTGGCAGAGCTCATCTTTACCCACTTGCTCTGCCAAACACACCCTTCCCAAAATAAGGAGCTGCTTCCTTTGGGCTGGCTTTAACTGGAGCTTTATAAGGAGGGTTTTGTTGTGTGCTGGGTGGGTTTTGCTAAGCCATCAGTGTGGGAAACCTGTAAACCTGTCCCTGCTCTCACTGGGGTGAGAACTGGGCATTTCTGCCTTCAGCCCTTGTTTACACCCCCTTATCCCGGATTCTTCTCAAGGGAACAGGTCCCAAAGGCTGTGCTCATCATCCCTGGCTTTGCTAATCCCTGGGAGCTCCAGGCTTTGATTCTGGAGGGGATGGGAGCAGTGGGAAGATGCTGTTTGCTCTTTGGAGGCTGAATCAAAACCTGGTTGGGGGTTGTTGTTTTGAAGGTCAGTGGTTAAGGCCTGTATGTAAGGAAGAAGCTCAGCAGGTTTATTTGAGGCAAAGCCTGGGGCTAAAACAATCCTTTAAATGTTTCCAGGGTTTCCTCCAATGTTATCAGAGCTCTGCAGCTCCTGCTTCCTGTGGAGAATCCTGATGATAAAATGGGGCTGCATCTTAGGCCTGGCAACAGGAGGAGAAGGAACTTGTGCTTTGTCCTATGAAAACAGAGGCGTCAGTTCCATTTTCAGGTTCAAGCCCCTTCCCAGAGTCCATACCCTTGGATCCAGCAGTGAGGCCAAATATTGACTCAGTTCCTCCCTGTTCTTCATGTGCCTTTCCTGAGTGCTGGGAATGGGAGGAAGGTTTGGAATGGTTGGAGCAGAGTCCTTGGCCAGGCTGGCAGTGCTGGGATGGAGCATGGACGTTGTGGCAGCCCCTCCAAAGCCACCAGGACGAGAGCAGAGCCTGGGAAGCTGCAGGGTTTGAGGAGGAGGGAGATGGAAGCCATGATGTGAGAGCAGGGGTAACAGGGATGCTGTGGGTGAATCCATGGGAGAGGATCACAGCTCTGGCACGGGGATTGTATCCAGGAGGGCGCAGCTCTGCCTTGGAGCAGCCCTAGGGATGGAGTGGGATCAGCGTGAGGAGCCTGCGAGGCTGGGAGATGGCTCTTTGTGCTGCTGAGCCTGCCTTTCCCAGGGATGGACACGAGGCAGGATGGGGAGCTGGGTCCAGAGCCGGCACCAGCTCATCCCTGATGTGCTCTGGAACCATCCGGGAAATGCACAGCCCCACTTCCACTGCTAAAAGTGGGAATTGGGGGTTGAAGTTTGCATCTCCCTGGGTTCCTACTGCCCAGATTTCTCTTATTTTTTAAAATTCCCGTGGTTTTGAGGGCAGATGTCTGTAAAGGAAGGTTTGTCTGTTTGACTGGGGATGATGGACAGGTGAGGCCCAAGGGAAGAGCAAAGTGGTTATTGCACAGATAATTATTACAGATGATTTACAGATTATGATAGGTGATTAATGATGGAGAAATCCAGTCCTTCCACCTCTGGAATTCCTACTTAAAATATATTCCTTGACTCCTTCCCTCTGGCGCTCCCACCCTGTACAAAAATGTCCTGGGCTGCTGTTCCCATTTCTTCCCAACCCCTTCCTGCACAATTCCTGCTGTGCCAGCCCTGCTCATGCCGGTGGCAGGAAATTCCTGATCCCTGCCAGGTTTGAGGCTGCTGCAGGATGCTCCAGCACCTCGATCCTGCTGGTTTTCCACCCAAGGGAGCCCTGTCTGTGGGGAAATGGGGCCAAAAGCAGCTTGGGAGTGGCAGCGCACGGCACATCCCCGGATCCAGCCCTGCTAGGAGGGATTTTCCACTTGAGCTTCAGCACATCAGGGCTGGATTCATCCCTGCCCTTCCCAAACTCCTGCTTTTCCAGCGCATGTGCCGTTCTCTCCTGGAGGTGCAGAGTCCCCCACCCTCCCGCAGCTGGGCTGGGCACTGCAGAGCTCTGCCCTCAGCCTGAAATCCAGGCTGGGATCCCTCGGGAGAAATCTCTCTGCAATGAACAAGCTGTTTCCAATGGACTTTTTCCATCAGGGGGTTGCTCAGCAATATTTTATTTCCTTTTCTTGTGATTATTTTTTTTTTTTTTATTGCTGCGAGGCTCAAAGGCGTCTGTGAAGTGCTGCCAAACAAATAAATGAGGGCAGGAAGGTACCCGCGATTTATTTTGGCTGGCGGAGCCGTGTGCTGGGAATGGGAGGGGAAGGAGGAGAGGGAGGAGGAGGAGGGTGAGTCAGCGTTTCAGTGCTGCAAAGAGCTGCTTCCATCAGGCTGCTGCAAGTGTAGGTTTCCCTCTAGAGGAATCGGCCGTGCTCCGCTCCTGCTTTCACACAGCACTCGCAGCATCCTCCCTCAGGGAGAGCCTCCTTCCTCAGGGAGAGTGGGAAAGGGGCTTTTCAGGGCAGGGCCAGGCTCCAGGCTGGTGGCCAAAGCAGGGATGTTCATCCCAAGGAACGGGGCGGAACGGCGACGCTGCGGTTTGAAATCCCAGTGGAAAGTCACAGCTCCTCAAACAGGCTGTGCCAGGGGAAGGTCACGTTGGATATTGGGAAAATTTCTGCCTGTAAAGGTTTGTTCAGCCCTGGGCACAGCTGCTCAGGGCAGGGGTGGAGCTCCCATCCCTGGAGGCCCTGTGGATGTGGCACCTGGGGACGTGGGTTAGTGGTGGCCATGGCAGTGCTAGGGGTGGTTGGACTCGATGGTCTTAGAGGGCTTTTCCAACCTAAACATTCCATGATTCTTCTGCCTGGAATTTGCAGCCAAGTGCCTCCGAACAAACCCCGCTGGGTCCCAGGAGGAATGGGGTTGAGAAGCAGAAAATACAATTCCACAGTGGAGTTGAAGGAGGAAAACAAGAATCCAACAAAGATTCAATTTCTGTCTTTATATATTTAGCCAATAGCAGCAGATCCAGCAAACCTTGAGCCCCAAAAGGACTTTACAAGGGCTGGAGGGACAGGACACAGGGAATGGCTTCCCACTGCCAGAGGGCAGAGAGGGATGGGATCTTGGGCAGGAATTGTTCCCTGGGAGGGTGAGGATGGAATTCCCAGATTTGCTGTGGCTGCCCCTGGATCCCTGGCAGCGCCCAAGGCCAGGTTGGACATTGGGGCTTGGAGCAGCCTGGGACAGTGGGAGGTGTCCCTGCTATGTCAAGGGTGGAATGAGATGATCCCTAAGGTCCCTTCCAACCCAAACTATTCCATGATGACTTGGGGAATGAAGCCAGGATCATCTCAGAGGTTTGAGGGGACCCTGAAGCTGTTCCTGCACCTGTGCAGGTGAGGATTGGTGCAATTCCAGCCTGGGCAAGGGGCTGCTCTGGCATCAGCCACCCCTGAGGAGGGAACTTCACCCACTCAGCTTCTGGCAGCTGGGATGGTCATTAGCAGCCAGTGCTCGTTAGGAGCCTGCAGCTGATTAATGCTCTGCAGCCTTTTAGAGCTGGAGCCCAGCAGGGCTGGATCGGGCCCTGGCTGCTCTTACTCAGCACAAAGGATGTTCAGGCAGAACACAAAGGATGCAAAACATGGAAGCAGTGCCAGCAGGACTGGCAGAGGTGGGGCAGGGCTGTGTGCCCCTTGCAGCCACCCCGAGATCGTGGTGGTTGGACCATGTCACCTTCCTGTGTCACCTTCCTGTGTCACCTTCCCAGCTGGGAAGGAAAATTTGCCATGGTTTGCCCTGTTAAAATCTAATTGTGGACGTTGTGAACTCATCCAGCTGAGTGGGCGCATACTGAGCAGCTGTTCTCCTCTTCAGGGGAGCTCAAATTCGAGGGGGACTGGGGAAAAAGATCCATCCCTCTGCTGATCTCCAGGCTGGGAATGCCGGGGGAGGTTTCCCTCCACGCGGACAGAGGCTGCCAGTCTGGAGTGGTTTGTGCCTCAGGGTCCATCAGCTTCTCCCAGAACTTCTGGAGGCTTCCTGTGCTCACCCAGAGCCCAAAACCCCTGGGAGGAGCTGGGCTGCAGCTGTGGGGTGCATTCTGGCTGCTCCTCCCTGCAGAAGCAGAGGAGGGCCCGGAGCAGGGCGGGGAGCAAGGCTGGGCATGGCCACCACCGCTGCTTTGTGACAGCAGGAGAGGGCACCCACGAGCTGTCTGTGCCCCGAAGGGAGCTGCAGCTCTGAGAGAGGACGAAGGGGTCCCGACTTTCCTTTGTCCCTGGGCTGCCAGGTCCCTGCAGTGGTGTGTGGGTGGGGTCCCGTGGGGCTGGAGCGGAGCTGGTTCTGCTCAGCCGCTCGCCAGGAGTGTTCCCTGTCCCCAAACTGGGCTGGGGGACTTTGGTGGCATGGATGGCCTCAATGGGCACCTTTCCAAGGAGCTGCTCAGAGGAGCACGCGGGAAGGGGCTGTGGAGCTGCCAGGAGTGGGAGCAAGGGGTCCCCAAGGTGGGGACATCACTTCTGGGCCGAGGTGGTGCCAGCCCAATGCCCTCCCTGCTTTGGGACCGTCCAGCTGCACCATCACCAGCATCAGCTTTTGCCTCAAGATGGCATTTTGTGCTGTAAAATGTGTCTGAGGCGTTTGGAGCATCCACAATAACGTGGGAATAGTTGTCCAAGCAACTCTGTGATCTTGCAGTGCCACCTGCAATCCCTCCCAACAGCTGGGTAGGGAAATCCCAGGGTTTAGCCTCAGGGCTGGACATACCCTGGGCCTCTTGGCAAAGCAATTAATTAATTCCTTCTTCTTAAACCTTGGTGTGCCCAGAGCTGGCTGATCCGTGCCCGTATTTCTCCCCAGCCAAGAGGGGAACTCTCTGGAGCTTGGCTGGTGCGGGAGGCACCAATCCCGTGGGATCTGTGATGGGGCAGGGCCAGGTGCCCCTGTCCTGGGGCTGGGATTGCTCCTCCCGAGGGTGAGTAGGGGATGGGCATGGGAGGAGGGAGCGTGGCAGTCGGAGCACCAGATGGACATGGGGTGTCCACGCCAAACCCCCCCTTTGTGATGTGGAAACCTCTGAGCCTCCTCGGGGCGGTGACTCCACATTGTTGGAGTTGTTCCCAAAGGAAGATCAAGGAAATCCCAAAGAAAGGTCCCTCAGTCCTGCCTGAACAGGCAGCAGGGTGCTCTCAGCTTTACTTGGAGTGAGATTCTGAATTCCAGATGTGCTGAATCCCTTCCACCTTGGGATCCCCCGTGGGGTTTCAGGCATCCCGGGATCTCGGGCAGAAGTGATGTGACAAGGGGCATGTGGGAGGCGGGGCAGAGTCCGGAGTGGGGCCAGGACCCTGTGCTCCTTCCTGCTGGGCTCTTGTCCCTCGGCCTCCCTCAGCCCTGTCCCTCCCTCCTTGAGCAAGCGTGAGCTCCGTGTGTGCTCCCCTCCTGGTCGTGCTGGCAAAGCAGTGAGGGGGCACTGGGGTGAGCTGGGAAGGACTCCTCTGTGTCTCTGGAGTGGTTCAAGCAGCCCTGGTGCAAGAGCCCGGGCGGCTCCTCGGGCTCCACCTGCCCTGGGTGCCCCCAGCACCGGGACAGACTCACCGAGCGAGTCTTTGGGCTGCAGGAGGTGGAGAAGCCTCTCTGCCTGCTGGGCTTGCTGAGGCAGACGGGGGGAATGTGGAGGAGTGTCCTGGGAGCAGGGCTGCCCCTTCCTGTGTGTCGTGCATGCCCTTTCCACGCCTTGACTCCATAATCATTGCTCTGCCTAACAAGAGCCAGGCATGGATTTGGTCATGGCGCTGCTTGGAGCGGAGCGTTTGTGGTGTGTGTGGTGTGTGCTTCCAGCTCTGTCACAGCATTAACCAGGAGGACTGTTCTGTCTTCCCTCCACAGCCTGGAAGTGTCTCCTCAGGTAGAAACCAGCTCAGATGCTCCTTCTCATTCTGCTCCCTGCTCCCCTGCCCCGTGCCCTGCTGCCCTCCCCGCTAGCATGCCGAGCTCTAACCTCTCTGCCGCTCCTGGAGACAGCCAGGCCGGATGCTTGTCCACCACCAACCCATTCCTCAACTCCCTGCAGAGCAATCCCTTCTTTGAGGAGCTCCTCGCTGACCAGGTACTAAATTCTCCTTCACCTACTCACTTTCTCTCTAGTTTCCCGCCTGGGCCGCGTGCCGCACCAGAGGTCGCTGGGAGCTTTTATTCCTCTGAGGATTGCAGTCCCTCTGCCTCCCCAAGGCAGGCAGACCCCGAGAGGGAGTCTCCAGCCCAAAGCGTTGGTGTCCCCGTGCCAGAAACCACTCCCCCAGCACCGGGAGAGCTCCCTCCTGCCGACACCGACCCCGCCGTCCCCCCGCTGCCCTCGGAGTGGGACGATACCTTCGATGCCTTTGCCACCAGCAGGCTCAAACCGGAGCGGAAGAAGGAGAACTTCTTTGCCTCGGTGGCAGCAGAGGGCATGGCTTTCATTGACGACCCCGAGAGAGGCAGCCCGACGGAGAGCTCGGCCGAGCCGCCCTGCCACAAGGGCTCCAAAGCCTTTGAAAAGGCCGAGTCGCCCATCGGCGCTGAAATCCCTGCAGCTCTCCGTTCCTGGACAAATTTCTCCAGTTTAGACGTGGGGGCCAACCTGGTGAGCACCACCCAGGAGGCCACGGTGATCGAGGATGTGCTGAGCCCCGTGTCCGTGGGCTCCATGGCCGGGAGGAGGAAAAGCAGCACGCCCATGGTCTGGACAGCCGCCTTTGCTTCAGGCAACGCCGGGGACAAAGAGGCTTCAACAGCACTGAGCACTGAAAATAGTGCTAGGGAGGAAGGGGACAGCGGTGAGGAGGAGTCCTGCAGTGCAGGGACAAACGGCTGGATGACCATCGCCACGGAAACCGCTGCTGACCCCTCTGAGAGCGCCGAAGAGCACGAGGGCACCTTCGGCCCGCGGCCGCCCTTCCTGGCCGAGGGCGCCTTCGAAGCCCAGGGCTCGTCCCGCGGCAGCACCTGCGTGTTACCCAGGAGCCCGCTGCCCCCCGAGCTGACCCCCGAGGCCCTGCCCGGCGGCACCGTGGCAGCCGTGCCCCCGCAGAGGTTCCCCGAGGCGGGCGCGGAGCCCGCGGGCGGTCGAGAGGGCGCCTTGGACATCCGCAGCTCGGTGTTCCGGCTGCAGGCCAGCATGCGGCTGCAGGCCGGCGACGGCCTCCTGAAGCTCAGCTCCGACATCCGCCAGAGGCACGTGGTGCTGTCCCCGTGGGCAGCGCCCCAGGGCCGCCAGGAGCCACTGCCCGGCCCGGCGCTGCCACCCCCCAAACCCCCCCGGTGGTTCGCGGCCACGGGTGCCGTGGGGGACGGCGAGGAGGGGGAGCCTGGTGGCAACCAGCGAGGCAAGCAGGAGCCATGGGAAGAGTCAGAGAGCCCGAGAGCAGAGTTGGAATTGCCAGGGAGCCGCGGGAGCAGCGAGCCCTCGGTGCCAGCGCCTCCCAGCCTGCCCACGCCGGGAGCGGGCGCCGCCGAAGCCGGGAGCGAATTCCCAGCACCCGAGGGTGCCAGAGCTGCCGCTGTGGACTCAGCAGCTGCCTTGGAGACAGGAGCCAGCGAGCTGGGGACAGGGGACACCTCGGTGGGGGAACACCCATCAGAGATGAACCAGACAGATGTGGCCGAGCAGTTTGAGACTTGCACATCCAAGTTCCCCCTGGATGGACTGGAGCAGTCGGGTGCTGAGGAGAGCTGGAGCCAACCCCGTTTATCCCCTCAGATCCGGGGGGCCACAGACAGTGCCAAGTGGGAAACGGCCTCCAAACAGGAGCCGTTCCCTGAGGAGCTCAGTATTTCAGGACTAAACCCACCTTCCAATCTAGACCTGGGCCAGCCGGCCAGCTGGATGGCTCTGGAGGAGCAGGAGGCAGCTGGGCATCCACACCCACAGCCCCAAAGGTCAGAACGTGGGGAGAGCCCATCCCAGCTGGAGCTGGCGTGCCAGGATGGTGAGGGGCGAGCAGGAGAGCAGCCCGAGCCCCAGGAGGCAGAGCAGGGCAGGGCCTCCGCCAGCGAGGAGCCCCAGGGGCACTCGGCAGAGAGCAGGATAGACTTCAAGAAAGCCGATTTCTGGAAGCCAGACAGGGCAGAGGAGAGGCACACACAGAGAGCTTCAGCCCTGAGGAATCCCTTTACCCTGGCGCTGAGCCCCAATTCCCCGAGCAACCCCTTCGTGGAGAAGCCCCCAGCCCCTCTCCCTGTCCACGCTGTGCTGCCCGAAAAGCTTGAGCAGGGCGACTTCAGCTTCCTCAGCCTGCAGGAGGAAGCCCCCGGGCACGGCTTGCAGCCCACTAACGCTACCCCCCTGCATGCCAGCCAGCCCCTGGCCTTCTCCACCCCATTCCTCGTGGCTGCCACTAACCCCGAGCCGTGTGGTGCCCCCCGGAGCCCCGCGGGGGTCCCCGCCAGCCGCGCCGCCGCCCGGCCCTGCCCGCAGCCCGGGGACGCACAAGCTTCAGCGCTCCTGGTTCTGCCCAGGGAGACACGGCCGGCTGAGAAGCCGCTGGGCCAGCAGACGTCCAGGTGAGCACTGCGGGGAAGGTGAAGGGTGTGTGTGCGTGGGAGAGGTGAGGCCTGGCCCCTTCTGCTCTTGGCTCACTCCAAGGAGGCTGCTCCTCCTCTGCCCTCACCGCCCCCTGGTCGCAGAGAGCCCAGCCCGAGCTGCTGGGAGCTTTGGCTCTCTGGGATCCTGGGGGGAATGGCCTGGTGTGTTCCCTGGCCAGGGCAAAGGGTTTGATGCACCCACCACCTGCCCCAGCTGGAAATTCAGAGCTGCACCCACATTTCGTTCAGTGCTGGTTTTGGCTCCATCATCTTCCCCGTGCTTGCAGAATAAATGCCTTTCCCGTGCCTGCCAGGAGAGCTTGTGGCTGTTTCTGCTCTCCTGAGCTCCCTCGTGGCATGTGCACAGCTGCTGCCCCTGCCCTTGCCATCCATTCAGCTTTGGTTGCTTTCCTTTCAAGTGCCCATTGGGTACTGAAAACCTCCTTCTCTCCGTAGCCAAAAAAAGAGTTTTTCCACCAGGGCAGGATGCCCTTGTCCCCTCCCTCCTGCCAAGATGCCCGCTGGTGATGAAGCAAGTGGGATTTAGCCTTGAGGCTGATGGGAACGGGCAGGGTGGAAAGAAGGGGCTGTTCCTCCTCCCAGGTCAATCGTGGGTCTGTACAAATGCCATGATGCAAAGCTGGTGCGTTCAGGGCATGGAGTCTTGCTCTGTGTCCTTCAGTTCATCTCATTTTCCTGGTATTCAGTCCCCTGGTCTGCCTGGGCTCTGCCTGCCCGAGGACCGAGCTGTCCCAGTGATTTACCAAGCTCCAGCATGGATCAGCCTCACTGATCATGAGGCAAATGGAGCTTTCTGGGGGCACTGAAAGGGTAAAATCCCACCTGCCCCAAGAGCAGGAGTGGTTGTGGCCCTGGGGAGAGGAGGGGAGAGAGGATGGGGCCAGCAGAACTCACTGAGCTGCAGTCGTTCCACAAAGGGAGCCCTCCTTGGGTTGAGCATGAGGTGCAAAGTGATCTCAGGAGCAAAGATCAGCATCTGGCTGGGTCTGTCAGGTGATGTTTTTCCTTACTTAAGCCAATTCCAATCATTTTTAATTGGGTTATTCCTCCTCCAGCAGATAGCCTTCTTCAAAAATGGCAGAGATGCTGCCCAGAAACATGAATTTCATTATGTTGCATGGAAAGAGAAGTGTCCTGCCATCCCAAAGGGATAACTGAGGCAGTGAGGGAGGTGCAGGAATCTCTGTGCTGGTAGTGCCTGCTCGTGGTCATCCCCAGCCTGTGCATCCATCCAGGGTCCTGGGATGGAATGGGCTCGGATCCAAGAGCTGGATATCCTGGATGTCAGCGCTGGCTTCTGTTGTGACACATGGCCAGGAGGTCCTGGAACTTCCCTGCTTGGGTTCCTCCAGCACATTTTGGAAACCTGTGACTGAAGAACCTCTGAAGAGCTCCTGAGGCCTCTGGGGCAGGCTCTGAGGCTCTGAACTGCTTTGGACTGGGGAGATGTGATAACTGTCCCAGGGTGACAGAGGAAGGCCGGAAGGGATCTTTTCCCAATCCCCATGGCCATGCTTCCCTTCCCAGGATCATCTCCTGTTGGAATGGCCAGAGACACACTGATGAGGGAAAGATGGTAGAAAAAAGGTGGAAGGAAAAAGAAAAGATTCAGAGTTGGAATGGGCATTAAGTCCTGGCTGGGACAAAAGTGTCTGCAGGTGAAGGGGAGCAGGTACCTGGTGTGGGATGGTGAGAGTTTGGGGTGAGGGGGTTCAGTGCCTCCTCAGGAGAGCTGGAAACTGGGAGTGGGGTCCCATGGCCCCTTCCCAAGTGGCCAGAGGCTCTTTGGTCATCTTGTGTGGCTGCTGGGGCAAGGGAGCATCAGCTGCAACTCCCAGGTGTGTGGAAGGCTCTGTGCTGCTCTTGGGGATAGGGCAGGATGGCACCTTCACTGCTGGGAAGGTGACGCATCCCTGGGACAGGAGGGACAGCCTGGGACCGTGCCTTGGGAGCAGCACTGCTGGGAGGAGCCCGGCAGCTGTGCAGCTCCTGCCCCTGCACTGGAATCCGGCAGCTGTGCAGCTCCTGCCCCTGCACTGGAATCCAGCAGCTGTGCAGCTCCTGCCCATCCTTTGGGGCTGGCCCAGCGTCTCGTGGCACTTGCAGGTGGCACGTCACAGGTCCCGAGGTGGTGGCACAGGCTGTGCCTCCCTGGTGCCAGGAGTCGGAGAATCCCTGTGTTCTGAAAATGAGGTGTCAGGTTGAGTCGCCTCACCTCTGTGATCCTCGTGGAGCCCCTTGGTCCCAGGGGGGGTCCCAGCCACGCTGTGGTCGTAGCCCCTGCGCTGGCTGTGGGGATGTGACAGGGACTTCAGGGGCTCAAGGCTGTGATGAGCAGCCCTGGTGGCTCCCCCAGCCCTCTCCTCACCCCTGTCCTGCAGTGTCCAGGTCTTTGCTCCTGGAACTCGGAGCATGGCTTGGCACACCCCGGGCCAGGCCTGGGAGAGCCCATCCAAGCCCAGCCATTCCCATTTCTCCATGGAGTGCTGGCCCTTGGCTGCTGCGTGGTGCTCCAGGCACAGCAACTGGACCATGGGAGAGCGATTCCCTTGGATCTGTCCTCTGCTGGTTTGTTCTCTGTGAGGAGCATTTTCATGAGCATTTCCAGGCTTCCTTTGAGAATTGCTGAGGGAAATGCTCCCGTTTTTTCCCTGTGCTCTGCAGTGACCTTGGGAGCTCTGGTAAAAGCTGGGACAGGGCAAGGCAGGCTCAGAGAGGGTGACAGGGCTGGACCAGTGTCAGCCTGAGATGTTCCACCTTGGCCTTAAGCTCCATCATAACTCAGATCCACTTGGGATGCAGCTCTGGATTAGGAGCCTGAGCTGCTGATTCCACGCTTGAGTTGACTTTCAAGGACCAGGAGAGGGGACTGGCCCAGCTTCTTGGCAGGTCCACCAGGACTTCAGGCCTGAAGCTCCTCTGGAAGGACCTGGTGCCACCATCCGAGAACAAGCACAGCCCAAGGAATGTCTCCAGCTCTTGGATCCTCCCAGAGACAAACGGAGCAGGCAGAGCCCTGCTCTGCTCAGCCAAGCCCTGCACTCACCACCCTCAGTGGGAAGCAGTAGGATAATGATTTCTTTTCAAAAGTATCTTTTCCAGCCCTTTCCCTGTTCCCACTGGCCATGGGGCTGGCAGCTGCCTGCGACCACACCTGAGTGGGAATATCCCCCTGCTTTCAAACACATCCAAGCATTCCCACTGGTCAGCTTGGTCCCAGGGGGGTTCCCAGCCATGCTCTGTGCTGGCTGTGGGGATGCACAAGGTGACAGTGACATTTGGGGCTCAGACCTGGCTGTGATGAGCAGCCGTGGTGGCTCCCCCAGCCCTCTCCTCACCCCTGTCCTGCAGTGTCCAGGTCTTTGCTCCTGGTCAGGGTTTATTCCCAGTGGGCAGTGCTGGAGCCTCATGTGCAGAACAGCAACTCCTCCAGCCCCTGGCACTGTCAGTGACTCCACCTGAGGGCTGTGGGATCCCTCTCCATCTTTTCCAGCTGCCCAGGAATCCTGGGCTCTGTCCATTTGCTCGGACAGCTCTGCCAAGGGATCAGAGTCACGGAGTGTCCTGAGCTGGGAGAGACCCATAGGGATCACCCAGTCCCACCCCAGGCCCTGCACAGACGCCCCAACAATCCCCCCTGTGCACCCCTGGCAGCGCTGTCCAAGGGCTCCTGGAGCTCTGGCAGCCTCGGGGCCGTGCCCATTCCCTGGGGAGCCTGAGCAGCGCCAGCACCCTCTGGATGGAGAACCTTTCCCTGATATCCTAAACCTGCCCTGGCCCAGCTCCAGCCCTTCCCTGAGCCTGTCCTTGGGCACCAGAGGGAAGAGATCAGGGCTGCCCCTCTGCTGCCCCTCGGGGGGAGCTCATCCTTTGGCTTGTTGGAGGAGGTTGGTGGCTGCCAGTGCTGTCCCCTCCCAGCACATGGACAGCAGGAGGCACCATCGTGGCTGAAGAGGATCTCCACATCCTTGGTATGTCCTGATCCCAACACCATGGACGAGGCACAAGGCCACAGCACCGCTGGGACACACAGCTGGCGGGGTTGTCACCCACGAGACAACCCATCATCCTGAGCTTTGCAGAGCTCCCAGGTGGAGGTGTGGATGTTTCAATCCCGAGGATAGAAGTTTGGATGATTCCATCCAAATGGATGGAAGTTTGAATGTTTCTATCCCGAGGATGGAAGTCTGGATGTTCCCATCCCAGAGGTTGGATGTTTGGATGATTCCATCCCAGAGGATAGATGTTTGGATGATTCCATCCCAATGGATGGATGTTTGATTGGAAGATAGGTGGAAAAGATGGAAGTTTGAATGTTTCTATCCCGAGGATGGAAGTCTGGATGTTCCCATCCCAGAGGGTGGATGTTTGGATGATTCCATCCAAATGGATGGAAGTTTGAATGTTTCTATCCCGAGGATGGAAGTCTGGATGTTCCCATCCCAGAGGTTGGATGTTTGGATGATTCCATCCCAGAGGATAGATGTTTGGATGATTCCATCCCAATGGATGGATGTTTGATTGGAAGATAGGTGGAAAAGATGGAAGTTTGAATGTTCCCATCTCAATGGAAGGAAGTTTGGATGTTTCCGTCCCAATGGATGGATGTTTGGATGTCCCCATCCCAGAGGATGGATGTTTGGATGTTCCCATCCCAAAGGATAGAAGTCTGGGTGTTTCCATCCCAGAGGATGGATGTTTAGATGTTCTCATCCCAGAGGATGGATGTTTGGATGTTCCCATCCCAATGGATGGATGTTTGGATGTCCCCATCCCAGAGGGTGGATGTTTGGATGTTTCCATCACGAGGATGGAAGTCTGGATGTTCCCATCCCTGAGGATGGAAGTGTGGATGTTCTCATCCCAATAGGTGGATGTTTGGATGTTCCCATCCCAATGGATGGAAGTCTGGGTGTTTCCATCCCAGAGGATGGATGTTTAGATGTTCTCATCCCAGAGGATGGATGTTTGGTTGGAAGATTGATGGAAAAGATGGAAGCTTGGGTGTTTTCGTCCCAATGGATGGATGTTTGGATGTTTCCATCCCGAGGATGGTGCACAGCTGTGCCTGCTCCTTGCAGGGAGGGAGCATCAGGTCACTTCTCTTTCCATCACGCTGAGAAGGAGCTGGAGTTTGTTCAAGCCCAGAAAGAACCTTTTGGGCCAGAAGTGAGGCAGAAATAAATGAAAATGTAATTCCCCCTGAACTGGCTCCTCACCCTGCCTGTGCCCTCCTGGAGGGGGACAAATTCTGTGGTGGCTTTCAGGCAGGTGACATTCAACTCCTGTGCTGCAGCATCAGTGGTGACCCCAGACTAATCTGGGGGTCCCTGGGCAGCAGAAAGCTGCTCTGGGCAGTGGGTGCAGCAGCCTCTGATCACACTGGAGCTGGGAGCTGTGACCCACAGCGTTCCCAGTGAGGATGGGCACCAGTATCTCAGCCAAACACCTGTGCTGGGGCTCCTTATCTCCCACCTGGGTGGGAGCAGCCCCAGGGGCTCTGCCCTGCCCTGCTGGCTGTGCTTGGAGCAGGAGAGCTTTGGGCAGCACAGACAGCAGGGTTCAGGTTGTACCGGGCGGTGCCATCCCTGCACAGCCCCGGGGAGAGGGAGCAGCCGAGGGTGCTGATTGTCCCCCCCTTGTTCCCCGCAGCCCCCACCCCGTGAAGCCGCTGAGCGCTGTGCAGGAGGGCTCCAGCGAGAGGAAGCAGCAGCACAGGGCCAGCCTGAGCTCAGCCCTCAGCAATGGCCTGGAGAGGCTGAAGATGGTGACCACGAGCAGCGTCCAGCCCGTGGCCCCGACCTCCCACCCGGACAAATCTGACCCCAAAGTAAAGGTAGGAGCCTGCCCCGAGGTGAGGCTGTGCCACACCTGCTCCAGGTGTGCTGGTGGCTGGAGCTGCTGTGGGGGGAAGCAGAGCAAGGTCCTGCCATGGGGGGTGGGGTGTGGATCCAGGTTCCCGTGAAGCCGCAGGCTCTGCACCTCCTCACCCCATGGTTCTCCCGTCACCTGCTTTCCTGTGGTTTGGGGCTGTTGTTGTGCAGTGTCTGAGTGAATCCCTGCTTGTAGAAACATGGAATGGGTCGGGTTGGGAGGAACCTCCAAGCCCATCCAGTGCCACCCCTGCCATGGTGTCCTGGGGTGACTCTGCTTGAATTTGCCCTTCTGGAGGGACCCCATTTGGAGGTTTTCTCCCAAATTTTCCCTAAACTGGGACACATGGGCAGGGACACCTCCCACACTGACCCAGGGTGCTCCAAGCCCCCGTGTCCAACCTGGTCTCCATGAGATGTGGAAGGTGTAGTGCCTGCCTGGCTGATGCTCTGAAGGGTTCCTAATCCTGGCAGGGGGAAGGTCCTTCCTGGAGCTTTGCTGACCTGGGTATACTCCCATCACTGGTGTGTCGGGGCCAGCAAAGCACCTGTGACACCTCTGAGGACACAGGAAGGTGTCCAAGGGTGACTCCTCCATCCCTTTGTCCACTCCCTTTGCCTCCCCAGTGTCACATGGAAAACGCTGCAGGGGTTCACCTGAGTGAAGGACAAGCACAACTCTGCTGCTCTCAGAAGCCCTGAGGGTGCTGCAGGGAGTTCAGCTGGTGCTTTATGAGCCTCTCCGTGGGTCCCCTGTGCTGCTCCTACCTCTCCAGTCTGGAAAGCAGGAGTGCCCTGGCTGTTGCTGCATCCTGCAAACATTACCAGGAGTAAAGGTTTTAATTCCAGTCCCTGAATGTCCCTCTTGGTTCCCACCAGGACCCTGCCCCGCCGGACCAGTCAGCCAAGTATTACCACCTGACCCACGACGAGCTGATCCAGCTGCTGCTGCAGAAGGAGGGCGAGCTGAGCAAGAAGGAGGAGCACATCCAGGAACTGGAGAACTACATCGACCAGCTGCTGGTGCGCATCATGGAGCAGTCCCCCACGCTGCTGCAGATCCCTCTGGGCGGGGGCCAGGCCCCCTGAGCTCGCCCAGGGCGCAGCAGCCAGCAGAGCTCTGCCCCAGTAACCACGCTGCCGACACCCCTGCGCTCCCTCCTCTCACCCGAGGGCTCCAGTGGCTTCTGTTCCCACCCTCAGCAGGAAGGGTTGTCTGCTCCTTGCCAGCCCAAGCTTGCCCCAGCCCGGCTCCAGGGAGCTGTAGGGTGATGGGCTGCCAGCACCCTATGGGGAGGAGCAGAGCCCTCTGTAGCTGTCACCAAGTGCCACCTCCCGGGCACTCCTCCTGCCAGAGCTTTAAGTGACCCCTGGACATCTGAGAGCTGGAAACCATCTCCTCGTGACTTCATCCTGCTGCTGCTCCTCTGCCCACGCTCCTACTCCTCTCTCCCCTGAGGTGGTGTCCCCTGGCTGCTGGTTGGGCTGGTGGGTGGCGCTGGGGACACTCCGACCCAGCGAGGCTCCCCCAGCCCGTTCCTGAGCAGAGCCTGTGGGATGCCCCTTCCCCTCCTGCCCCGGTTGCCCCCAGGGAAGGGTGAAGAGCCACCTGCAGTTTGTGGAGGTGCTCCACAAGGGAAAGCAGTCTGAGGGCCGGGGGTGGTGGCAGAGCCTGGCTGGGCCACGCTGGCCCTGTCACAGCACCAGTGCCAGGGTGACACCGCCTGGGTCCTTCATGGCTGGACTGGGAATATGGGAAAGGGAAGGTGGGACGGTGCCCTGGGAGTGCTGCAGGAGATCCTCTGCATCCCCCACCCAGCACGGGGCTGAGGAGTGCAGAATCCACATGGAATTTCCCCTCGGTATTCCCAGGAATGGCTGCTCATGCCTGCCCCACCTTGCCTCTGCCTCATCTGTCCCAGCACAGCAGGAAAACGCTCCCGGAGCAAGGCCTGGGGCTCTGACCCCTCTGCAGGGCCCCTGCTGGGTCTGACGCCCCAAACTCTCCTGGCACAGCCCACAATTCCCAAATCCTCACAGGACCCTCCCAGGCAGGGCAGAGCCCAGCCCGCTCCCCCTGAGCACATCCACAGGCTGGGATCAGCCTCAGGGGCTGTGGGGCAGCTCTGTCCACTGCTGAGCCCCGAGTGAGCACCCAAAGGGCTCAGATTTACCTGCCTGAGCGATTGAATAGGAGGTACTGCAGAAAGGGAGAGGAAGGGTGCTGTTCCCTCCCTCATCCTGCCAGGATTTTGGCTGGAGAAGGTGCCTGTGCAGACAGAGGGGCAGTTGGAGTGGGATTTCAACATGAAAGGCTTCTTCTCCCTCTTCTCTATCTCCCGAAGTTACTGGGCTCTTTTAAAACCCTCCCTGCCCTTCTCTTTACTTGCTTCAATATAGGCCATGACTTGGAAGAATGGTGCCTTTTGCCATAGGCCAGTAGCAGTTCCCTACCCCAAAAAAGGCCCTTGGAATCCCATTCTCATTCCCACACAACCTGCCTGGGGCAGGCTCCTCCTCTGTTTTCCTTCTCAGCCAAGAAAAGGGAGTTAATTGTTACCCACAGAGAGCAGAGCCTCCCCACCAGGTGCAGGAGCCCTGAGTCCTTCCAGGAGTTCTGCACAGCAGCTCAGGAGCAGTGGAGGCAGAAATCAGGAGCTGACAGGGCAGGGAAGGGCAGGCTGAGTATTCCAAGATAAAATACAGCTGGAGAACAGACGGTATTGGGTCAGGAGAAAAGGAGCTCTGGTCCTGTCCAAGCCTCAGACCACTGCTGGGGGAAGAGGATTTGTTCCCTGGGAGAACACCAGCCATGGACCTGCCTCTCCTGTCCTGGCAAATACCTGAGGGTTTGCACTGCTCCAGCTGCTCCTCCTGTGTTTCTGTTCCTCCTCCTCTCTGTGTTTCTGGGGTGGGATGGGAGTGTCCAGGGAAAGGTGTTTCTCCCATTTCAGAGAGTGCCAGGAGCCTCTCTGCCTGTAGGGTCAGATGCCATGGCCTGGCAGCCCGAGCCCCTCTCTGGGTGCCCACCTGTGTCCCTGTGAGCTGCAGGCAGTCAGGGAGGAGCTGTGGGCACCGGGAGTGCAGCGCTGGGAAAGCAGCAGGGCACTGAATGAATTCCCAGGAATGAGTGCTGGGAAAAGGGAGAGGAATTCCTCAGGGGGGCATTAACAGGGGAGGTGCAGAGCCCAACATCTCCCACGGGAGCCAGGGCCCCTCTCTGGCTCCCACTCTACACAAACATCCCGTTCTTGGCCCTGTGCCCCCGCAGGGGTGGGTGCTGGTGCTCCCCACACAAGTGCCAATGTTTATATGGATCCCACGGCACCTCCTTCCCACCTCTCCCTCCTCTCCCGTCGTGTCTCACCGCCTCCCTCAGCCCCCTCTGCCTTAGTCAGCTCTGCCTTGTTTTGCTCCAAAAGCCTGAATGTTTTGCACTTGAATATAAAAAGTTACTCTCAGAGCTCAGCAGGTTGTACCAGGTGTGCAGCCCTGCCAGGATTAGGTGCTTCCACATCTCCTGCCTTTCCAGCAATGAGTGCTTCCACATCTCCTGCCTTTCCAGCAGTAGGTGCTTCCATATCTCCTGTTTTTAGCAATACCTGTTCTATTTCCTCATCTCCTGCCTTTCTAGCAATACCTGTTCCCCCTTCTCCTGCCTTTCTAGCAATAAGTGCTTCCACATCTCCTGCCTTTCCAGCAATACCTGCTCTATTCACTCATCTCCTGCCTTTCCAAGAATACCTCTTCCTTCATCTCCTGCCTTTCCAGCAATTCCTGTTCTATTCCCTCATTTCCCACCTTTCCAGCAAAAGGTGTTTCCGTATCTCCCATTTCCAGCAATACCTGCTCCTTCCATCTCCTGCATTTCCAAGAATACCTGTTCCCTCATCTCCTGCCTTTCCAACAATTCCTGTTCTATTCCCTCTTCTCCTGCCTTTTCAGCAGTAAGTGCTTCCACATCTCCTGCCTTTCCAGCAATAGGTGCTTCCATATCTCCTGTTTTTAGCAGTACCTGTTTCATTCCCTCGTCTCCTGTTTCCAGCAATACCTGTTCCCTCCTTTCCTGCCTTCCCAGCAGTAGGTGCTTTGACATCTCCAGCCTTTCCAGGAATTGCTGTTCTATTCCCTCATCTCCAGCAATTGCCTTTCCAGCAATGAGTGCTTCCACATCTCCTGCCTTTCCAGCAGTAGGTGCTTCCATATCTCCTGTTTTTAGCAATACCTGTTCTATTTCCTCATCTCCTGCCTTTCTAGCAATACCTGTTCCCCCTTCTCCTGCCTTTCTAGCAATAAGTGCTTCCACATCTCCTGCCTTTCCAGCAATACCTGCTCTATTCACTCATCTCCTGCCTTTCCAAGAATACCTCTTCCTTCATCTCCTGCCTTTCCAGCAATTCCTGTTCTATTCCCTCATCTCCTGCCTTTCCAGCAATGGGTGCTTCCATATCTCCCATTTCCAGCCATACCTGTTCCCTCCTTTCCTGCCTTTCCAGCCATACCTGTTCTATTCCCTCATCTCCAGCCTTTCCAGCAATTCCTGTTCGCTCATCTCCAGCCTTTCCAGCAATTCCTGTTCCCTCATCTCCAGCCTCTCCAGCTATTCCNAGGTGTTTCCGTATCTCCCATTTCCAGCAATACCTGCTCCTTCCATCTCCTGCATTTCCAAGAATACCTGTTCCCTCATCTCCTGCCTTTCCAACAATTCCTGTTCTATTCCCTCTTCTCCTGCCTTTTCAGCAGTAAGTGCTTCCACATCTCCTGCCTTTCCAGCAATAGGTGCTTCCATATCTCCTGTTTTTAGCAGTACCTGTTTCATTCCCTCGTCTCCTGTTTCCAGCAATACCTGTTCCCTCCTTTCCTGCCTTCCCAGCAGTAGGTGCTTTGACATCTCCAGCCTTTCCAGGAATTGCTGTTCTATTCCCTCATCTCCAGCAATTGCCTTTCCAGCAATGAGTGCTTCCATATCTCCTGCCTTTCCAAGAATACCTGTTCCCTCATCTCCAGCCTTTCCAGCAATTCCTGTTCCCTCATCTCCAGCCTTTCCAGCAATTCCTGTTCCCTCATCTCCAGCCTTTCCAGCAATTCCTGTTCCCTCATCTCCAGCCTTTCCAGCAATTCCTGTTCCCTCATCTCCAGCCTTTCCAGCAATTCCTGTTCCCTCATCTCCAGCCTTTCCAGCAATTCCTGTTCCCTCATCTCCAGCCTTTCCAGCAATTCCTGTTTGCTCATCTCCAGCCTTTCCAGCAATTCCCGTTCCCTCATCTCCTGTTAGCAGCAATCCCTGCCCCTGCCATCTCCAGGAGCCAAGGTGTGCACAGCTCCCCTGGCGCTGGAGCCGAGCAGTGATGGATGTTCCGTGTCTGTCGTCGAGTGTCCAGCACCCGGAGGTACCTCCTTGTGTTTGGGAAGGTGTCTTACAGATGCTCCCCTCTCTGGTCTCTGTTTTCCAACCCCTCTGGGCTGGGAATGTGGGGTTTTCCCCCCTCACCACACATTTTTTGTTCTGTGCAGAAGAGCAGCACAGCAGCGCTGGAGTGGATATCTGTGGTGTTGGTATTAAACCTCCACATTCCCAAGGGAATTGTTTTGAGGCTTCCTCAGAGAGGGAGGGGATGAGGAGGAGAATTGGGAAATGTTCTCAAGTTGCCCATCTGGGATTTCTCTCTGTGTTTAGTGGCTGAATCTCCCTATTGAGTGATTTATTTGGGATCCCAGGGGCAGGAGCAGCGTTCCTGCTCCGTGTTCCTGGCTGTGCTCTGAGCTCTGTCCCTCACTGCTGAGCCCAGCACACCCCAAAGGTTTTCTGGGCCAGCAGCAGCTTCTCCCTGTTGTGTTTTAAGCACAGCCATGCCAATTCCCCGTGGTTTTGCCTTTCTCCTGGAGTTTGTTTTTCCACGCTCGAGCTATTCCTCGAGGCTGCCGCGGGGTGCTGTGCTCTGCCTTTGCTGTCAGCCCACAGTTGGGTTTTTGCTTCTCCAGAACTTTGGCCAATGGTTTCTTTTCCCCTTGCCTGGTCCTCCTGGCCACGCGTGGGCCAGAAGAACCACCAAGGTTTATCCTCAAACTGGAACAAACCTGAAGGATTGTGGATTCTCCAGTGTGTGCTAGACTCAGCCTTGTCTGGGAAGGAACCACCGTGTTTGGGGTTAAAAACCTGGAAAAACATCCCCAGGTGGGAGAAGTGTCAAGGTTTTTGGAGTTGTTGGTTTCCCTGTTCTTCACGTCTGCAGGAAGTGGGTTCTGTGTGTCTCATGTTTTAAGAGTTGCAACTAATGTTTATAAAGAGCTTGTTATTTACGTTTTAAGCACTTTAAAAAAAATAAAAGTTGTTCAAGCTGTTCCTAGACACTTCTGATTCATTGACAACAGCGTCTGTGCTGACGGCGCCTGGACACTGAGTGACATTTCTGTTCGTTTGCTGCAGGAGGAGGAGGAGGAGGAGGGTGTCCAACTCCCCCAGCAGCTTTTCCACCTGCCCTGACAGTCCCCTATGCTGGGGAATGCTGCAGGAAGCTCAAGTTCCTCCCCAAATACTGCTCCTGGCTCAGGTGTGGGGCACATTCAGGATTCTTACAGGTTTCTTGTGTGGTGCCCTGAACATCCACAGAGTGTGGCTGGGATTGGAGTGGGGTCAGGGTGAATATTGGGGAATTCCTTCCTGCAAAGGGCTGTCCAGGCCTGGCCCTGCTGCCAGGGCAGGGCTGGAGTCCCCATCCCCGGGGGATTTCAAAGCCCTGTGCATGTGGCACTTGGGGACACGGGGCAGTGGTGGCAGCGCTGGGCATGGTTGGAATGGATGATCTCAGGGATTTTCCAGCCTGAACAATTCCATCATTCTCTGGGCATGCAGCTCCCCTGCTGCTCACCCTGCACAGCAGGAGGGTCAGGGTTGGTGCTGCATTCCTGGGGATTTGGGGAAAATCAGGGGAAGGGAAGGGGAAGGGGAAGGGGAAGGGGAAGGGGAAAGGG
>WBMY01010683.1:4860-16434 GCA_013397315.1 Donacobius atricapilla | reverse complement strand
TGGCTTGCCAACCTCACCAGGGAATTGTCACCCTTGGTACCAATGGAATGGGCGTTGGGTTGTGTCCACCTAGAACCTTTCATAGGACAAGAGATCGTGAGCTTTCAGAAGAGCTGTCTCCTCCACACCTGACTTCTGGGTATGTGGAGAAGGGCTCTTGTTCAGGCCACCTCTGTCCCCAGGTGGGCAGGGCACATCCTTGCTGTCACCACGCAGTGCAGATGACCAGGGAATATATGTTGTGTGCGTGTGAAACCATTTAGGCTGATAAAAAAACTCATAAAACCACTTTCAGTCCCTTCTGAGAGAGGCAGGACCTCTTAACTTGGGTGTAGGTGTGCATTTTTGGGATTGTCCCTGGAGACCTCTCCCACTATCCACAACAATCCTGCACCCCTACTTAGCCCCCATCTGACTCGACGCTTGCCTCGACCCAGCCACCCTTTGAGATGAGCTGTGGGTTTCCACAAGAGCCATTCCATGGAGGATCTCCTGCCTCCTCCCACAGCCCATATCCTTACAGGGCTTGGAGCAACCTGGGACCGTGGAGGTGGCCCTGCCCTTAGGAACCGGAAGGGCTTTGAGGTCCCCTCCAACCCGACCCCATCAGTGCAGGGGGACATGGGGCACATCCAGGAGCCACAGGGAGAGGGTGACTCCCCTTGGAACGGGAGGGACGCTCCAGCTGGAGAGAGAGGGAGCTTTTTAATGAGGAGGAGGAGGAGGAGGAGGAGATGCTTCTTCTCCCTTCTAGACACCACAGACGATTGCAGGCACTCTTGGCAGCGCGTCAGGCACGGGATCGGTGCGTTCTGTTCATTAAGGAGCGACTGGCGCTCGTGGCAGCGCTGAGGAAACGTTCCAAGGGCTGTGGCAGGATGCTCTGGGCACTGGGGAGGCTGCTCCTGGCTGCTGGGCCCGGCGTGAGGCTCACCCGCTGCTGGGAGTGCCCTTGGGAATGGATTCTTTGGGAATGCTTTGCTAGGGGGCCACTCCAAGCTTGGCAAACCACCCCCTTCTCTGCTTTAGGGGCTTTATCCTTTTCCTGTAAATTTTCAGGGAGCTGCGGGAGGAGTTGTGGTGCTGCCGTCCCGTTGGCTTCATCCCACATTCCCTGTTTTCTGCTCCTCCTGCTGCCCAAGGTTGGACAGCCCAGTCTGGAAGCCAACAGCATTGTGGGGTCACCGAGGAAGGGGGTTGGAATTTGTCCAGGGTTTATGGATCCTGTGTTGGCCCTGCTCCGTTTGGGCTGCAGCACCGCTCACATTCCTGCTCCCACCACGGCCTGGGAGAGCCCAGCCCCTCCATGCCTGGCTCAGACTCTTCCATGGAGAGCCCAGCCCCTCCATCCTCAGCTCAGACTCTTCCATGGAGATCTCAGCCCCTCCATGCCCGGCTCAGACTCTTCCATGGAGAGCCCAGCCCCTCCATGCCCAGCTCAAACTCTTCCATGGAGAGCCCAGCCCCTCCATGCCCGGCTCAGACTCTTCCATGGAGAGCCCAGCCCCTCCATGCGCAGCTCAGACTCTTCCAGTTCTTTATTTCCCCCATCTTGACCTTGGCGTTTCCTTCCAAACTTCAGTGCTGGAGAGGAACCCCGGCGCATTCCCAAGGGATCTGCGATTCCCCAAACCTTCCCTGCCAGGTGCTTTCCCCTCCTGCCTTTGCCTGTTCTTTCCAGGGCCTTCCCAGGTTTTTTTATCTGTTGAGATCTCTGCTTTAGCTGACAAAGCCCCCTCAGTTGTTTTGGGCAGGATCAGCGAGCTGGAGCGGTTGGAATTCCGGCCAGATCCCCGTGGGATGCCAGCACTCCTTTCTCCTGGGAGCAGCTCTGAGGCTGTGCACAGGGACCCTGACCTGGAACTGGGGCTGAGACAGACACGGGGCAGCCTTATCCCTGCGGGGAGAACAAGGAGAAGTTCTGTGCTGGGAACAAAAGCCTCGGGAGCAGAGCCGGCCCCTGGGGAGTTGGTTGAGAGCGGAATTCCCGTCCCGCCGTGACCCGGAGCTCTGGGCAGGATTTGGGGCAGCAGCAGGGACAGCTCCAGCCCAGAGCCCCGCTGGGGTTCTGAAACGCCCTTTCCCTGCCTGCCTCTGCGGCTGCCCTGCTCTCCCTCCTCTCCAGGCGATGTTCTGTCGAGTCACCTTTTCCCAGCTCCCTGCCGGAAAGGCTCCGTCTCCCGCTGGAAACGGGGCTATTTTTAGGTGAAAAAAAGAAATGAGGACGTTGGGCTTGAGAATGTGTGATGAGGACTTAATTTTCTGACAAGTAGGGCTAATTTGTTAGAAATACTCCTCTTTTTCCCCCGCTTCTTTATTTCCTGATATTATTCCTTTTCCTTTGAGGATTTGCTGAGCACTCCCTCTCCCAAAGCCTGCTGCATGTTCCCAGTGCTCTGGGGTGGGTGCCTGGAGCCCAGACATTTATCCTGGGCAAAATCCAGTGGGGAGGTGTCCCTGCACATGGCAGGGGTGGGACTGGATGGGCTTTAAGGTCCCTTCCCACCCAAACTATTCCAGATTCCATGTCCCAGATCAGCTGGCAGAAAGATGAAGATGCAGGAGATGAGGAGAGGCCTCAGCTGCTGCTCAGTGTGAGGTTATTGTTCAACAAATGGGATCAAACTCCTCTGTCCTACAGGGATGTCACTGTGGAGAAGGGACTGGCTTAAAAGGGGCGAGAAGGATCATGGGATCACAGCCTGGTTTGGGTTGGAAAGGATCTTAAAGCCCAGCCCATCTGGGAATTCCAGCCCAGCCCCTGCCCACCCTCCCAGCCAGCAATTCCTGCCCAAGATCCCAGCCCAAGCTCCCCTTTCCCAGTGGGAGCCATTCCCTGTGTGCTGTCCCTGCAGGCCTTGTCCCCAGCCCCTCTGCAGCTCTCCTGGAGCCCCTCCAGGCCCTGCCAGGGGCTGGCAGCTCTCCCTGGAGCCTTCCCTTCTCCAGGGGAGCATTCCCAGCTCTCCCAGCAGAGCTGGCTCCAGAGCAGAGGGGCTCCAGCCCTGCAGCAGCTCCGGGGCCTCCTCTGGATTTATTCCAGCATCTCCACGTCCTGCTGCTGTTGCCTTGGCTTTTTTTACATCCCCATCACCCAGGACTGGATTTAAAGGGGAATTTGTTAGTTTGTGTCTCATGTTATGAGTTTTAACCCCCAGCTCCTGCTCCTGAGAGGTTCCTGTGCCCTGTCCTGGCTGTGCCCCCCCAGGAGCAGACCTGGCCCTGCCCGTGGTGGTGGCTCTGAGCTGCAGAAGCTTCTCCCGTTGCAGTCTTGGCCCTTTGCCTTTGGAAAACCGAATAAAAGACACCCAAGAGGCTCCACAGTTTTAGCCCAAACTTGCAGTGGGCTGGATGAGCCCACAAATGCCACAAACCTGGCTGTGCCTTGTCACAGTCCCCTTGCTCAACAGCTTCAATTGTCTTAATTTTGTTTGCTTTAGCTTAAATCTCTGCTAATTAATTTAAAGCTGACATGAGCCTGGTTTTGAGCTCAACCCCACCCCAAGCCTGCACGCTTGTTGCTCTGGCTTAATTAAATCCTGTTTGAAATCAGGCTGTAATTAAAGTGGTGAAGTTGTCCATGCCTCCTGCTCTTCCCAGGGTTGCCCAGCACAGAATTCCTTGGAATTCTTTTCCTCCTGAATGTGATTAACACCTCGATGATGGTCTCTGACCTTCTCTCAGATGCCTGGAGCCTACCAGGAGCAGTTTCCTTGTGGCTCTTGGGATCAGCTGGACCTTCAGGGCCCAGATCCATGGCCCAGATCCCAGATCCACTCCCGAGCTGCTGTGCCCTGGAAGGGAATTAATATTCCCAACCACTTCATCTTGCTCGCAGGCTGCTGGGAAGTGGTCCCAAAATAGCCCCGATTAATCACAGGAAATTTGTGATATTCAGTTTGCTCCCAGTTTACTACAGCAGCTGCTCCGGGAATTAAAGGGGGAAGGAGCCCGGGGATGGATTTTTGGGAGAAGAAGGTCAAACTCGTGGGCATCTCACAAGCTCTGTGCCTGGCATGAGGATGAGGGCAGGGCTGGAAATGAGCCTGGGAGAAGGGAAACCATCTCCAGTTCTCAGGGAAATTCGGGTTGGGTGGCAGTGAGGGCACTGAGCTGTTCCTGTGTCCAGGGGCTGCATCCTCTCATCCCATTTCCATCTCCTGACAGCTTTTGGTTTGCTGGATCATGGAATCCCAGACTGGGTTGGGTTGGAAGGGACCTTAAATCCCATCCAGGGCCACCTCTGCCATGGCAGGGACACCTCCCACTGTCCCAGGTGCCCCAATGTCCAACCTGGCCTTGGGCACTGCCAAGGATCCAAGGGCAGCCCCAGAAAATCTGGGAATTCCAGCCCAGCCCCTTGCCCACTCTCTCAGGGAAGAATTTCCCCCAAATTTGTGAATTGTTTGGAATAACTGGGACCTTTTTGGGGGGGGGGTTGTTTGTTTGTTTGTTTTTTGGGTTTTTTTTGTTGTTGTTCTGGGGGTTTTTTTGCCTTGTGTTTTGTACGCAGCTCTGTGAAAACCAATCTTGAATTGAAAAAACCCGTTTGGCTTCTAGTCAGGAGAATAAAGTGGGCAGCAGGGAATGACCTGGATGATGGGAAGCCGAGCAGTGAGGCAGCTTTCCACATCACCTGAAAGGGGAAAACACGGAGTCCCACGGCTGGAGCGCAGGGAAACAAGGGATGTTTGTTGTTCAGGAGCTGGACAGGCCTGGCAAAGGCACTGCAGGAGGAGGGAGCAGCGAGTGTGGAGGGAGGGTGGTGAGGGGGAGCGCAGGGAGCCCTCGTGGCTCTGGGATGGAGCCTGGCTCTGTTTGGGGTGGTTCTGATGAGCCTGGCTCTGTTTGGGGTGGTTCTCCTGAGCCTGGCTCTGTTTGGGGTAGTTCTGTTTGGGGTGGTTCTCCTGAGCCTGGCTCTGTTTGAGGTGGCTCTCACAGGGCTCTTGGTGTTGGGAAATGAGGCCCTGACTCACCAGAGTCCAACAAAACCAGGGGAAACCTGTTCAGGCTCAGCTTCCCTGGTGGTTTTGGTGTTCTCTGACCACAGGGTGGACAAGTTCAGGCGGCACCACTGTGAAACAAATCCCTCATTGCTTCCTGCCCTGGCACAGGAATTCCCGGGTTTGCTGGGGCTGCCCCTGGATCCCTGGCAGTGCCCAGGGCCAGGCTGGACATGAGGCTTGGAGCAGCCTGGGACAGTGGGAGGTGTCCCTGCCATGGCAGGGGTGGCACTGGGTGGGATTTAAGGTCCCTTCCATCCCAGACATTCCCCGATTTCAGGATTTGGGCACTCTCAGCTCCCCAGCTGTGAGTCAGCACCAGCGATGGGCAGGAGAGGAGCAGGAATGTGGGGCTGGGATAACATCAGGATGGGGCTGAGCTGCTCAAACCTGCCCTTAGGCTGGGCCTTGCTGAGCTTGGCCAGGCAGGAGCAGGGCAGGAGCTCAGTGCCAGCCAAACCCAACCCTGGGACATGGGACCAGCTTCCCAGGAGCCTGGGCAGCTGGGAAATGGGAATTGGTAATTCTGAATGATATTTCTACCCTGCCCCTTTGAACTTGAGGTCTCCTTCCCCCTGCTGTGTCATTTACCCCTTGGTCAAGTGGGTTTAAAACACCAAAGCTCCATTTCATTCTGTTTAATTCTATTTAATGCTGCTTTTCTCAGCGTGTCGCAGTGATAAAGGCAGTGGGGAAGTCAAGGCCGCCCAGATTTATCCTGCTGTTGTTTGAGGCAGTAATTCCAACTGTTTCGCAGGAATTCCAACTGCTCTGGGCTGTTCTGGGGGCTGTGGGATGAGCAGTGGGATGGCTGAGGGGTGGAGGGGCTGAGTCAGGGATTGCTCACGTCCCCCTGCACCCCTGGCACGTGTTGGGCAGCGGTGCTGGGGAGGGTGCTGGCAGCTGCAGGGATCCTCACGCCCAAAATAAAAGGGAGGCAGCAAAATGTCAAGCTCAAAAACGCTCAAAAGTACCAGAATTAGTGTTAATTAGAGCTGTGCTCATTAAAAACCGCTGTGCTTTTTTTCCCTGGAGTTGTGTGGAGCCGTTTTATTCCATTTTGGAGGGGGTTCTTTTTTTTTTCGTGCGGAAGGTGGAAGAATCACAGAGCTTTGTGAGGACAGGTTGCGGTGGGGTGGCCAGCAGTGTCCTGGGCAGGGCCCTTGCAGGGGGATTCCTGCTGGAATCGGGGGGCAGAATCCCTGGATGAGCAGGGAAGCAGCAGCAGCACGTTCTGGGAAGCGGTGCCAGCAGTGATTAAACGCCGTTCCCGCTGCTCCATCCACACTCCAGGCCTTTATTTATAGCCCATCCCTGCAGAGCAAACCCAGCAGGAGAATGGGCCACGTGAGGATGGAGGATTCCCGGGAGCCCAGAGCTCCGTGATGTCCCTGGCCATGATCCCTGGTGGGCCCCGGCTCATGTGGAGAAGCCACCAGCCACAGAGGTGTGGGGCTGCCCTGTGTCCACTGGGCCTGGGGGTCTGGAATTCCCCTGCCTCTGGATCATGGAATCCAGCTGATGCTGGAGTGATGATGCTCCTGTATCCCAAGGGCTCCTGATCCCTCAATATTTCATGGTCCTGTGCTTAAGAGTTGGTACAAATTCCACTGATATTTTTATTTTCGCTGTTTAAATACTGAGTCTCCTTCTCTCCTTGCCTCTGGAGCTGCCCATGACCTTCCCCTCCTGTTGCACAGATCCTTTCCCCTTCTTCCAGACTCTTCTCCTGGTTCTGGAAGTGCTCAGGGCCAGCTTGGGTGGAGCAGCCTGGTCTGGTTGGGCTCGTTCTTGGTGGCACATTGGGAAAAATCCAGGCTGGGTGTGTTTGTGTGGGGATAACTCAATGGAAAAGCTGCTGAAGAGGCTTTTGCTGGGAGCAAAAGGAGGGATCCAGGGAATCCTGGAGTGGTTTGGGTCTCCGATCCCAAATTACCAGTAAAGACCTCCTATATTCTTTCTTTTCAGTTGATACTTCATTCTGCAAAGGAAATAAACCCTGAAAGACAATTTCTCACTGAACGTGGGTTTTACTGTTGTTTTTTTTTTTTTTGTCTTCTGTTTTCCAGACTTCATTTTATGGCAGATTCAGGCACTTCTTGGACATCATCGACCCCCGCACTCTCTTTGTGACTGAGGTAATGTGTGCACACCTCTGTTTTGGAAAGGACTGGTTATTAGACAGCTGGAGATTAAAAACAATCTCTCCTGTGAACAGCAGAAGTAATGAACCTGTGTTTCCAGTGGGTTTGTGTCTCACAGGTGATTGATTGATTGCCCCAACGAGTGCTGTTAAGTCTGGAGCAGAAACTTGCCTTGCTTCAGGCACCAGTGAATCCACACCCCCCGGCTCCCTCTGCCAGCTGGGGAGGCCCTGAACCGGGTTTTGGCAAATTTGCCTCTGGTTTTGTCTTCTCAGGAGGAAAATTCCTGCAGGTCTTCATGGCAAAAATGCAGGTGAGGAGATGAGAGAGCAAATTTTTACACCATGGAGGAGTGAACGGGGTGGGTTGTGGTGCAGGTCTGCAGGGGCTGCACTCCAGAGGATCTTGGCTGTAGTTTTTCCTCGGTTGTTGCCCTGTTTGTAACAGGATTTGGGGATCCTGCTGCTTTGTTTCCATTCAGTGTTGTCCAGCTTTACTGCAGCTCCTTGCTTCCATCAGGTAATGACTGAGGGTGATGGGGAACCCTTGGGAGGGAATCGCTCTGCTCCTGGTCTGGAATTCTGCCCTTTGGCCAGAAAGCTTTGGATTTGCAGTGAAGGGGCAGCTGCTTTTTCCTTTTTATTTTATCTTTTTCCCCAGTGTCCACCCTGGGCCAGCCTGAGGCCGTTCCCTCTCCTCCTGTCCCTGTTCCCTGGGAGCAGAGCCCGACCCCCCCGGCTGTCCCCTCCTGGCAGGGAGTTGTGCAGAGCCACAAGGTCCCCCTGAGCCTCCTTTCCTCCAGGCTCAGCCCCTTCCCAGCTCCCTCAGCCATTCCTGGGGCTCCAGACCCTTCCCAGCACTTTTTAAGGGCTGAATCTCTTCTGCTCCTGGAGGGAACGTTCCTGCTCGTGGCTCTCCGTGGATTGCAGAGGGAGTTTGGGTGAACTCTGAGTTCAGTTCCTGCTCTGAACCCCCATGGGGTGACCTCTGGCTCAACCACGCACTTCTCCACCTTCCCGTGGTCACCTTCTCAAACCTTTCCAGGTTTTTGGGAGGTTGGAAAGGGTGGGAAGGGGGATCAGTTGGTGTAACTTCATTTTTCCAGACAGCTTTTGATGAGGTTCTTTCAAGAAGGTGAAACCTGGGGAACGAAAAGAACAAAGTCTGAGCGGCCCAGTTTTATCCTGGGTCAAAACTGGGCGGTTTTGGGTTCCAGAGTGAAGCTCAGCAAAGCAGGGAAGGTTTGGTGTCCGTGTCTGGGGCCGGGAAAGGACAGGGATGAACTTCGGCATCTTCAGGAATGGCCTGGGGGCTTTCCAGGGAGGGAAATGCCCTCTGGCATTTCCTCTGGGAGTTGGAATTCCGTGGCAGGGATGCCTCAGGAGACCTGCAGCGTCTCTGGTGATGTTGTCTTTCCCTGCAGAATTCTCTTGGCAAAATAGTGACCTGGGTCACTTCTTGGGGCACAAATTCTGCTTTTTACTTGTCCTGCTCGCTCTGCTCTGCGTGTTTACAATAATTGGGGTGTGCAGACTCAGAACTCCAAGGTGGTTTTTTTTGCTTTCCTGTGATGACTGAGGGCAGAAATGAGAACCTAGGAATAGAGCCCCAGGCATGTGCAGGGAGCTCCTTCCCACTGACAGATGGCTGCATCTCCCAGGCCTGGGGCTCCCAGGGAACAAACAAATCCCTCTTTGGCTTGGAGGAGCTTGTTGGCAAACGGGAAATAAAAGAGTAGCAAAATGAGTGTCTAATGGGAATGGAGGTGAATCCCATGGAAAATGCTGGGAAATGTGGTAATATGGAATTTTCCTCCATCCTTTTTTGGATGGTTGTGTCTTCCACCGTGGCATCCTGCTGTTGGCTGTGTTTTGAGGAGGGATGGAGGGACCTCTCCGAGTGGGGAATCGAGTGATGCTGAGGAGAATCAGTCTCAGTGGCACTCGTCCCTCACTCATTCATGCTCCAATAGAACAGATCCTTCACACAGGTAGAAACCTCCTTGTGTTTTAGAGGTTCTCGAGGAGGGAATCCTCAGGGGAGGGCTCTGAGCACAACTGGGCACTGTTGTGGCTGTGCTTTTACCTTCTGGGGGGACAATCACACTCAGCACCCCTCTAAGGGCAGAGGGGCTCAAACACGGCCCTGCCCTCGTGCCAGGGTTGCAGCCACCTTGGAAGAGGAGCTTTGGTGGCTGCTAATTCATCTCATTACTGCCTCCCTAATGAAATCATCCCTTGGCAGCTGCGAATTTGCAAACTTCTCCGGTGAGTGGGAAATGTGTCATTGCGGGGGTCAGCCAGTGCTGTCTCCGAGATGCCCCTCGGGGGGTGCAGGGCCCACCTGGGAGACCTGGGAGGGTAAAATCATTGGAGCAACGCTTTTAATTGCTCTGTAATTAAGGTCCATCGGGGGCAGCAGATATTTTGATAAGGTGAACTGATCCCATCTGACATCAGGCTGGACTCGCTGTTAACACTCTGTGGGAAGCTCTTCCTGCAGGAAGAGCTGATAATAATTCCAAGTGAGATCAGAACTCAGGAGAGCTCCGAAGGGGCTGCCTGATATCTGCCTTTGCTTTATCTCATTGTTCAGAGCCTGGATCTGCAGAGCATCTTGCATTCCCATATTTGGGTTTAAAATGGAAGCAGGATTAGATGTATGTTATTTATACGAACGATACCTTCTTACTCAGCAGATTGACTGTCTGTGTTTATTCAGTGTCACATCTGCTGGCTCCACTCGAACAAAAAGTTTCTGGCTCCTGTTGTCTGTCACTGTGGATCCAATACAATGGGGCCAGCTGGAGTCAAGTCTGCCGTGTGTGTCATCCCGGGGAGCAGGGAGACAGAGCCCCAAACCGGGCATGGCTGCTGCAGGGCACAGCTGGATCTCCGCACCCACGGGCAGCTGGTGCTGCTGGAGGCCACGGGACCCTTGGCTTGGGGCACGTCCCCCCTGGGTATAGCTGGGGTGAAGGTGGAACCCATGGAGCTGGGGGCACGCAGAGAGCATCCCCCCAAATCCCAGTCTAAGCCCAGAGTAAGCCCCAGCCTGGCCTCTGAACCCCAGCCCATCCCAGATCTCCTCCCAGAGCTCCCGTGCAGCCCTGGGCTCGCTGTGTGGGGTCTGTGGCAGGAATGTGTCGTGCTCCTGGCACGGGGACTTCCCTGGCTCTGTGTGTCACATATGGGGCTCTGGAGGCTGCTCCCAGCCATGTGCAGGCTCCCGGTGGGATCCAAGAGGAGACGAGGCAGGGATCTGCCAGGCAGACACAGCCCTGCAGCCAGGGGGGACAAGGTGAGAGCTCAGGGGAAGAGCTCAGGGCTGCCTGCAGGGCTCTGGCACGGGCTGCAGGTGTCTGTGGGACCCAGCTGGGCTGGCCCTGTGCTGTCGTGGCCGTCAGCCCAGGGATGGGGCTGATCTCCTGCTGGGGTTGTTCTTTCTCCTGCTGAGCACCAGCCTGGAGAAAAGGAGGCTCAGGGGGGACCTTGTGGCTCTGCACAACTCCCTGCCAGGAGGGGACAGCCGGGGGGTCGGGCTCTGCTCCCAGGGAACAGGGACAGGAGGAGAGGGAACGGCCTCAGGGTGGACATCAGCAGGAATTTCCCCATGGAAAGGGCGCTCAGGCCTTGGCAGTGCCCAGGGAGGTTTGGAGTGCCCATCCCTGGGGGGATTTCAAAGCCCTGTGGATGTGGAACTTGGGGACAGGGGGCAGTGGTGGCCCTGGCAGTGCTGGGAGGGTTGGAAAGGTCTCAGAGGGTTTTTCCAACCTGAGCGGCTCTGGACCTGTGTGGTTGTGTGGCTCACACCGCCCAGGGGCTGGGGGTAGCTGCGGCAGCTGGCGGGGGTTGTTCCGTGCTCTCCCTCTCCAGAAGGTGCCTGCAGGTGCTCTCCTGGCCCCTGGTGACTCCCCCTCGGCAGAGGGGAGGGTTTGACCCCAAACCACGCCAGAGATGCCATGGATGGAGGCTCATCCCAGCTGTGCCTCTCTTGAGCGCATCCAGGGGAGGCAGCGGGGCTGGTGAGGGGCTTGGGGCACAAACCCTGCGAGGAGTGGCTGAGGGAGCTGGGGTTGTTAATCCTGGAGAAAAGGAGACTCAGAGGTGACCTTATCACTCTCTAAAGGGTGGTTGTATCAGGTGGGGTCGGTCTCTCTCCCCAGGCAGCACTGACAGAAGGAGAGGACACAGCCTTGAGCTCTGCCAAGGGAAATCTAGGTTGGATATTGGGGAAGAGATTTTTATGCAAGGAGTGATGAAGTACTGGAATGATCTGCCTGGGGAGGTGATGGAGCCACCGTCCCTGGATGTGTTTGAGAAGATTGGATGTGGCGCTGGTGCCGTGGTTTAGTTGAGGTGTTAGGGCTGCGTTGGACTCGATGATCTTGGAGGTCTCTTCCAGCCCTGTGATTCTGTGCTGGCACAGCC
>WBMY01010677.1:0-10211 GCA_013397315.1 Donacobius atricapilla | reverse complement strand
TTTTTGCCCAAACAAAGGAACCCATGGTGTGGCTGAGCAAGCCCCAGCACAGCAGGAGCAGTGGCTCCCACAGCAACACTGCCAGCTCTGGTCCAGGGGCTCACCACGGGACATGGCTTTGCTCTCTCACTGACCCAATCCCCACAGTTAGTTGTCCTAAAGGGAGAGCTCTCAGCCCAAGCGTAGTATTGCCCCTTCACACAGCCCCTCGGGGGCTGAACAAGGAGGCAGAGGAACTGCTCACAAGCCCTGCAAAGTGTTTCCTGGGGCAGACAGGTTCGGGTGCTGTGTCTGAGCTAACAGCCACAAGGATTTGCTTGCTGAACGTCGCCTAAGCTGGGTCCCTGCCAGAGCTTCCAGATGTGAATCTGAATATGAAAAGTCCAGGAGGGAGCAGGTGACAGAGGCGCAGGCACAGGCTCCGAGCCCCATCCTGGTGCCGCCGTCCCAGCCCATCTGGGTTTGTCTCAGCAAGCTTACATAAGCTCTCAGGCATGGAAAAGAACACACATAATGGGTGTTTTCCTGTTTTTTTCATCTTCACTCATGAAAACAGCTCCCCAAAACCAGCATCAGTCTGCCGCAGCAAGTGCTGCCCACCACCAGGCACTGCAGGGAAGAGGAAGCCTAATTCTCTAACTGTCCACCTTCCGTCTGCTCCCACCATCCCTGACATTTACATTTCCAGATCGATAATCAATGCCAGAATCAATAACAGGGAATTTAGCTACATTATAAAAACAGTAAAATCAGCCAATACTGAGAAATGACTATTGAGTCTTATGTTTTCTGTACTCACTTAGTCTAATAATGGTGAATGATATTTTCCAAGTACATTATTCAGCAATAAAAACACCGAATTATTTGATCTCTTTCTAACCTTTTTGATTCTAAGCACTCTTTTTGACCCAGATTGAATGAGGCAACATCTGCAGAGCCTTTCACAAAATTGTACTCAGTGTGCACTATTGTAGGTCTGCTACCAAAGATAAATGTTATTATTTTAAAGCCATCATCCTTCTAATAGATGAGCAAACACACTGCATTAGCATAGCCTGCAGAGCTTGAGCACGGGTGAGAAAATGCCAGAGGGGTTTTGCTTAATGGAATTTTACATACCTGACTTAGGATGGGTTAATGCAATCCACCAACACGGGAATTTTAAAACCTGCCCTGTGGCATACACCTGCCATTACAAACGATGGTATAATCCGACAAGCTCCAGATCCCCGTGAGAACATGAAGGATTCATACCCAGATCTCAACAGGGCGTTGAGATGAGGACCTCATCTACAGGGCTCCAGCACACTTTGACCAGCACAGTTTATCACCGACCTGTCTGTCCTGGGTGCCAGCAGTGCTGCCGTTACCTGTGGGTGCTCAGAGTTTCCATCAGAGGATGTAGGAAGTGCAATACTTGTCACACACCTGCCTGCTGCAGCATCAGCTGCACTCCAGCCTTCACCAGACCTAGAACTCACGAGAATTCCATATTAAACAGGGAGACACCTCAAGGCTCAGCACTATCACCTGTCCAGCTGACATAAGCCATTACTTCCCTCCAAATTTAGACAAGGAACTGGAGGGAGACACTGAAGCAGTGATATTGTGCTGTCTTCTCCAGCAAACCCTCCAACAGGTGCCATGGACAAGCTCTTCCCCAACAGGAACAGTGAAACCGGGAGCTGCCAACAGCCTCAGTGTCCCTTTGACGAGCCCTGAGTGATGCTCTCCTGGGGAAAGTGGGGCCTGGAATGTGGGGTGCCCCAAGTCCCAACACAGCCCTGCCAGGGCTGCCTGCAGAGCACCCCACCCATCGCCAATTCAGAGCATGCTCTAATTTGAATTATAATTACACTTATAAGCACACAGATTACAACTATTTATGCTACCAATAAGACCATCCTGCATTTTAATTAACAAAAAATGATTGGAACTCAACTATAGCCTCTAGTGGGAACAATATTTAATAATTTATTGAAGCAAGGCCATGCCAGCCCCACAAGCAGCCTGGAAGGAGAGAAGTGGGCAGGGCTGGGGTCCCACCCATCTGAGCCCCCATACAAGACCAGGAGGTGCTGCCAGAGCAGGCAAGAGGCTGAGACAGAGGGCTCCCAGGAGAGATGGAGGGCTCACTCCTGGAGAGCCTGCAGGCAGAGCCTGGGGATGGAAGCAGGCAGGACACAATGCCTCTGCCCTTGCAGGCTGATGGGAAATTAGGAAAGACCTGAGCAGGGCATAGTTAGTGAGGGCAGGAGCACAAGGACGTGGAAGGGCACCTGGCTGATGAGCTTCTGTGGCTCGAAGCCCTCAGGAGGGACTTCAGGAAATGGCAGCTGGAAAATACAGCTCTTCCACCCAGCCAAGCAGATGCACACAAGGTTATTCAAAGGCTACTGCTCTTGGCCTCAGTGATGCTTCCGCATAAGCATGTGCTACATGTAAAGAAAATGAGAGGGAGAAACCACAGAGTTCAAATCACTCGATACAGCACAAATTCACTTGGGTATCGCTGTAAGAAAGCCCATAAAGTACCATGCAAGGCTATCCTTCTGATGAAATTTTAAAAAAAACTTACTAGAAATCGTTCCCAATTTAAGAGAAAATTCTTATCTGCCACATAAATATAGTTGCAAAAGCTTTTTTTATAGACTTCTAAAGTTATGCATTAGAAATATGAATCAGAAATTCAAATTTTCCAAGAGGAACTATTTAAAGAACCTACCAACCCAAACCATCCTATGATTCTATGAAAACACGAGGAGTCTCTCCACTTCCAGTAAAAGTGAACCATAAAGCAGTAGCATAAAAACAAATGAGATGTATCTGATTATATGACATATTATATACTCATATAATTAGATGCAATATACAATAATTCTATACACACTTTTTGTATGTATAGGGATACAAGTGTGAACATGGCAGTGCTAGGTAATGTTTCAACCTGATGATCTTAGAGGTCTTCCTCAACCTAAATTATTCTGTGATTCTATGTAGGATATCACAAATACAAGATATAATGTACAATATGTGATATACAACAATATGATCGTTCCCATGGGAGCACTCAGGTCTTGCAGTTAAATACAAGCAGGTACTGCCACACCAGCCCTAATCCTCTGTGGACCCTTGGAGCAAACCCCTTTGGTCCCTCCTGAGCAGGACCCTACCATGGGCTAGAAACCCCTTGGAAAGCCCAAAGAGCTGCCAGGATGGGGTGGCAGCCCCAGATCACCAATACAAAACACATGTTGTTTACTGGGAAACTTGGCAATGTTCACCTCATAGTTGAATTCAGTCTTACATACTTTTTCCAACCTAAATGATTTGATGATCTTAGGAAAAGCCAAAGAGTGTTGAACTAAGGGCTTGCCTAAGACCCAGGGAGCATGGCGTGGTTAAACGTGAATGGGAACTGGCATATTTATCTCTGTTGCAAGGTGCTCAAGTGAATTTCTCCATACAACAGCTTGGAGCGATTACATTAAGAGATGTATAATTTGGTTAGGCTGACCTCAGAATGGAATAAAGAGCTGCTGATTTCCATAATGTCAGCCTCCAACGCTCAGAGAGGTCAGGGAACCTTCAGCGATACACAGAACACTTTGGGAGTAGTTAAACTGAGAGATCTGCTGGGATTTGGAGGGAGCAGGGACAGCAAACAGGGAGGTTTGGGGGTCCCCACCCCACCCAGCTCTGGTCCCTGGCAATGCAGAGTGATGCTGGCTGCCCAGGCAGGGACCAGGAGCCAGCCCGAGTGAGTGGATAACCAGTGGATGGTTGCAGCTGAGATCATCACTCCTGTTTGGGGGGCTCCTGCAAGATAAAGGCTGGGGCTGGCCCGCAGCCGGGGCTGCTCAGGCTCGGGAGGGCAGGAGCAGAGCCATGACCTGCACGTACCCATCGTGGTGCGCATCACGTCGTAGGCACAAAAAAGTGCTGAGTTACAGTGACCTCCCAAGGAGAAAAGAAGACCGGCAATGCTGACTGCGAATTCAGTCTTCCCACTACTGGAACACCATCCCCAATAATGCTTTAATTATTATCGCTCTTGAAAATAAGCCTCATTTCATCAGCCTGGCCTGTCTCAACACAGCAGACTTTCTCCGGGTTGGAAATCATCTCCTTTTTTTCTCTTTTCCCCTGCTCTATACACAGTATTACTCAGAAACAAGCCAAATCCCTTCCAATTATATATCATGACGTTTCCCCAGCGCTGCACTAAAGCAAGGCCCTTTACTTCTAAATAGCATGGTTTATAACAAATTGTCTGTTACACCAGACAGAAACTGATTTCCTCAAACCCAACATATTAAAGTGAGTACATTCATTCTGGTTGTAACACACAAAATGTGATTATAACAGACACTTTGGGGGCTTTTTAAGGCTAGCGGAGAAGAGGAGGATAAGCTGGAGGGGAAGAAAGAATTGACAAGTAGAGAAATGACAGAGAAAGAGAAACAGCCACACTGATTTCATTTCTTACAAAACAAAAATCTTTGTGAGTTGTAGAAATGTGCTTTAGTTAACACCACCAGATAGGCACAGCAAAAGCTGCCTGTGCTGCCTCAAATGAAAATTGCTCTATTGTGCTTAGAAAACCATTTCCCACAGTGAGGAGAACACTTTCCAGGTAGTACAAAGCAGATCTGAAACCAACAGAGCCTTATCCTGCAACTGTTGCTCCCTCAAATAATCCCAGCAGCCATGAGGAGCCCCAGCTAAATCAGTGTGAGTGAGGCTTATGGGGGAGTGTATCAAGGTTGGGGGATTAGACCAGGATTATCACTAAAACCAGTAATTCCCCCTCTAACTGATGATGGCCATCAGCTCAGGAGGCAGTGGACAGGCTCTGGAAGCTGTGGGGTGTGTGGGTCCTGTTGGGTCAGAGGCTGCTCCACCTTGTCCTTCTTCTCCAGTGGGCCCTATCAAAGCAGTACCAGAGCAGGACCACGCCTGATCCACACTCTGCTGACAGCGCAGTGTCAGGGCTGCCCCTTCCCAACACTGCCACCACAGAGCCACCCCAGACCCCCAGAGACAGCCAGTCAAGAAGCTCTGTGCTAATTCCACCTTGGGACGTCCAGCCTCTCACAGAGGGCTCTCCCACTCCCACACCACACTTTCTCGCCTCTCTCACGACAGGTTCTGCCCTGGGCTGGCCACCACGGTGGGCCCAGGGGAGACCTGGGGACAGAGGGAGCTGCTGTCCCCAGGGTGTTTCCCATCCTGGAGCAGAAAACAAACATCATCTCCCAAAGCAGTGCAAATCTGGGGTGTAAAACTGCCTCTGAAACACAGACAGAGCCATCACACACAAACTGTTTACTTTTTAAACCATCAAGTCAAAATGCAGGCATGTTAAGTGTTACCCAAAGGTGGCTACTCTACATGCAAATCACGTCCCTTGGATCCTAAAAGGCTCGGCATTCAGACCAGTTTCTACACCACCCCAATGCAACACGCATTTTTATCAAGAAAGCTGCCTAATGGCTCCTATTAATTTTGATTTTTAATCTCTCGGTACAACTCCCAGCAATATACATGCAAAACCTGACAACAAGCCCTTTTGGTTTCAAAGCTGACTTCTCCTCCAGCTCAGAAGGAAGATAAAAAAGAGCTCTCAGCAGCAACAAAGCCTCTAAGCAGCAATGCCCTTGCAGCTCCAACATGCCCCACTCTCCCTGCTGCAAAACAAGTCCAAACACTAACAGGGGCCAAGCCTCCTGCTGTCAGCCACGATCACCAGAGCTGCTCACAAACGCTTTCTGCCATGGCTGCCTACAGCCACGAGGATGCTGAGAGGCTGTGGGCAGGCAGCCCCAAGCAGCACCCTGGCACCCACGGGACCGCTGACACCCAGCAGGGCCAGAACACCCCAGGATATCCCCACTGCCTCCCAATGCTCTATTGGCAGCCCTACCCTGGCACAGGCAGAGCCGACAGCCAAGCCCAGCTTCATCCAAAGGGAAAAGCTTCATAAATGTGCTCTCAAACTTCTTTTGCATGCTCAGAGCGGGGTTGCAGCCCCCACGGACACTACTCTTTAATCCTTTCCAGGTCACCAGGGAAAGATGAGAAGCACCAACAAACCCAATTATTCCCAGCCCCCAGACCTGCCACCACACTAGAAGAAACGTTTCTTAAAGCTCCACAAACAAGCCATCCTTGGGGACTTTTATTTCAAGGCTCCTGACTGCTAAAGTAAACGATGCTCATGTTAAAGACCCGCTACATCAGAAAGCCACCGCTGCTGGGGCAGCTCATGCCTGCAGAGGCAATTGCTTACCCCCAGCCACAACCATCATATGCCAAGTGACATTGCCAGAGACACATTTACCTCGTATTTTATCTGTTATCAACCCACGCTTTGCCTTCCCATCCAGAAAAGCCACTCCTAAGTGGAGCAGCAATGATATCTCCCTGATGCTGACACCTCATAAAGCCTCCCAGGGGAAGCAACGGCGGCTTCATCACTGGAAGCAATTCAAACCAGCCCAGACAAAGTACCACTGGAAGCACTGAAGGGAATAGTTTGGCTCTGTAACCTCTGGGCAGGGACTGTGTTTATTAAATCCTCACCACCCGGAGGTGTGCCAATAGCACCCTGCACAGCCACACCACCACACCACAGCACCTGCTCCAGCAGGGACAGGCTACAGTGGGTACAGGGCTGCCATGTTCCTCCCAGGAAACAACTTGTATGGAGTTTCTGTATCACCCCGTGTGCCAGGACAGCGCTGTCACTCAAGCACCAATGAACCAACTCACTCCCAAGGGTCACTGGGATTTTTAGAAGCTGAAAGAACCCACACCACCAGCAAGATAGCTTCTCCTGCAACATCTGGAAGCATAACACAGGGGTTCTGACAAAAAACATCGATATTCCCACCCTACACCACACTTCCAAAGAGCTTCCAGTGGGGATTTCTCCCTCCCGTACCCCGATCTTGCCCTTTTGCCCAAAAGCACCTCCAGAGAGTGAGCAGGTCCCCACCAGGACGTGCTCTTCTCACACCAGAGCCACTGGTCCCTTCGCAGGACTGGCGAGCTGCCTGCTGCCCCCCAGCCAGGGACAAACGTACCCCTGACACTCCTGACACTCATTACAAGAGACAAACTTCTTTTTCTGGGCAAGCTACCAGCTTTTCACAGTGCAGCTCACCTGCAGAAGTGACGGGAAAATGGGGCAAACTGGAGCCACAGAGAGAAACAAGCACCTCCACTCCCTCACAAGAGGGTGAACAAGGCAGGGAAATCTNAGGCATTAAAAGGAGCAAATCTGCCCTGTTTTTATCAAGAGATACACTCCAGAATCCTCTCCAAAAGACACTGCTCCTGGAACTCAGGAATTCCTCAGGGACCACTGCCCACAGCATGCCAACAGAAATGGTCACTCATATGTGCCAACACTGGTATACGACCTCTCAGAGCTGTTCTGCCTCAGTGGAAGTCTAACACCAGAGTTCAGTGGGCATTCTGACAATGCAACCACAGCAGGACCAGGCCCCCGATACCAGCCCTCTCCACCAGCCCTGCAGAGCGCCGGGCTCAGCTCTCTACAGCACCAGGATGAATCTGAAGCAGCTCCACTGCCTTCAGCAGCAGCATTTTGCATTTACACCAGCACACTGAACACAAATCAGAGTGTGCCATAACTATTTCAGCTGCTTTTTCAGCTTTGTTATTCTGTTCAAAGCAAGAAACATGACAAACCTTTGATTGTTTTGCTTAAAAACAAACAATAATTCAAAGAGAGACAAACAAGCAACATTAAATGATGTCTGTGATGTACAGGAAAGCCAAAGAATTAGAAGAAACTGATGAGGATGGTGTGGATCAGAGTGGTGCCTTTCACTGCCTTCGGCAGGTACCACACATCTCTCCCATGCCAGCCAGGGTCCTGCACAGTGAAGGGACAGCACTGGACCAGGTGTGCAGGTGGTCACAGTGGGGCATCCTGCACTGTCTGCATCTCCAGCACAGCCAGCTGCCTCCAGAGGAACAGCCACCAACACCCCTTTCAACAACCTTTAAAAAAAAAACTCCTGTGAAGGCNCTTTTAAAAAAACTCCTGTGAAGGCAAGTGTGTTCTCTGTTGAGCATTGTCACACTCAGAATCCACCTGCAAAGCAGCCACCTCCAGCCTCCTGGACACATGGACACAGGCTGGTGTGGCCCATCCCCACCTGGGCAATTCGGAGGGTCTCTGCAGAGCCTGGGGATGAAACATCCACCCCTGGCCACACATCAGGGCTGTCCCAGAACCCACCAGTGAGCGCTGGCTGCTCCCTCCTGCCCATCCTCCACCACTGCCTCCCCCGGGGGTGTCCAGGGCTCTGAAACCTCCCGAGCACACTCTGTCCAGCAGACAGAAGCCAGCAGTGCCCGTCTGGCAGCACGGACAGCGATAGAGCAGCAGCCCTGCACAGCCCCGCGCCGCGAGCCCTGCCCGCACTCACCTCCGGCAGCGGCATCCCGTTGATGATGAGGTCGGGCTGCTGGGGGCTCTGCCCGGTGAAGGTGTGGTGGTAGATGTGGTTGGAGCCGGCGTTCCTGCTGTTCTGGCTCTCCACGTTGAGGAAGGTGCTCTCGGAGCGGCGGCAGCCCAGCGGCAGGGTCTGCTGGTGGTAGTCGAAGTAGTTGAGAGAGGAGGTGAGAGAGGAGCAGCTGACAACGTTCATTTTATCCGTCTCCTCCACGTCCCGCGGTACCAGGCGGATGTCGTTCTTGCTGATCTTCTTCTTCTTGCTCGATTTCTTCTGGTGCCCGTAAGAGTACTCTGCGATTCTGGGGGACAGAGGGAAAATGAGAAGCTGAGAGCATCCTAAACCCTGCCCCGCTAAGTACACACGCAGAAACCCAGAGGGCTTGGCCCCCCATCTCCATGTAGGCTTCTTAGTCATGCACGTTATGTCACGGTTTGGGTCTGGTGGCACAACATTGTCTTTAGCTTTTTTTCATATCTATAATGTTTTCAGGTCAAATACATTTAAAAAATGGGAAGGAAGAATGCTTCTGTTTTGATCTAGCATATGTAACTGCTGATATTTGCTACTAGAAGTAAAGTCCAGTCTGCAGAAGAGAAAAATGGAGACATTAAAATCCATGAACTGAAAAGGGTACCTGCATTCATTTCCATGCATAATAAGGATTTTAAAAGTGATTTAATTTGGTCCCTATAATGAAAATTCAAAATGAATAGCAGATTTCTTCCCCAGTTCATTTTCCATAGCAGTAAATAAAGGAGACCCAGAAGCAGTCCTAGCTGGCAAGCTCAATTCTCTCACACTCCAAAAGCTGTTTGATTATTAATGTTTTATCTAAATTGCTGGTGTTTTGACTGTCTCCCGATCACACCTGATCTTTACTCATATTGAATTCCATTCCTCCCTCACCCTGACACACACATCCCCTTCTGCTGGGAAATGCCTTCACCTTCTAGACAGCAGAGAACAACAACCGTGTGTTTTGCAAAGAAAAATGATCATTTTTGACCTTTTATTTTACTGCAAGCTTCTTTTTCTCTGCCTTTTCTTCCCTCTCTGCTTCCCACCTGCCAAAAGAACCAACTGATGAAGTGCCTGGTTTGCCTTCTGCAAAACACCAGAGGAAAAAAGTTATTGCAAAACACCACCCAAGCAAATAATGACAAATTATTTGCACCTTGCATTAGTTGGGTCTGCTTGGCTCATAGTGACTGTGGCTCATCTTCCCACAGTGAGTACCACAACAATCCCTGCCATGAATTTGTACATGCACAGCACTGGGCAGCTTGGTATTTCCTCAGGAAGCACATCAAATGCTATGCANAAGCAAATCAAATGCTATGCACAGTCAGAAATACACATTTGAAAGTGAGGATTTTGCTCCTCTTCTTGTTATGATAGCAGCATAAAAAAAAAAATCCAATAGCTGCAACAGAAAAACGGGATGAATAAATAATACAGTTTATCTTGAAAGGCAAATCTTGGACAAATATTCTTGTTCCAGAAAGCTAATTGCCTGAGCATGAAAATGCCACTACGTCGAACAGCCCTCATATGTGCCTCATAAATTAACACATTTTTTGAAGACTCTCCAGCAGCTCTTGTGACGAATCTCTGAAACAAGGCACTGCAAAGCCTAAAGGCATGGGGAGAGGGTGCCCCATGGTCACTGCTGCTGCTGAGCCTGCCTGGTGCTTCCCCACCTCTGCAGCTGACTCC
>WBMY01010675.1:120917-225006 GCA_013397315.1 Donacobius atricapilla | reverse complement strand
TGCTTTCAAACCAGTACACTTCTCTTAGCTCTTACTGCTGATAAAAGTAGTAATATGATGTCTGTTATGCCAGAAATTCTTTCACATTTACATCTGCTTTTTATAGAACAACTGCTCTGAAGTGTTCATACTCTCAGTTTATGACAGGCACAACAGGTGGGTGGAACAGAAGGAGACAAGCAAAGAATAAAATAAGCCATTTTGATTCTAAGCAGTTAGCACATTTTTCTACATTTCAAGAGGTAAGGCACCCTTTATGCAGTGCTCCTCTGTGGGACCTGCTCATCATTTGTACAATAAAACCTGCAGACATGTTAGAGAACTGCTTGCTTCAACATTTGGCACTGCAAGACATATGGACTCACAGGATATGGTATTTTAAAGCAAACCAGAGAGGGCACCAAACACTGATCCCATTTGCACCTGACCTAAAAACTCCAAAGACTAAAGCCCTACCTATTCCATTAGATGTCACACTATCCTGTTACTGTCTTTGGCTCTGAAATCTTAAAATTTCACCACACAGGTAGGGAGCAAGGCATACAGTTGAGGAGTTAAGGCATTAGAACAGATGAAATGTGTCTGGGAAAGAGCTCAAGCCTCTTGTGTTCTAGCTCAGGGTTTTGCTAAGACACCACACAAGGGTAAGACCATACTGTGCTTGCCTGCGCTGTTTTCTCCAACCAGTCCAGTGTTTTGGCATTGAGTGCCTCTAGCGAATGGAAATGGAGGCAAGCCCTCTCCTGTATGAAGCGCCAGGGAACATTAAGCATCAATTCTCAGGTCTGTGACTGTTGTTTCAATAGCTGGTCACCCATGGGAGGACCAAGTTCCCAGGAAGAATTAGCCACTTATACAATCCTGAAATTCAAAGAGCAAAAGATCAAAAGGCACAAAGAAAGACTGCCTCCTGAAGGGGTCAGATACAGGGCCTGGTAGGCATCTAATTAAATTCTGGCACATTCGTTATGGAATCATTAGTAAGTCAGTGGCTGTTGTCCACCCTGGCCTACTCGAGAGCAAACAGCCCCAAAGCAGGATGCAGTCAGAGGAACAAAACCCATGTGCAAAAGGGCTTCTGGGCAGGTGACAACACACTGGACACAGGTTTGGCAGAGCCTTTACTTGTTCCTCTGTGAGCTTCAGCTTCCCACAGAGCCACCCACACTGCCAGGGGGTGCCAAGAGAGGCACTTGTTCCTGGCTCCTTCCACTCAGGGAGGCAGAGCACTTAGCAGAGCTGGAGGATAACAGGGCAAAGGTTTCTTCCCCTTGCAAGGAGACATCTGTCTGTTCCACACCCTTACTATAAGCCTCCCTGCAACATTTGCTATGCAAGAGAACTGCATGGTCAGGTGGAAGGTGCGAGAAGAAAATTGCCATTCCTCCTCAAATGAACAAGCATGAAAATCCTGCTGCCATTCAGGGTGGCTGTAGGTGAAGCTGGCTTACCCCTGCCACTCAGAGCTGCTTTAGCATCTGCAAATTTAACAAGAGTAGTATTAAAATAACCCCACTTACTTATAAAAGCAGGCGGGCTGAGTGACATTTCTATTACAGAGTACACACCACCGGGAGATTCCCTGACGCTGCAGCAAACCAAGGTAATCTGCATTACGATGCACTATTCTATCTGCAGCACACACAAGCTGGCTGTGCTCTCCCAATATAAGAGCAGGTGTGATTCTCCTCTCCCTAGAGCTGGGGGAAGATTTGTTACAGGTTTTGGTGGTACAAAGATCAAGTACTAAAACCACTAATGTTACTTGCATGCACTACAGCCTATTCATCTTGTATAATCAGTGCATCATTCTGTCTATGCAATCTTGCAGCATGCACACAGCTCAGTCAGAAATGGGGACATTATCTTTCAGTTGTTGGATAAGGCTGCATTATAACATAATTTCCACTTTACACTGTATGGCTGAGATGTTCAGACACTTGAACACAGGATAAGTAAAGTGGATGAAAGGCTCACCTTAGTTAGTTGGACTCCTTCAAAAATCTTAGCAATGTACTGAAATCTTTTTTATAGATTTCTGTCCTGCCCACTACAAAGACTGCTGCTGTAAAGTATCATGTGTATTAACAAACATAACAAAACAACGAGGTCAGATGCCCTTAATTACACCAATTTAAATCCAGAGTTACTTTGATACAATCAATTGGATTATTGATGTTTACAATGGTATACTGGGGAGCAGAATTTGACACTTAATCCCTCTCACATGAGTTGCTGCCCTGCAGCAAACTGCAGGTCCTAGTAATCTGTTCAGATGCCATCAATGGAATCTGTAGCAACTGCTCTGCATCTAGCAAATTAGTATAATGATTTAACACTGAGCAGTAACAACAATTAATGCTTACAGCCAAGGCATGCACTGTCCTCTATAGCAATAGATCCTCTGCAGTATATTGCACAAACCAGCTGTATATATCAACAGAAGCATCAAAAGCAAGATCCTGTCCCTGCAATATCACCAGATTTATTCTGCCTCTCTCCCAGCATTCACTGGGCCTGATTTTGCCTGTCTCATCTAACGTATGGGCATGATGATACATTCGCTTCTTTCTAGCTGGACAGTCAGGGTTGTTCTGGAACACACTGGTACTCACAACTGCAGAATCATGCACACGAATGGAAATTGTGAAATGCATTCATCTACTTTTTGTGCCCCTTTCTAGTAATGTCATTTACCAAACTCTCTGAAATGTTCCCTGAATGTACATAGGTTTCATCTGTACCAAAACTTCTTTTCCACAATCACTGCAGATTTTGAAACCACACTTTCTTGCCTTTTTCTAAAAAACAAATTATCAAAAACTCCAGTCTTTTCACTGCGACTCATGAGAGAAAAAACTATAAATCAAAGCCACAAAGAAAAAAGTACATTCTAATAAAGACGCTAAGCTCTACTCTAGATGCCTATGGCTTCTGATAGTGCCCATACCAGTACAAAGATGGCAGCAACACATGTTCAATCAGAGCCTGTCCTAAAGCTATTCTGTGCCACAGTAAAAGGAAATACATGGTGTAAGTCATAATCCCAAAGACTGATGCTAAAATTGCCTCACATGTCTGTCAACTGGATATAGCTCAGCTATTACATATTAATTTGGCTAAAAAAGCCCTGCTTTTCTAGTATTCAAACTGCAGGTAAGATGCAGGGGGATTACTTTTATGCAGGCAGGTGGGCTCCTTTTTCATCCTGGACCTCTGCTGAGTTAAAGGTTTATAAGCCACAGCAAGCTTGCCACTATCACTATTCAAAAAATGATGCCATCTTAAAATAGCACAAAGGCAGATCTCAAAGAAAAGAGCACTGTTTCCTTTCCTACAGTCAGCTGTGTATATGCCAGTCTCATGTTACACAGATGGACTGAACAATGCTCCTGTCATTTATCTACAGATACAAATGCCATATCTAAATGCTGTTACTACTTGGCTGCAGTGCCTCCATTGTAACAGCTGCCTTTTCAGCCCTTACCTGTCATAAATTACTTCCTAAATGAGAATATGTCTATTTACCTTGTATGCAAAAGGCTTGTGCTTGGAAAGAAATCATTCTCTAAGAGATTTAGGTACTGGGAAAGGCTGCTCTGGGTCAGTGCAGATCTGGTTCACTAACTATTGAAGAAAAGCTTCCAGATACTCAAGTATTTATCACAAAACATGAAAAATTAACATCAATATTCAAACAAGTTCAGAAAAATAATCTCCACTTCAAGTACGCTCAGCTTTCCTTCCCATTCCAAATCCAAGTGGGAGTTCCAGGTGGGAGTGCCATAGACAGTGCAGCACAGCTCCACCCGTGTGCCCAGCAGTGCCTTTGCCACGCTTCCAAAGGACTGAAATTCTGTTCAGCAGCTCATGATTTCATTCACTCCAACATTTCAGTGCCTTGTAAACTCGATTGTTGTTTGGTTGTTTGTTTGTTTTCCTTTTTGCTAAACAATCCCTTGCAAAGATGTAAATGTGTGGAGCTCCACAGTGGGCAAATTACAGACCAGTCTACTCAGAGGGAAGCTCCTTCCTAGCAGGCACAAGTCAGGGGTTTATGCCTTGCCATACATGGTTCTTGTAGCTTTATCATTATATTTCACTTCATCCTTTTTTATCCAGCTCTTGATGTTCTCAGCATTTAAAGACAATGAGCAGGTATCATGATCATGAATGCAGCTTCAACATTCAGTTGATTTACACAGGGAATTTGATGCCCACCTTGCTTTTTCTGCCTTAGAAAATTCTCCTCTTTACTTCTTTGGATCCTGCTGAACTCCTTGCAAAGTGCTACATTATTGTCAAGATGTCCTGCAACATGTGACCCTAGAATATTTCTTTAGCTGTTTTTAAAATATTACTATCAAAGACAACATTTATAATCCACTATTGTTTTCCTCTTCTACTGGAGGGGTTCCTTACCATCATCATCTTAGTCCTCATTTCGCATGCTTCTGGAAATTTTTTTAAATTCTCTGGAATTGAAATAATTCTCCATTATTGCCCCCCTCTCTGACTTAGATAATCTTTTTTCCATGTAAGCTGCCTCATAGTTCTAAGAATACTCACTTCTCCCTGAACATTTTTATTTTTATAGCACTTTTGTGAACACAGAATGCCTGAGAGCAGGCCCAGAACCCTACATGAAGGCTGGAGAGGAAATGTCCAGACCTTGACCAGGAGCAGCTCTGGCTGCTGAGACTGCTGACAGTATAAATCAACAGTTATCAACCTTTTCCAGGTTGCAGATGCAAAAGATTTCCAATTGGCTGTCCTAGGCTTTTTATAGCAAATCTAAGCACACTGTCAACAGGCTCACTTTCCTTTTGGTGCTTTCAGAAGAACCTCTGGGAGCCTCCAGACTGCAGATTATAAATCATTAAATCAACTGTCTTAAAAAGAGATGCAAATTTCTCATTCAGCTCAACAAGATGCTAACAGTACAGTGCAGCAACAGCAACCCCAGTGTCAGCACTCCCAAGCAGCCTGACAGAATGATGACCAACAGAGACATTAGATAATTTTGCCATTGTGCAAGTATTTGAGGAACACAGCTGGTATTTTTCTGTATTTTTCAGCCCAACTTCTGATACTGGTGTCCTAATTCAAAGCAATAAGTTTAGTGAAATTTTGTTTATCTTCCTATGTTCCTGATTAGCATTAATATATGTAAATTTTTATGCAAATACATGACATTTAAAGGTAAAATCTCTGCTCTATATAATAATTACATGGACTTTAAAAAAAGGTTTTTAAAGACCTATAATTATGAGTTAAAAGAGAGAGCATATAAGTCTCAAACGTTCTACATAAGTTCAAATGGGTATTGTAGCTAAGATAAAAAAAGATTTATCTTCTAAATTTCTGGTTCAGCAAGACACTTTACATGTAAGTAATTTCAAACATATAAATGAAACTGAGAAATACTGGTTCCTTTTCTAAAGAAAGTTTTCAGGAAGTTTTTAATTTCCATTAAAAAACTTTATTTCACTAATGATAAATCAGATACTTAAAGGATTTTCAAAACGATAACATTTCTTCTTCCAAAAGAGAATTTTTTTTTCATTTTTTCCTTCAAAAGGGGAGAGATGGATCAGAAAGTTTCAGTGAGTAGAAGTACAGCACAAAATTCTATTTTTTCCATTTTCCCCCTGCAAGCTCCGCAGTAAACGTGAAGCTTAACTATGCTTAAATGCTCAGCTGAAACAAAGGCTGGATGGGTTTTCTCAGATCGGCATGTTGGAGCAGGTCCCCGTGATCTCTGCTCTGACACAGCGAGCTGGCTCCCGGTCTGCAGCAGAGCATCCCCCAAGGCACTCGGGAATTGCCGAGAGCTGCTGCCCCAGCCCTGCGCTGGGTCCCAGCTGCTGTTCCCTCCAGTTCATTTGTTTCTGACCTAACCCGCGCTGCGGCGCGGGGCTCGCTCCATTCACCCGGCTGAGCCAAGGCCCGGTGCTTGGTATCACACGGATAGTGGGGGCAGACACGGGGGCACACCAGGCCCCAGCCCAGCTGCAGATAACTTACATTTGCCTAAAATGATGGGTAAATCCATGGACAAATCACCAAGCAGTATCTTAACAAGAAGAGAATGACGATGAGATGGATGTGCTAAAAGAAGTGGAGAGTGTGACCAGCCTGGCCCCCATCAGTGCTGATGAGCCTCTGTCTTCACTGGGGCACCACAACTGGGGCACCAGGCAGCCACAGAGCCAGCAGGCTGCAGAGGCTTCAGTCAGGTCGCTCATCTTCCCTTCCTGGATTAACACCTACCAGGCTGCTCAGCTTTGCTTTAAACTTGAACAAACAATTAGGCCATCCCCTCCTCAAGAGGCAGCTAGGGAAGGAATATGACAAACGTACAAAAAATTAATCCAGGCCAGTGACAACCTGAGGACGGGGGGAGGGAGAAGGATTTATTCATTTTCATTACAATAGCCATAGAGAAAAGAAATGCTCTCTTGCCTCTCCCCAGGGACTTGAATTGAATTCCCAGGCCTGCCAATCAGATCAAGAATTTAACACGATTTATTCTGTGGGGAGCCTGTCTGGAGCCAGTGTGTCAGCATCTGGATGATACCCTGAGCCTGCACAAGCAGAGCAGCCAGAATCATGGATCTGCTTGGCTTGCAATGCAGTGAGAAATTCTGGACACATGCACAGAGAAACAGCCTCTCCCTCATTTATGGCAACATAAAGCTGGAGAGTCAGGGAAGCCTGTATTATTTAATTAAAACTCAAACGGTAGAACACAAGTTTCAGACCAGAAATCATTGGGGTTGCTGTAGATGACACTCCCACAAACCAGGATCTTGGCTGAGGCTCAGTGACCAGCAATAGACTGCTTGAAGTGGTTCCCACTTGGAATAGAGGTTTTGTACCAATGCAGGCAGGAAAAGAAACTCAGCGCATTATGAGGCTGACTTTTCTTCTGGGACAGCTTGCAAAGAGTTAAGCTGCAGCTTATGTGACTTGTAGCCACTGCTTGCAACATTAATTCTGGACTCAGGCTGTAGAGCAACATGAACCACTCAGAGTGCCATGGGGATGATAAGCTCTTAGGTCAATTACAACACAGATGTGCCCCAGTTTGGCTGCCTCTCATTTTAGTAATAATGCTACATATATATTTCTATAAATTTAGCCTATACAAATTCATTGCAGAGAAAGCCGTAGTCTACAACCCAAATATTCCCAAGTTTGTATATTTATTATACAAAGTTTGCATGGCCGTTTCTTCAGAAACAAACAGGACCATATGGGTATTTCTGTCACTAGCGTTTCAATCTTTCCCTCACTGCAGTTTCATTTCTTCCATTATGGTTAAATGCTCAACAAGAAAAAATAGTGAAAACAGTGAACAGTGAAAAGAATGCCAAGTCCTCTTTTGTTCTTTCCTGGAGCATTTGTAGCTGTGGCATTTTCAGATGGTGCTTAAAGCATGGCACAGCAAATGCAAGACAGCATATTCTTACCAAAAACCCTGGAAAGACTTCCTGCCAGTAAGAGACTGTTCCGAATTTCCTCAGAAACTGAAGAGCTGAGGGAAAGGATCTCCCACTGCAAACATGAAAGCCAGTCTTAGACTGAAAAACACTCCAGAAGAATTTCAGGAGACAATTGGTTATCAAGAACTGGCAACTACAGCACGCAGTGAATGACACGTATCATGTGCAAAGATACCATTGGCATTGCCTCATCTTTCCAGTGCATCATCACTAAACCAAGAATATGAGAAGACTTCATATTCCATCTGGTGCAGGAAAAATTTCAGCTACTACCAAGGACTCCAGTAAGTAGTACTGAGTGATGAGAATGGATGCCATCACTTATGTTACTTATTTGCCTTAAATTACTTTGAATACATCTAAAAATGGGTGCATACCATCCATTGGGAAATCCTCATCCTTCTTTTTCAAGGAAAGAATCTTTCTGTACAGAAATTAAGAGTTGGAGGGGCAATGTTTCATTGAAAGCACCATGGAAAAGATTATGCAAATAACTGCCAGAAAGGCAGGTATTTTGCTGCAACCTACAGACTGATCCAAACAAGAACTCCGTATTATTGTTATTCACTCATTTAAGGTCCTATTTTCACTTCAGTTTCCATAGAAACCTGTTGTCCTAAATCTGCAGCACTTATAGCCTTTTAGTGTCATGGGTTCTCTCTTTACAGCTCTAATTACACCATCATCCACAAGGGGAAATGGCTGGGATGCTTTTCCCACCACCGAAACATTCACAAGTGCTGCTCTGTAGACAGAGGGAATATAAAACCTAATCATAAACCTTCAGACATAGTCCTTTTTGGACAATTCCCCTATGTCACAGTTGCATGTTTTATTGTTTGGGTTTTGAACATGGGCCATGGCAGAATTAAGAACTGAATTTGCAGGGAAAAAAAAAAAAGTTTGGGTTTTTGCCTTTTCTCTGTCTTTTCTGGTCTACGGTAAAGAACAATTATATACAACTGAAGAAAATGGAAAAAAATACTTGCAAATTAACTACACTGGTGTCACATGGATATTAAATACATAAGGTTGAACAAAGCTGTTAAGGCATATGGTCCAGAAAGACCTCCCACTGCCAAAGGAATGAAGCTTGTGCCCTTTTATTAATTTATTCCAGTGCTCAGGTCTGCATACAATTTTCTTCTCAGCATATGAGGGGTTAAGGTTCCCACCTATGCATTCCAGATAGACTCAATAAGACTTTTTCACTGTGCTAATATAAAACACACAGAGACCTTTGTCTTCCTGCATGCTGGTAAAATGCCCGTTGTGCTATGCAGATTATTATTGTTATTATTTTTTCTGGCACTGTCACTTCTAGCTATAGTGCTTCAAAGCAGTGATATTAAAAACATAAAGGCAAGGCAGCCCTTTGGAAATAAGGAATTTCAACAGCAATGCAAAGAACTTTTTATAGCACCCCTTATTGAAACATCTGGAGGAAGTATCATCTAATGGTTAGTGAAGACAGCTAAAGAGCCAGAATTCTTACACTCTGTTTCTAGGTGTTGGGGGTTAGATTTGGGTTTTTTTTTTTCCTTCCCTATAGAATTTTTCCCCACAAAGTCCCTAGGAGACTAATTGCTGGGTACTTATAGGTGCTTGACCAAAACAATACAAGTGGCTGGGACCAGACTACACCCTTTTGTTTTTGGTCTCGGGGAGTTTTTTCTCTCCGAGGGAAAAAGGGGATACCACGAGGTTTTGGGAGGTAAAGGACAGGGGTGGGGGCAGCTTTGCTCTCTTGCTCTTGAANCTTGCCCTCCCTAGCAGATACCTGTCTTTCAAACCGAGACACTAGGTCTGTCACTGTCACTGATTTCCCATGACCCTAGGCAGGTACCTTAAAAGTTGTATAAAAGTGGTATCTACCCAACCTTGTTTCTTTATGAGAGGTAAAGAAGTAATCTAAGATATGCTGAAACTTTCCTTTATTAGCAACAACAAAGGATGTGTCTACATGCAGACAGTTTTCTACTATCACTGCAGTGGGACAAAGGTGTTCAAGGACACAGACGGCCATCATCACCCAGATCCAGCATTTACCTCCCACCGTGCTCACTTACTCCTCCCATCTCTTCTGTCCTTATTGAGGCTGTGTTTCCACCAGATTGCAAAAGGAACACCTCTTGTGAGCACTCTCTAATTTTCTCCAAAGCCAACAATTTTGCTGTGGCCAACAACTGAAGCTGCTTAAACAGCTTAGCCTGGGGCTCTTCCAGTGACCAGTGTAAAGAATACCATCAGTTGGTGAGGTAACATCTTTTACTAGAACAGCTAAGTTTGGAGTGTTGTTTTTTTTGTATTTAGGAGGTGCTTCATGGTCACAGTGTGCTTGCTTCAGGTGAGGAGAAGGAGAGAAAAGGGAGAAGGTAAGAAAAAGGATTATCTGTGGCATTCCTGACATCAAAAATAGTAGCATCACGTATGGGGCAATTGCAGTTCTGTTTACTGACTCCATAACAACCAGAAAAATACCTAGATTTCCAAATCTCATTCACCAAATAAAATTATTTAAAAATAGAAGTTGTTGAGACAAAGGTAATCCTAAAGTGGCAGGTGGAGAGGATACAAAATACAACCCTGTTTTTTTGCTTTATGCACAACACAGTGTGGTCCTCACTTAGAGTTTATCACTATTCAGACTCAAGGCAAAATAGCAGAAACAAAAATCACGACATCCTGGCCATACACACACTGCTCCAAGCAAATGCTGCAAAAGAAACATCAGGAATATTTATTTGGCTCTTTTTGTCATTGCTGTGCTCTTGCCATAATTTCTGTGAATAATGAAGCTTCATGCTTTCCATGATTGTCTGCATCAGCAAAAGCCACTTGCCTAAGCTTTTTACAGAAACAGAACAACAAAACTAATCCCAGTAAAATCTGCACCACAACTCTTTTCAGTGTTAGGGAATGTAAAACATTAGTCATTTAACCACAGTTACCAAGTGCAGGCAGCTGTTTAAAAGACAACCTACGACAAAACAAAAAACTCATTCCCTACCGTTCAAAATGGTACAGAAATCCAACTTTTGAAAAATGAGCAAATTCATGAAATTTACACCGAGTAGGGCTACATTTGTCAGGCAAATTATCTTTTTGTTTGGTATCCTACATCCTGACACTCTCCAGAAGCAAGGAGCTGCCATGTTTTACCAATATTTCCTGAACAAAAGGGGCTTCCGAGCCAAACCAGAGGTCATGCTGACCCCAATAGCTAAGGCTTTTAATCCTCAGGAGCTGTGTGCAGTCTGATACAACTTTGCCCTCATCACACTGTTACCTGTTTCAAGTGTTTGCAGATGTTTTCCAGCTGTGTCGGAGGCTACCATTATGACTTTGTTGTTAATGACACTTGAATGGTTTCCTTTAAAAAAAGTTTAGGTCCACTTATACTCCAGCTCTAGGGGTGAAGCAGAAGGCAGGCTCAGTGTTCCCAGCCTGCTCTGCCAGTTGCTGCCACGCACAATGAGCAGCTCTCACACAGGATGAGCAGGATGTGGGAACCAAATCACTGCTTGGGCACTGGCAGCCCTTGCGAAGATATTTCCAAGCTATGCCTGGGGAGAAAAAGAGGCCACCAAATGGCTTGTTTCCAACCAGCTTATGCTTCAACACTGAAGCAGCCTGTGCTATAGGGTACATGACGATACATTCTACAGGGTCATAACACTGGCTGGAGACTACTCAGGACAAAGAAGAAAACATGCCTGTTTTCTGTTGGGAAAAGCAAGAATATGGTAGTAACATTTCATATAGGAGAGGTGATACATAAACCAGGTACTACAGGTACAGGCAATAGCTCATCCTATAGGGAAAGAAAGAGTGTGGAGGATCCCCTTGTTTCTTGTTGCTGGAGGGAAAATTAACAAAACTGTTCTCCTTGGGGTCAATAAGCTCTGTTTTTACCCATGCTGGGTGGGGACATTAATCCCAGAATTAACACAAGTGTGGGAGAGTCCTCTCTGCTTCCTTGGTCAACATGTCAGATTGAGCCTGAGCTCTGCACTGTACAGCAGATCTCTGTATTGCATTCACTGCCTGTGCCCACAAAGACTCAGTCTTCCTCTCATTTGGTCACATTTTCTGACATGACATACTGTGGAGAACACAGCCATGGACAGGTGTTGAAGCATATAGGAGGGTCTGTGCTGTGTGTTAGGAGTGTGTGTGAAAACACCTAAGCTCACAAGAGAAACTCAGCAGCTCCAAGATGGAGTTTTGCCTTCAGTATTCTAGTTAATCATGGCTTACCTCACTTCTCCCCTCAGAAATTCAATTTGTCCTTTCCACTACCGTGCTATTAAATGTATCATGCTCAGCACTGACAGGTGACAAATGAAGCATAAGTTGGTTCACCACACTGACCCTTCTTGGCAGGGTTTACCCAGCTGGGCCTGACCTTTTCTTGCCAGCTAAGCAAATTTCCTTTCTCTGAAATTCTGCTCACAGGGTGCTGCTTTGTGGCAAAGAACCAGAGTAGAAGCTGCTCACTTCCCACTGTGGGTTCAGAGGAGTCCTCTTCTAGCAGCTCAGTTAAAATCATCACGAAAGCAGATACAGTAGAATGTGAAGAATATTCTTTTGATAAATGAATTACAGTGATAAGATTTTTTTCCAGGAGAAAGGGCCTGAGGGGAAAATGGACAATTGCTGCAATGCCATCCATCCCTCCAAGCAAAGGTAGCGTGTCTCTCATTAATATACTGAATTTTCTGTACAACTGTCAGCAAGCACAAGTTTTCCAAATGAACTGGTCAGCAATAACCAGCTTTCATGACAATGTGCTAAGAAGGGAACAGGAGGGGCGATTTGTGCCCAGTACAAAAATAAACCAAAAAGACATCCCATGCAGCAGATGCATGAAGATGAGCTCTGCACATCAGAATGTTCCCCAGCGAAGGAGTCAAAGAATCACAGCAAAGAAGCAGTGATACAAATAGCTTGCCTTTTTCAAACACATCAAAGGGCAGAAAACAAGTCCCTCTCAACCCCAGGGACCAAGACAGAAAAGATCTAATAAAGAATTCAAATGGCATAATCACATAATCCAATAAGCTACAGTTAAACCAAAACACCTCTTTAGCAAACATCTGTAAGTGGGGCAGGAAAGCCTCAGCAATGCTCAGCATGGATGGCTCCCTTCACTTTTCCCTGTTAACACATCACCTCCTGTCACTGAGACAGATGTGAAAGGTTCATTCTTGGTTTCAAATTCCCACACAGGAAAATAGGAAAAGGGAGAAGAGCATCTCAACAAAAACAGCTAGCCCAGATCTACCAGTCACTGAGAGCTGAGAATGTGTGTGGGACTGACTTGCCATGGTGAAAGATGCTTAAGATATGTGTGTGGGAAAGAAGAGAAGGGGTAGAGGTTGAGACAGACAAAGAGAAACAAAAAATCCTCTCCAGATTCCTGCCAAGGTAAGTCCCTTTCTCTATCCTCCAACAATATTCCACCCCTTGTTTTCATTTTATTCTAGATATGTTCCTTCCTCTCTTCCAGTCCCATATGGTATTTTCTTCCTTGTAACCTCTGAATCTTTCCCTCTTGCATTAACTAGGACTCCATCACTCATTCAGCCCAAGTCCCTGCTTCCCCAGGTGTGTGTCTTTCATCACCTCCCTGCCAAGTCTGCCAAACAGGAAAATGGCTCACTTTGCCATTGTACAGCTGTGGCTGCTGCACCGATAATTGTGAGTGGGAAGCAGACTGACTCTGATGCTCTCATACAGCAATCATATATGTCACAGAAAGAAGCTTTCCATTCCACATTGGCATCAGTCAGGAACTCTATCCCTCCTTCGACATGCGGGGTAGGACTGTCCCCTTCTCCTTCCATGCTCAGACATGTGAACAGGAGCAGACTTAGGAGACTATTCTGACCTCATCTGAATAAGTAGATCCAGACTTATAAACCTCCCTTTAATAGAAAGGCCATCCATGGCCTAAACAGAGTAATCAGGAAGAACAAGTTTTGCTGATGTATGCATCCCTTAGGTATTTGCTTTTATACCAGCTCCCGAGTACAGTCAGTGAGCAGAGAGCAGTAAATCTCTCTGAAACACAGCAGGGGATGGCAGCACCAAGAAAGGGTCATTTCCTCTTGCAGAGACTAGAGCAGGCAAGTGCTTTTCAGTGGGTATAAAGGCAAAGGAAAAGGGGCCCCCAGATCCTCTGATATGCTTGCATGTACAGATGCTTCTGCAGAATCCTAATATTGTCCGGTGAATCTGTACTTAAGTAGCAGAATTAACATTTGCAAATACATCAACTTTATACTGGAAGAATTCCACTCTTAGAACTTTCCTTCCTGTTCAGCCTCCTGTCATTAGCCTCTCTTCTACTGCACAAGCCATGTGCTATTCCTTGTTTTTTCTGAGTACAATATACCTATGACATACCTTAAGAAAGTGCTTTGCTGAAATCTAGCTAGATGATGTCTGCTCATGAATCAAGACAGTTAAGCTTTCTTATTACAGAAATGCATTAAATCAATTGTAGACATGAGAACAGTATAGAACTGGTGGACTCAAATGTTGCTGCAGAGTCTTAGAACACATCATGTATGCTCATGCCAGCAGCAGTTTTGGATATGATGCCTCAGCTTTCACAGCAAGTATGAAGTGTAGGCACCTACACAAAATTCTGGCAAGGCATGAGGAGGAATGCTGGAGTTCAATTAAAAAGCACTTTTTCTTTAAGTAATTGTCTTTCTTTTCTATAAGTAATCATTATGGAGAGGAGCACAAGTCAGGGCAGCCATTACAATTCTAAGAGTGGGAATTAACTTACTGGAAAAGATTGGGCAGTAACCCAGACACAACTCCCATCTGGAACTAGGCCAAAAAGGGTCATCAAGCTCTTTTAAACTCCTTGCTTTATGCTACATGAAATCACTTTTTGTTGATGCAAAACATGACACTACTTGCTAGGGTATTCAAGAAAAATCCATTACCTTGATGTGCCACATACACATCTCTGCAACAGAGCAGAATGTGTGAGCACACTCATACCAATCATACAGTGAATTTCAGAAAGAGGGTTATAGCAGAAATGGGAGGGAAGTGCTGAATTGTTGTATATGATCTTTTACATGGTGAGTTATCAGTTGATTTATGTAGCAAGTCCCACAGAGTTAGCTCATGATAAATTCATGAGGCATGTGCTTTTGATCGTGCTGTGCTCTTCTCATGTCTTGCCATTTTCAGCTTTGTCTTTAACCACCTTCTGGAGACATTATTCTACCTCCTGCGGTAAACTGGTGCTATAGACAATAAGGACTAGTCTGCACTGGTTGCCTCTGCTGAAATGCCACATTCCAGAAGGGAAGAGGCACTTCAAGAAGTCAGAAGTCCAGGAGATATAAGCAAGCAGGCTCCTTGGAGGGGCTAAGTCTCTCCTAACATACCCAAGCATGTATATCCATGTGAGGAAAAATGAGGTGATGGGGACCAGTTTTCAATCAGCTGGCTTTAGTCAAAGGTGCTTTTTACTGTACATGCACAAAAGCACTCCGAGTTTCACAAGACACTTAGTAGACAGATGACTTTCCCTGCTAAACTGGGAGAGGTGAACTCTTTCTTGAAAGAGAGAAGCAGTATATAGATTTAAAAGGTGTATCAGCCCTTGTTTAAACCTCAGATGTCATAAATTTCAGTCTCCACTCATTCCCAGTTCATAATTACTCTGCATTAAGTATGGCTACACCTAAGGAGTAACCAGAAGCATTGCAGCCATGGAACCCTGTACAGGTGAACCACCAGATACCAACCAGACTTTTGGAAGGTTGTGCAGCCCACATACTGACGCTGTACTGCTTTGAATAGGCATCTTCGAATCAGCATGAAAGATGACTTGGAGCACACTGGGACATTCCCCCATTCTCAGCCTTAGATCTGCTCCCACTGAAGCCAGCAGTAATCCTGGTGAACACTGCATGTGAGCCCATGGAAGCAGGGAAGATAACTATTCAAGCCCCATACTGCTTTATAGTTTGCAATTGCTGAGTATCCAGAAATTATGTTCCATAGCTGGTTTTAGGGCACAAACACATCCTTGGATTGTTTTTATTGGGATATCTGCATAGTCGGAATAGTCAGGATGGCATTACTACAGTAGCATGACAGTAACAGTTGCATGGCAAAGTGATGCAACCTAGAGAGCAGCCCAACCCAGCTTATCTACAAATCGCAATCTACTTCTTCACCTCGGCAAATAGTGACCTGTAGGAAGATTGTGCTTTTCAGCACAAAAAGAACTTGGTAGGGAGAACAGAGTCATGGAAAGATCTCTCGCATCTGAAGCAACTGCTGTGATCTGAAGAACTGTCATGAGAGTATGTTTCAGAGTCAAAAGGCTGAGTCCACTATGGGGTAAGGAGCACTGGCTTGGAGCAAGCAACCACACTGGAGCATGCATGTTTTAGTGAGAGAGTACCCAGATCTGATATGTCACAGAAAGATCTGTGTTTCATTTTCCCATCTGTAAGACTAAACGGCTGAGACACGTAGTCAGGCAAGGAACTGCATGAGCTAAGGATTGTGTGTTAAGCTTGCACATTCTTGCTGGAAGGGATATGCCAACCAGGAGTCATTTCCTGACATCAAACAGTACACTTCCATTTGGTAAAGTAAGTCCAGGTACTCAGGTCTGATTTAGTGAATAGGGTATAAGAATCCTTGGCCTTTTAAACATCCTCAGTAACATGGCACTTTGGAAAACACAATAATTAGCATAATGGTCAATTCAGCCTCTAATAATGTACAACGCACTCATTAATCCAACTAACCCCACACTGCACAACAACCATCACAAATAATGCAACTGATGCGGTGAAGGGGAATGGATGCTTGACAGCCCTGCTACATCCCAGCACAATGAGATCACACTGGCAAGGGCTGAAGGCTACTCCCAAAGGCAGGACCCCCATCCAGCTCCGAGATGGGGCACGCTGCCACCTGAGCTGGTGTGTCAGCCATGTGCTCAGCTCCCTTCAGCCCTGTCATAGGGCAACAGAGGAGTTTCTCCTCCCACAAGGTTTTTCCTGGTACATTTAATTAAGCATTATGTATCAACACCCACATATGCACACCCCAGTTCTCGACTCCACCTCTCGCTGAATGAGTCTCAGGTGGGATTTACTTGGCTGCTTTTGCTGCTGCTTAATTCAGTCAGGCTGGTAAATAATTCAGCAAGCACTCAGCCAACAAACAGGCAGGCAGCACAAATGGCCAGACAGGGAGATAGAAGAATGAGAGACAGAAAGAAAAACCAAATGGGAGAGTGACAGCTTTTGCTGGAGCTCCTTTTCCACAGGCAGTACTTCAAGCTGTGCCTACTTCTTCATTCTCTGTGGTTAAACTCTCATCCCATAAAGAAGCAAGGAAGTTTGCCCAACTGACACTGCCATGACCTACTGACACCTCATTGGTTGGGGCCCCACTGAATAACCACACAACCTTTTGATTAAAGTTTAGGAAAAGCTTCAGTACCATGCTGATGCTCTTCAGCTTTGAAGCCCTTCAAGATGGGAACCAGCAGGTCTTGGGCTACAGCTGAGTATGTAGGAGTCTGCATCATTGACTCAAGTCTTTTTAGGCCTCTGCTTTCCCAGCTGTAGAAGACAAGATGAAAATCTTCTCCCCACTGGCATCCCAGCAGGCCCAACAAACAGAAACAATGCAGGGGCCTGAGAGTCCTTCAGATGAAATGCCAAGGCTTGGCAAAACCTTTAGAATTCTCTGACTGCATTAGTGAATATAGCAATAGAAAGTATCATCAACCACCAAAAATATTAATTCCAACCTTCCATAAAAACTGATAACCATAAAAAATACATCCCAATCACAGCAAAGGTTTGGGATGATTCAAGGTAAACACTATTCTATCCATAAAAACAAACTGTAAACCAAAACATTTGGAGTAGAATTTTCTGTCATGCTTAACCTTACAATTATAATGAAGCTTTAACAAATGATATTTTGAAAATGTTTTCTATACATAATAAATTAGCATAAGATAACCTCGTAACACAGTTAGTTTGTTTGAGCTAGCTATGTGAGCATCCTATGAGAAAATAATTTTATGAAGTGAATAAGGAACATCTATGCACCACAAGTTTACTAAAACAAAATCCACATCAGCAAGCACTACAGGGAGCCACAGTCCCAAGTCCACCCATCTCCAACTGCTGGAACCCCTCTAGCCCAGGACTAGTAAGGGACACCATGACAACCAGCATTTAGAGGTAGCCTGCACACAATGGGCTCTCATTAGGTAAATGCCCTGAGTCTTGCTGACTCCTTGCTATATGGTATTTAACAAGCTTGCATGTGAGGATTGTCCTGAAGTGGTAGTGGAAAGACGTGAATTTCAAAGGAAGTGACAAAACATTGGACAAGTATCTCTTAGATTATCAATTCCCCCAATCTATCCTTGGAATCACATAATTACATGATAGTTGCCAAATTTCAGGATGCAGAAATACCCTTTGCAAGAGCATAAGAAGAGCAAGTTGGTTTATTAACATGCCTCATGTAAACATACTCTGAGTGTCATGGAAAGAAATAAAAAAAGCAATGGAAGGATAAACTTGAGAAAGTGTACATAGAAAGTAATTACAGCAGAATGAAGTTTTTTCAGGCTGTGGAATAACAAAGCATTTCCTCTGCCAAAATAGAGAATGAGGTAGCAAGCAAGAGCCACAGCTCAATGATCAGCTGCAGAGATTTACCTGCTAGACCCTGTGCAATTTAGGGTAAGAGCCCAGAAAGATGCCCCAGGGAGAAACAGGTCCCTTCTGCTGGTGGGTAGGAGTTAGTCAGATGACCAGAAAGCCACACGCTCCTGGAAAGAAGGCTACCATTACCCTGTGGTGACTGCTAAGCCACATATGGCAGCAGCATGGCAATGTGTGCCGGCCAACTCCTTGGCAGCTCTTTAGTTACCTACCAGCCACAGAGAAAATGGGTTAAAAGAGAAGTGGGGCTACTGCTGAGCAGGTCTAGATACTATTCTGAAGTTCACGCCCAGATCCATTTTGGGGGGTAAGCAGTGAAGTCCTGTGAAACCTTCTTTTAGCAGTTCTGTGCAGGGCTGGGCAAACCTCTTCTGGTTTTGGCTCAAGGAGGCTCCTATTGCCCAAACCTTGCTCTGAGATTTTGTTTCAAATACACAGAGGTCCTCCAAGCATAACTATGGCCAAGATCAGCCTGGTTGCAAGTCAAATGTTCAGATGGTTTCCACCCCAAATTGTAAACCCCACCCTGTCGCCTGGAACTGAGCCCATTCTGCTCAAACTCCCATCTGGGGGAAATTTGACTTCGGTTCACTGAAAAGTTCGCAAATCCAGTTCGCGTTCTGGGTTTGTAACAAACCCTCCAAAACAGGCAAATTGGCCTTGGCTTTAGGGTTCATCTGGACCTTGTTGCCATAGTCATGGTGTCATCTAGTGGTGACAACTTGTATGGGCACACACACGGTACCCACCTCCACTTGACAAACACCCCCACAGAGAGTAGGGCAATTGCAGGTCCAGTAAATGTCTTCCAAAGTACACCAGCTTTTTCAAGGGCAGAACAGCTCCACCATTTCAGTAAAAGCCATTCGCACCTGGAGGAGAGCTTTTTGCAAAGGCTCCCATATAAAGTGAAGGGCAAACTTTGCATCCCCTATCACTTCTACATAATTAGAAGACAATCTCCTGGGGAAAGGGCAAGCCACGAGAACTTTGAGGGACAGCAGTCAGCAGCAAACTCAGTTGTGAATGTGTTTTATATTTAAAAGTCATTCTCAATATAGAAGTTGCATCTCTTGAATTGTCCCTTTTACCTACACTGTAATAATGATCAAAAATGATAGTAATGGACACAAGAGGAAAAAGGGCTCCACTTTCAGTTTGTACTTTGAGAGCTCTCTTGCACAGGCACACATGCCCAGGTCTCAAAAAAGGGCAGCTGATTTTTGGATTCCCAATTTATGTACTGGGGGCAAGCTCAAGAACAGTGCAGCTGAAGCAGCTCCAAAAGTCACAGAACATCTTTTGTAAGAGATCAAGCGCCTTAGGTCTCACTTCAAGCATTAGGTGGGTGGATTTGACAAACCATATATTCTGTGTGAGAGTTCTGGCCACATGAATTCCTTCTCCTTGGTGAACCTAGGAACTGATGTACCTGTTCTTAAACCTAGTCTCGTTTTAATTCAATGAAAGGTAAGCTTAGGAGTTTTACCTTTCAGCTAAGACAAAGCAGGAACACAAGCATGATTGGTGTTCCAGGCTCAGCTGATGAGTACAGAGTTACCATCAGCCCTGTTCCCATAACCTCAGGCACTGTACTGGGTCACTTGTCCCACAGGCTGATAAGAGCTGTATCTCAAAGGAAAGAGAACTCTGTTCAGATTGGAGGAAGGATCACAGTGTCAGCAGAGAGGCAAGAAAAAATGGCCAATTTCAGCACTGTCCTGGAAATTAAGTGGGTTTTCAGGCTCCTGAGGTCTATCTGAGGTTTCACCATGGATCCAGCTCAAGTGTTTCCTTGGCAGGTTTGTCTTCTAACCTAGAGCTTATTCCTTCCCTCTGATCTAGTCTTTCTGTCTGCAAGCTAATGAGCTTGAAATTACTGTATATTTATGTGTCCCTCTGAGCTCTCATCTGTGACACAACCACAGCTACAGCTGGAGTTGCTTCTTTCTTTATTGTCTAGAATTGCAACCTAAAGGCCAGGCTTGATGCTAAAATCAATGAAATTCAAATCCCAGTTTACATGTGGGGTAAGAGGGAGAAAGCACTTTTCAAAACTCTGGTTTCTTTTGGATCTATCTTGAGACACAGAATTTTAAGCCTGGTAACACCCAGACCAGGGCTATCTTCATGGCAGAGGATTCCATACACCCCATTCCACCTTGGTCAAAGACAGCACAGGGAAGACTTTAAACTATGACTTTCATGGACTCAAAATGACCACAGGAATTATCCAAAATCAATGAACTCTTTATAGCTGCACCAAAGTGCTTTCTTCTCTCGGATCTGTTTTCTTCCCCCATCCTATCACCCGTGTTCCACTTATTCTATGAAGCTTAAAGACTTCATTGTGCCATCTACCCACTAGGTCTACCACTAAGGTGAAGCCCAAGGCAAGTTGCTCAAAGGTAAGAGAGAATGCTCAGCTACTGTTATATGGGGCAGGTTTTAATTTTTAGTAAGGACACAAACCTAAAAATAACAGATAACTTACATCAGAGCCTGCATATAGTACCTTTCACCCCAAAGAAATTTTCCAAAAACGTGCATGCACAGCAACACAGAAATGTAGCCACCTCTGGAGCTGATTACAGCTGCTGCTCATCCAACACAGTGTGATAACAACAAGGAGAGCTACCACAATAAACCTCTGGGGTTTTGGTAAATGCGCTATGGATTTCTGCATGCTTGCTATACCAGAGGACACACACATATTTAAAGGCTTCACCTGACACAACAATGCAGAGCCAGCAAATCGCATTTGCTTTTTGTCCCTTGGAAGGTCAAAAACCTCCCCAGCAGAATATGCTGGAATACAAACAGCCAAGCTCTCGAGCAATTTCATATCTGATATTCAGGTACTTGCTAGCTCTACTACTCAGTGCGTGCCGTGACAGATATGGCACAAGTAAAGGTCACGGCAAGGCTTTCCCTGCCAGACTTGCCCACTTTTACAGGAACGGCAGATTTGTGCCCGCTCAGTTGCTGCGTCCTGTGTCCTAGGCACGGTGGCTTGTTTTGGAGTGCCCTCTGCCGCCCAGCACACAGACCTGCGAGCCTGCAGGGAGAGAGGCCGGAACCACGAGCGGGATCTCTCTCGGTTAAGGACGGAGAGCAGTCAGCGCCATTCAGCTTCACGGGCAGGTCAGAGGCCCTCGCTAGAGCCGAGCCCTGAGTTCAGCATCTGGGTCTGACTGCCTGAGCTCTAAAGGTTTGCAAAGCATTGCCACCCACCAGGGCTGCAGAAACAATTGATTTTCAGGTCTGTTTTCTGGACAACTCTACCTCAGCTCACCTCCCACCTCTCACAAAGCTCTTGCCCAGTTCTCATATGGGATCTGAGGCAGAAGAAGAAGCATGACACTGTTTGGATTCTTCCTTTGCAACCATGGGAGGCAGCTTTACTCTTCACTTCCACCCAGCCCACCCATCTAAGTGATGGGGAACTCCTGTCTCTGAAGGAAAATAGAGAAGCTGACTAGTCCAAGATGTGGAGCCAGGAATCCCTTTGGAGGTCAGCAGGCCTCTGAAAACTGCACAGAAACAGTTTCTATCTAGGTGGTAAGAGATTTGGTATTCTAGAAGGTTCTATTAACTTACAAACAATAATGTCAGGCAAAATTCTTTAGTCACTCTATAATCCTCACACCTCCAAAAATCTTGACCCTACCCTTATGCCTTTCTGTTCAAGCTGGTGCAGGCAGCCAAGCCTGACACCAAGACTGAAGTTTCTGACTCCCAGTGCCAAAGTATAATGTGGGTTTTTTTACTTACCTAGGTTAATACAGTTCTTTCAATAAAGTTCTTTCAAGCACAACACCCGTATGTATCTTTATTAGATCACTCACTTATGTCCAATCGGATACCACACAGGCTTGGCACTGTCCTGCATAAGAAATAACTTTGCAGCATGTACAGGATTCTCTGTGCAGTGAGGTCAGGTACTACAAAGCTGTTTGGTCTGTGCTCCAGAGTCCTGTGAAGTTCTCAGCAAGGGAACGGTTTGCAGGTGTGCATGCCAGGATGCACACATACAGCCTTCACCTGCATGCTAACTGCAAGTATCTTAAAAAATTTCAGATGTTGCAGTCAAAATATAACTTGCACCGGGGAAGAGAACTACATGAGAGTAATATATTATTTTATCTATTTTTGTTATCCAGAGTCAGATTCTTCTGAGATACTGCTCCTATACCTCGACAAGGATGGAATCCATGACTCTTCCCTTACATCTGGATAGAAGTTACCATCCCACATGTTCATTCCTAATCACTACATGCAGGTAGAATTGTCTCCTAGATTTGCTACCATTCAGACATTTTTTCCTCTCTGACAGCAAAGCACAAATTTTTTTGTCAGGCTTATCACTGCAAAGCTGGGAATACTTGCTTAAGAAGAGACCAAGACACAATCCTAGCTCTGCCTGTTACCCATGAAGGGTTTTTAATTCCAAAAGGTGTACGTGGAGCATCAGGGTATGTAGCAGTCTGTGTGAGCACTTATAATAATAACTTCCAATTCTCTTCCCCTTTTGGCTGCCATAGTTTTTTGGGAAGAGCCACCTGAATGCAGTCAGGTAGGTAACCTCTCCCTTCAGTGAACTGCCAGCCTTTGTTGTTTGCCTGTGTGATTACTGTGATTACTTATCTGTTTCACTGTGTCATCCTCCTGTTCTGCTCTCCCCTGTCAGGCAGCAGAGCCACGTGGAATGTTAATAAAACTTAACACAAGCTTGGTCACAGTTTCTCACTGCCACAGTAAGCACTGAGGCTCCCTATGGATGTGCTGACCCTGGAGAGGGCTGTGTAACATGACTCACAGCAACATTATCACTGCTATTATGCCACTGATATTGTACCAGAAAAAAACACAAAGGTGTCACCTGCAACTAAGATTTAGACACAGGGCTGCTGCAGTGGCAAGGGCTCAGCAGAAACCCACTCCTTCTGGGGAGGCTGTGCTAGCTACTAAACCAGCTGGTGCTAGGGCTGCATGCTACCAGAGTTCACCTGCTCCTGCCAGCTAAGGAGCTTATTTAATAATTACAGCATGTCACCTTACAAATCTTGCTTCTTTGGGAGTATAACCTCTGTGGCCTCCCAAATGCAGAATCCTTACAGAAACAGATGAGGCTCCAAAAAAACTCAAACAAACCAATCCAGAAACTGTAGGTAACAGTATCAGAGAGAGATCCTTTGCATCCTTTGCACATGTCAGCAACAAGGTTCCATCAGAGAGCCTTTGTCTAGAAAGGATCCTTTGTGCATGCTGTCTTTTGAAGAGATTTTAGTCCTTGTTACATGGAACAAGCAAAACTGCTAGGTCTTAACACCAAACAGCCCAGGCACAATATTTTTCAAAAAGTCAAAGAATTAGTCGTGCTTGAAGCTGTATGTACATTCAGGGCAAGTTCTTTTGTTTACTGTCTATTATTTTTTTTTTTTCTTTTTGGATAGCATTGATGTGGAAACAAAGGGAAAGGATGGACATATTTATGATACAAAGGAAAAAAATAAAGTCTCATCCAAACCATTCCATTGGTGTCAATCCCTTCCCCCTCTCCAGCATTTTTCCAGAGAACTCTAGCTCCCCTTTCCATGTTGACTCATTCCATTGGCTCCTCCACCGAGCTCCCATTCCCTGCCCACATCAGCCCCGGTGCTATGCAGCATGTGCTGGATGCCTGCAGGGGGGGTACCGCGACCCTGTGTACCAGCCAGAACATCACACAGGCACGTTGTGCTAACGGAGGTGGATTGCTGAGCTTCAGTCTCTAACACATATAATGAGATTAGCAATTGAATAGTGCTGATCAAGCACATCAGTTACCAGTAGCTCTGAACCCCGAGTCCATCAGATGCAAATGAATCACTGTAAATTTCGCTCCTTTCTTAAAGGCTCTTTATATGCATGGCCAATGCAGGAAGAACTGCAGTGCGTATTGGCCCAGGAAGTCTGTCTCTCACCATGTCTGGGAATTTCCGAGAGTGGAGAAACCATAGGTGCATCTTTCCTTAGATTGGTTTTGTTGTTTTTTGGGGTTTTTCTGTTTGTTTGTTTTTTTATGAGCTGTTTTTTCCCTTTTCACTTTTCTCCCAAGGCTGTGCAGACATCAGGACATAATCTGGCCTAAAGTTCAGAAGTTCAGAGACAAAATCCTTCACAATACCTTGATGTAGGTCTTAATTCTATCTGTTTTAGTTACCTGAGTAACTTTTGAAAGTCCTGCCAGCCTACTTGTGTTAAAGGTGAGAAGGATGAAGGTGAGATAAGTCTGTGGTGTCTCCAGCTGCATTCATTCAGTATCTCAGAAGCACTTGCAGTATTGTGGGGCAGCTCAGTACTCTTACCTCCTCAGTCTCCCTGGAGGAAGATACAGTACACAACCCATTTAGGAGGAATCTTCAGGGTACTGCCTTGCATGATTAAATGTAAACAGCCTAATCCCCTTTGTATCTCAGTGGACACTCAATTACAGGGGAGTTTTCTCCCAGGCCTGTGCTGCAGGAAGGAATCCTGAGGGGAGGGGAAGGGAAGAAGGCACAGTCAACTTGAGAAAATGAAACCTGCAGATGTCAGGTGAGCTCTGGCACACACCAGAGCTCACCTGACACTACAATGAGAACAGAACTCACAGGAGCCTGTAATTTCTGCTAACATGGGGATTTAACACATTCACAACATTCTGCAAGATTCATAGCAGTACGAAATGATGCATCCATGATATCTCAAATGCAGCCATTTGAATTTTTAGGACCATACTGCAAACAAGCTTGTTCTTAGAGTATCTACACTCAATTGACTCAGCTGCTTTCATTTCTGTGAACAAACTTGGGAGAAGAAACTAAGACCACATCAGCTCTCCAGACACACTGACTGAAGCAAGCACTGTGAAGAACAGTCAAACCCATTCATATCCTGATACAAAACCCTGGATGGCCTTAATTGCATTCCAGCAAATTCTGGGCATCCTATGCTAGAATACACACAAATTGCTATGTGGTTTGAGATTTGCAACTAGGAGTGGTTTTCTGATTACCAGAGCTCCATTTATTATTTTTAATATTATTGACCAGCTAATTACTCACTTCTAGCCCTAGATATTTTTAACACAGTAGATTTATTTTGAGGTGCAGGAAAGTACCTGCATATCAGCATTGACTTCAATTAACAAAAAAATTAGAATTCCTCACCACCTCCCCTGAGAAGAAACCTTCACATCTTTTCACTCCACCTGCTCCTCGTTAAAGAAAAGGTGTGAGGAAGTTTACCACATTTGTAGTGTCAATCAGCGCCTTCCTATGGAGCCTAAATAGGTTTGACTATCCGCAAGCACAGAGCACCAAAATTACTCCAGGTCCTAGTTGGTTATACAATAAATCTGGATTAAATCAATAATTAAAGCAGTTCTTGCATGCTACTTCTCCCTGATGAGCCTCCAAACCTTTTTAGAAAGCCAGTGGCACTTCCCCATAATGAGAAAAGGGGCTCAGAGTCCACTTCACTGGGAGCCGCCCACTGCACAGGCAAGAGACAAGACCCACTTTAACACCCATGGCAAAAGCAGGTGTGAATTTTGAACACAGCCCACCCTGGAAAAGGGACAGGCCCTCCACTGCACCACACACAAGACCCACTCTGAAGGCAGAGCCAAAACATACTGCCCTGGCTGCCCCCTCTCAGGCTCCCTGAGCTGTGAGCTCAGTGTAGCTCCCTTCTCTGCAGGGACCTCCTCGGTCCCTGGCTTCTGGCTGAGGAGGTCCCCCTGAGCAGCTCCTGCTGCCTGGGCCAAAGGAACACGCCGGGAGACTTAAAAGCTGACTCACAGGTGCTCAGAAATGCACATATCCATCCACATATTATCAGCCTACCGTCCCCTCAAACGGGGACCACCATGACCTGCCACAACAGCCCAGCTTCTGAGGAACCCGCTGGCCTGGGCAGCTACAGCCCCAAACCATGCCCCTTGGGGTCACAGCTGCATCCCAGAAACCGTGGCCCTCGAGTGAAAAGAGCCAGGCGTTCCGCAGGCTACAGAACCCCAGCTCCGGGCTGAGCCCAACCCACGGCAGAGCCCTGCTTCAGGGCCGAGCGCACCTCACGGCAAAGCCCCGCGCCAGGGCTGAGTCTCCCTCACGACCCCTCCTCGGGGTGCTGACCCGTGTCCCACTCCCCGTTGTGCTTCAGGACGGCGTGTCGCGTCTCCTCCAGCCCTCAGGGCTCGTTCTCCTTCACAACGCCTCCACCCTTCACCCCTGGGGGCTGTGTTCCGCTCGCCCCTCAGGCCTGGGTGTCCTTCAGGGCTGCGGCCGGGCCCCCGCGGCCCCTCATGCCTGTGCTCGCGCTCGCCGCAGGGCGCCCCCTTCCTTCCCTGAGGGCAAGACCCGGACACTCGGGAAAAGCTCCCAAAAAAGGAAAAAATACCCCTAAAGAGGGGAAAAAGTCCCCTAAAGAAGGGACAGCCTCTGTGTTGAAGAGCCCGTGTAGAAGGACAAGCATGTAGAAAGGGAAAAAAAACCCCGAAACACCTATGGCACAGGCCAGGACAGAGGTCATTAGACAGCAACACTGGGGAGCTTTACCTTGGTCTTACATTCCAGCTCTTGCACTAAACATTTACTTTACAAATAAAAAATGTCACTTGAGATGGACATGCAGCTGAAGAAGAAAGTAGATTGCTCCATCAGAAAGAAAGGGCATAATATAATGAACAGTACACAAACGTTCAGAGTGATGTATATACACTAAAAACAGCACAGGGCAAAACATTTGCAACAGACACAAAGTCTAATGTCTTTTATTACATTTTGTAGATTAAATATATCTTCAGTAGAGTCTCTTTTTAAAACACACAAAAGGAAAAAATACATTCTTCATGTACATATGAAATACTGACCATGTAGCAGGGATCATGTACAGTGCAAAGTATGAACACAGCTACACAGACATCACCACCTTAGATGATTATCAAGCTTTTTCTACAGTCAAATTGGAACAAGTTAACATTTTTGTTTCCAGTGAAAATTCCATACCCTTCCTTTCCATGGCATTTTGTGTAATTGTGCAGGAAAGGGTTTAATTTACTTTTTAAAGGTATTATAAAATCCTTGCATTGCATGAAAAATTATCCAACTCCACAAGCTTTATCACTTTCACACATTCATAATCGTAATACAATTTTTATTGTGATTGCAACCCAACTCCAAAAATCCAGGGAAAAACAGTAAAAATATAACCTGGTATAGAGAAAGGAATGAATCAGAACTGATTGTTGCAATGTCCAGGAAACATATACCCAACATGTACACACACACACACACACAGGGCAGAATATAGCGAGGTGTGACAGAGCATCTCCTGTTTGTCACAAGCTTGGAGTGAGGGTACGAGTTGCACATTTCACTTCAGCAGTGGACTTCTAGTGTCTAGTAGGGGATGTCATTCTGGTAGTACTGGATCATGTCATATGTTCTACTCCTAGAGAAGAAAAGCAAAGCCAGAGGTAAGTAAAAGTTTAAAAAAGTAGCGCACCCATTGTCAAGAAACATTCATCAGGATCCCACAGAGAGAAAACATGGGTGAAGGAACTCAGCTGCTTATCAAAACTAGCCCTCCATTCTTTGAAGGCATTGTGAAGGTCCAGTTACTGTTGTGGACAGCACAAAACATCCTGCTCTTGTTTAAACTAGTTTTAAAAAGTATTTCCACATTTCTCAGTGTGGCAACAGCATCAGCAGCTTGGATCCTGTGTTTGGATAAGCCACAAGCACATCACACGGCATTTACAGTTTGTTTTAGGAGAAGAAAATGCATAATGAGTGAATCAAGATCATCAGGGCTGCATGGAGACAGTATTATGTGGAAATAAAAGACAATTAAGGAGAATGATAATAATGAAAATAAAAGTGCAGGGGAAATAACAGCATTAACAACGGCAGAATCTCTGATGAGTGACTGAGCAAACAAATCTCAGCTTGTTACAGATAACTCAATTATCCATGCGCAGAGCTCATTCAGGTCACAGATCAACCATGCCACAGGTAGAAAAGCTCAAGCTTGTCAGAACTAAGCTGGTTCTGGCCATTCACACAGCAGTGTCACTGCCTTCAACCCACCCAGTATTAATCTAAGATTCTGAGCAGATGCACTAGAAAGCACTGGAACATCCATTCTAAGTGGGGCTGGATCTGAGCCAGTGAGTGGCACTGGTCTCAAGCTGATCCCATTTGGAACTACACAAGAGTTTGTATTAAGACTCTCCAATATATCCCACAAACTCTGTATTATCTAACATAATAAAACATTCACTTAAGATGTTTAACTATTACATTTATTCTTTAGCCTACCCAGCCTTGCTATTTGACCATCCTGGACTTGAGTCTTCCTTCCCAGCACAATACAGAGGAGATTCAACACATTCAGAAACAAAGCTGCTATCCTGCACCATCTAAATATCAAAGACTCAAAAATTTTTGCTATCTGATAAAACTCTACTTTTCAGCTCTGCTCAAAGCCTGACAACCTTCCTTTAGCCATAGGGAGATACATGCACAGAAGCCAAACCTGTTGCTGAGGAAACAATTCTGGATGATCTTGATGATGAAAGTTGCAGCTTCCCTTTCAGTCATGTTGGGGCTGAACCTGTGCCTATATGCAGAAAATCACAATCAAGTAAGAGAAAATTATTGAGGTTTCCTTTGAACATGGTACGAATGTGTCTTTGCACAAGCTCAGCCAGGTGTGATTTCACTTGCTGCATGTACCTACTTCTTGTGAAACCACTTGGTGCAAATGACATAACATTTAAATAAAAATCATTTTCCAGTTCACACATACTGCTGACTTACTTCAACAGCTTGATTGTTTGCCCTCGGAAACAGGGCAGCCCTGTATCCAACATCAATGTAACCAGTGAGACCACAGCATCCATGTAAGGCCTAGAGAAAAAGAGGACAAAAGCATCAGAGCATTCAAACTCCTACAGCCTTATCAGGTAAAGCAGACAAGCTGAGGAGTTCAACAAGCTAGGTCCCACTTTTTTCTGTATATAAATCAACACAGATAACCCTCTTACATTTGCTGGTGAAGCTACACCACTGTTTGCAATCTGTCACTTTAATTAAATGTCACTCCTTTATGCTGGACTGTCAGATAGAATGTTGCAAGATGAAGCCTCAAGAAGGATTATGCAAAGTAATGCTTTAGCAAACAACATTTCTTTGGCATCAGAAAGGTGAAGCAATGCACCAAAACAGTACAAAAGGCTGAAAGCAGCAACATCACAAGTACATACTATCTTTTAATCTTAATTACTCTGTGTAATTCTTTGCTACATCAGCCCAGCTTCCCTTCTCCTTCCTGTCCTCTTGCTCGGAACATTTATTATCTACTAGACTATTACTCTGCTGCTTGAGTGACACATTTGCTTTGCCACAAGAACTTTGTCCAGACTGTTTCCCCTCAAGGAACCAAAATGATCTTGACTCCAAGACAATAGTTTCTTACTGTATTAACAGTGCACTAAGTTATGTGAGGAAATCTGTGAAACATCACATTTATAAATTGCATATATAATTTTTTAAAATATAACATAAAGACAGAAAAAATGCCACAAAAATAAGCTGTAAAATAGAAGGATTATTGCATTGTTTCAAAGTTTGCAAGACGTACCAGGACAGTCAACAGGCTCAGACTCCCTACAATTCAACATCTGTTATTATTTATTTTCTCATTTGGCTTTGGGCATGCAAGAACTTCCACTGTGAGCAGCTAAGAACACCTTACCTGACTGCCAGATAGCCTCTGACACACATCTCCATAAACCATTTGAATGGCGTTGCTTCCATTTTCCCTCCCATTATCATCACCATCTCATCAGTCAGTTTAATGTCAGGCTCCCAGCCCAGGTTTCCACCAGGTGAGCTTTCAAACATGAACCCAAAATCTGTGCACAAAAGATAAACTGCCTCCTAAACTTTATATAGAAGCAAGAGAGGTGGATTGCATGTATTAATGTAAACATTTTAACTTCAACTGGAAAGAAGCTTTGGTGAAGTGTAAGAATACCAACAAAAGCATCATCACCATGACATGAGAATAGATGTAAGAATGGTGGTATCATATAAACTGTTGAAATATTTGTGCAGTTCCAGAAAAGCAAAGCTAAAGCAGAGGTTACAGCCTCACACAATTATATAAACTTACTTGTCAAGTTTAACTCATACCCTTGCAATGATGAAAGGAATCCAAAGACACATTTCTGTAATTACACACATGCACACATGTATCCATGCATGAGTATATAAGCATGTGTCTTCCATATGTATGTGTGTATATACTTTCCTGAACCTGACAAAAGTTTGCAGAGCTAAGAAACAGCCAACACACACAACACTTAAAAGGCATGAAAACCTTACAAGTATGTTTACAGTGAAATCAGTATACAGATGGATCTCAAAGGGGAAATGGCTTATTATCTTTTATCAGCAATACTTAAAGAGCAGAAAGCAAAGGTAATAACTGACATTCAGAGGTGCATATGACTGACCAATATGAATGATGTGTCCCTGTTTGTCCAGCATGATGTTGCCATTGTGCCTGTCTTTAATCTGGAGCAGGAACAGGAGCAGACTATAGGCAGCCATACTGCGGATGAAATTATAGCGAGCCTGTACGAACAACAAGTCAAAATAAATCAGAACAATTTACAAAATTTAGTAACTCTCCATCAGGAGATGAGACAGATGAACAAAGCTCGTTTCTTTTTTTCCATTCATGATTAGTTTGAAGCCATGTCCAATGACATTCTCCATACATCTATAGTTCCACTTACTTATATACCTAACTCATTAATAGCTAAAAATGGATTATCAGCATCGGGAACTAGATACAGCAATATAGTAGTCATTATGCAATTATTTGTCATTATTTCTTATAGGTAGAATGTCTCTTAGCTGATATTTTGCTGTGCTTGCCCACTGATATTTTACCTTCTGGAATGCAAGGGTAGACTCATCTCCATATTGCCTTGTAAAGTAGTCATACATCCCAAAGTCTGTCTGCCTGCCCAGCTGGTCACGGGATGTGCAGTCAGGAATGCACTCAATAACACCACACTGGAGGGGAAGAAGAGGAAAAGGTTTGTAAAGCATGCTCCCAAATGTATCTTGTTCATGGCTCTTGGCAGTCATACAGGTTCTCTGGGAAATGTGGTGAAAGCCTATAGATCACCAAATACAGACTTTCTAGTTTATTCGTTTAAGAAAAGAATATATCCTCTCTTTTAGGATTTCCATGCAACTAAGACAAGCTCTGTGACTTTCCACTGCTTTGCACAACGTAGGCCCAGAAATCAAACAACATTTGCAAGTAGCACAATTTCAGAGCCAAAAGCTTTAGAAAAGCAGGAAGCAGGAGAGGAAAGACTTTCTATTGCTGCTACTCCAAATATTTGGCAAAAGTGATGTGGGCAGTACTTCCTTATAGCATAGAATTTTTTTGTGTGCTGGAATTTAGTATTTTTGATTTAGGAATGATTTTCTACAACACTACAGTTAATTGCCCACTTACCCCAGGAGCTGTGGCCACCACTCTGTATGGAAACACAAAAAGATCCAGGCCTACTAGCTGAAATATGTTCTTGAAGAGATCAATGATTTGTAAAGCTAACATGTCCTGTCAGAGAAGAAAAAAATTGCACAAACATTACAAGGGTTACAGGTCATAAACCAGATTATAAACATGCTCTGAAGAACTCTGAAGTGAACATTAAATTAAGCAGATGTGCGCTTGTGCATGCACTATGGGGGAAATGAAAAGGGGAACTGGTAAATGCTGTGTGAGTGGGCAGCAAGTAAAACTGATGATTTAACTGCTCACCTAAGAATGAACTGCCTATCACCCTTTGATAAAAGGGCTACTAATAACTCCAGGAATAACAACCAGCATTCCCTCTTAATTGATCAAACTTCAATGTATAAGATCCCATCTCAAGAACTACCACTATATTACCAATAACTCAGTTGAAAACTAAACTCTGTAAAAAAAAAAATTAAAGCTTGGTAAACCTGTCTTGACAGAATGGCCTTTACTTCCAAACCAGAATTTCTCTTGGGGTACAAAACAGTTCTCCTTCTTAGTCCACAACTAGCAGAGATTACAAATGTTCCAAAGAAAAATATCTCTATGTTAAAATGATTTTCTTCTTATGCATTATCACCTAGAAATCTGTCTCCTCTAAGTGCAAAGCCTGACAGCTTTGTACCTGTCTGCAGTCATCGCCCACTTTAAAGATGGCTGCCTGCCAGCATGTGTTCTCACTGTCCTCATTCTCTTCTGCACTTTTATCGATGGAGTCAGAGCGACACCGAAGACCTGCAACAAGAGAACCAAGCAAAACCCAGACATGGACTTTAATTAGTAACTTTCTATCATGACAAGCCCTCTGCACTCAAATCCACAGCATTTTACTGCAGGTGCACCACAGATATTTCTACCTTACAAAGTAATTATCTTAAGAGTTTCCTTTGTCTATTGGTATTAAAACATCTCAAAGCAGCGTTCGTTATCATCATTATCAATGCATGATAAATGCCTGCATTGCATTGAGCTAGTCAGCTGAAGACTCCCACAAAATGTCTTGTGAGAGAAGAACTGCCAAAACCTGGATTTTGGTACCATCTAAAAACCCAGAAAAGGTCAGTGATTTCTATTTTAGTCTAAAGTAACCGTTATAATTTCTTCAAGAGCCTTCTTCAAGAGCAATGTGGCTTACTTCTTGGGAACTTCAAAAAAATTTAAGTTTTCAGAATTTTCTACCCACTTCCTTTGATCCAATTTAATTTCTCAGCTGAACCATGTCAGATAATGTTCAACACAGAAATAATTTTTCTGCAGTGGTACAGGTCACTAAAGGCAGGCAGTTTTAAAGGAATTGCTGACAATTAATTAGTAGTGTCAATGATTAGGTTGCGGTTACTAACCTTCTTTTTCAAGCTCACTGACTCCACATCGTTTCACTTTAAATTTGGCCAGATAGGGAGCTTTTGCTGCACTAAATTACAGTAGAAATGAAGATGATGATGAGTGCAATCAGCCAGATAAAAAATTATAGAAAAATACTTGAGTGTCATTAATTAACTTAGCAAGCATATATATATATGTAAGAGAATAAATATAACAAGAGCATGGTACCTCTGCATAGGAGTTCCTGACTTGTAATCAATATCCAGAACAATTGCTTCTGGATTGCTGGGCAAGTAACAGCCTGCAAAACAGAGCAGACAGCTGAAAACAAATCCACTGGCTAGTGAGACAATGCAAGTTGGACAATAACTGATGTCAGTATCTACAGCTTCAGTGAACAATTTTGAATTAATGTTAGAGAGAAATTAGAGATTAGTCTGTGAGCCAAGAAGGATGTGGTATCCTTTGCATTAGTGAGAGATTCCCAGAAACTAATAAAATCCAGTTTTGAGCTAATACTGCAGAACCCGTACCACAGAAAAGGTACAGAGAGGACATCTCTTACAACAGTCCCGAATTAGATGTGGCAGCAGCTCCAGTGCACTGGGCAGTGCCTTTAGCCACCAACACATGGTAGAAGGTTTTAGACCTGTTAGAGGTCAGGAAAAGCTTTCATCAAACTCTATTTTAAAGAGAAGATTCAGGCTGGGAAAACATATGTTCAAGATTTGAAAAGACCCTCAGACATTTCAAGGGAATGCCTGATGGGAGAAAGGGGAGAATGAAAGGAACTGGACATGCTTCATTCTTGAGATAACAAAACTTTTCAAATACACCACGTCTTTTTAAAAGAGAAAGTGGTAGAAAGCAAAAGAGTTTATTCATCCTTCCTCTTCAGACATACACAGCCACTTTTATCTACGATATGCATTATCTAACTTGCTTTTGGGTAAGTTTTGATGCACTATATAGAAAATATTGGATGGGCAAAAATATTTGAATTTTTTTCGAGAGAAACAACCAAATAAGAACAGCCACCAGCACCAAAACTGAAATCTCTATAAGCTGCCACTCATAGGGATTTCAAGATTTGCATGCAGAAAATAAATAATCATGTTGAATGCAAAAGCCCAAAATTTTATTCAACTAAATCACATCTTACCAGGCTGTACTTTCACCTCAGACAGAGCACTCAAACAAGCTCTTTTTCTTTCATCTCCTTTAGGGAATGGCCTGGAAAGATGAATCATCTTTTAATTATCTGCATATTATATATTACTCTACACAGTAGCCTCAGATTTGTTTCAAACTTATACAAACAGAGAACAATTTCTGAAGTACAATACTTACTTGATAATGGCTGAAACATTGGTGATTTTATTAAAGAAATCAAACTCCCGTTGGTAGAACTCCTTGGCTGGACCAGACAATGAGCCAGTTATCTCCTCCACTAACTGCTCCAGAAGTTCCCCAATGTCAGCTGCATGTTAAAAAAAGGAAGCATCTGTGCCAGAAGCTCATTTCAGAAAGCTGATATGGGTGATGGAATTAAGCACTTTTGGACAGTATTCAGAAAAAGGTACTGAGGGAACCAGCACCCTGTCTCATTTGATAGACTCTATAAGGCGCTGACGCAGAATGGGCCCTACCTCTATAAATAAAAGAGAATTTCCCAGCTAAATGGATTCTTCCTGACAAGCAAGAAGCAGGAATAAGACTTAGTCTGGACTGGGAAAAGGAAAGGAGTCAAGTCAGATTATATTTCAAAGTACTCACGATCTTTTTGATGTCCTTCTTCATCCAGGTAGATATTAGTTTTCATGTTCCAGATGAACTGGTGAGCCAAGAGCTGAGATTTAGAAGCAGCCCACAGGATGTATTCCCTAACGTAACCCATCTGCAAACCAGTAAGGATCAAAGTTCATTACAACTCTCAGGCTCAATATTACTGCTTCTAACAGCTATTCTTCAAACCCAGAATGTGTTAAACGGATGGAAAGCAGACCTCTGCACTCTCAGTCACTTTGCTTAAAAGACATGAAAGACAGTGTGCTTTAAAAAGTAAGTGAACTGATCTTAAACTCTTTTCAGCTCTGTTACTGACTTATTCTGTTATTCTAATCAGCCTTTCCCCACCTCTAGGCCATTTTCCATCTGTTGTTTTTGGATTTCAAATCTCTTTGAGCTCAGAGCATCTTCTAGTACGTGTACAAAGCACAGTGTAACAGGGACACTGGTCTTGCCTGGCATCACTATGTGCTCCTATAATACTAGAAATCTACAGTGTCATAGGGACTGTACAGTTGGCTGGCAAGAACTGCATGTGCTGTTCCAGTGAAATTCTGGAAAGTTAGAAGACACTTATAAAGCTGCAGTGTCCAAGAAAATCATACTCCTTCCAGCAGCTGCATTCCCTTTCCTCTACCTGCAACTACTTTTGCAGCCTATAGGTGTTCCTAGAGGTGTTTGACTGATGTTAACAGCCAGGTGTCTGATGTTCATGCTCTGCATTGCAGAGTTCTCAAAGAATAACTACAGTCAGTCACCTACACTATAGGATGGGAATGTGTTCACCTGAAAATAAAGCACTGAGCAGAGTTCACTGCCTCGCTGGCAGGTAAAATGATTTCACGTATTAATGAACTCTGAACTTGGTTATCAGGCTTTACTTCAGCTTCTGCAAGATGAGGCTGTGATCTGATTTCATACATGCCATGGAGCACAAGACACCCCTGGATGTCTTCTCTGCTTAACTCCACAGCAAAATGATTAAGGGTAATGACTTAATTTCATTACTGATGCATTGCCTCATGCAGCCCTCCAATAGCTAAATTCAGAGTCCTCATCTGGGGCTTCCCATAGCAAAACCTTTTTCCTGACAGATGAGCTAGATAGCCTTTCTCAAGTTTATCTGTTCACAGAAGAAGTGTATCCAAAGCCAGCCAGCCTCTAAAGACAATAATTTTTCTTCTATGTATTAGATATAAGATAATAATTAGCAGCATTGGATTACACCTAATTTTTGTTTTATTTACTGATTTAAATCTAAAAGCTGCATTAAAAACCTGTTTTCTTCACATGCAGCTGATTCATAATCTTACCTTGTCATACCGCAGTGCCTGAACAATCTGTGGAATGTAGAATAAAATGGCATCCTGAAAGAGAAAGGATGGCAGGGTTTTCCTGTTTTGTTTTCGTAGTCAGAAGGGAAGATGAGTCACATACATAGAGAAAAACTCCTTTCAGTTAGGTGATAAACAAATTCTCACTGCCTCTTTATTTTAAACTGTGTATGCAACTCTCTCAAATCGACCTATTGTTCTGTTTAGTTATTCCCTTCTGTTGGGGGTTAGATTTGGGTTTTTTTTTCCTTATAGAATTTTTCCCCATAAATTCGCTAGGAGACTAATTACTGGGTGCTTAGGGGTGCTTGACCAGAACAAAAGAAATGGCCAAAGGAGAGTGCAGCACCGAGGCTACACCCTTTTGTGGTCTCTGAGAGTTTTTCTCTCCGAGGGAAAAACAAACAAAAAAAAAGATACCGGAGGTTTTGGGCAGGTTAAGGGCAGGAGTGGGGGCAGCTTCGCTCTCTTGCTCTCCGCATCGGAGAGAGAATGGTCAGGCCACTCTTGCTGCAGGCAGAGAACACTGTCCCACCGGGTCCATTCCTGAGGAAATCTACCACGATCTCCTCATGTGCCCAGGAACTCTGAGCTCACCTCCTCCTGCCCGGCTGGGCTGGGTCAACCCCGTCCCACTGCCGCCGCTTTTCTTGGGCACTGCTTTGGATATGCTGTATCCCCGCACTGCCCGGCTCTGCCAGGACATCCCTGCCCTTCCAGCTACCACCTGCCCTGCCAGGACATCCCTGCCCTTCCAGCTACCACCGTGGAGCTTCTGGTACATCCCATCCACTAGCCCGGCATTTTCCACTGTTCCAGCTTGGCACTCTCGGAGCCCTGCACCGAGACCAGACTGCCCCAGGTTTTGTGAAACAAAAGCCCCCTCGAGGTTCCTGGTTTTATCATTAATGCTGTAGTTGTTGTTTGTTTATCTTGTTATACATACTAGTAAAGAGCTGTTATTTCCTATCCCCATATCTTTGCCTGAGAGCCGACTTAATACCAAAGTTTTAATAATTCAGAGGGAGGGCGTTTGAATTCTCCATTCCAAAGGGAGGTCCTGCCCTACCCTTGGTTAGAAAGACACCTGTCTTTTCTAACCAAGACACCTTCAAAAATATAATTAATAATCATGCACTTCACAGTCCTAATAGAAGTCTGACGTGCTAAAAACCAGCTTTCTGCTGCCTTAGAAGGAACAACTTTGTCATTGAGAGAAGAGGCAAGAGATGATTTAAGAAGGGCAGTCTGAAAAACTCAGCTTAGTGTCATTTACAACAAAGCTGCAAATACATGAGCCAGTTTTACATGGGACAATCTACTTCAAGTTTCCTTCCCACTATGTGCACATTCTGCAGTGTGCTGTGCCCATTTAGCACATCTCTCCACGGCATTAAAATGAAACTTGTGGCCACAATGACCAGGGCCATAACCTCCCCATGCGTGTTAAGGCTTTCTTGGAACTCTTCTTACCGGAGGGAAAGATCGCAGAACTTTAACTCCATACTGGGCTGTCAGAGGATGAGGTGGATACATGCTGGAGAAGTAGGACAGGCCAGTTGGTGGATCTGTGGGTGCCCAGCACAGAACGTGGCTGAGCTCAGGTGCATCAGCATCAATCGTGTGCCAGGTAACCAGGTACTGAAAAAGCAGGTCAGACACATTAGGGGTTTGTAGCACTCACTGATGTGTGGGTGCTATACATCAGACAGTAATGCTGTCATCTTGCTCCCTCCAGCAAAGCAAGTAAAACATGGAATTTTTTTTTTTTTTTACAAAATTTTGGCTGTTTCATCTAATGCATTTTTTCCATGGAAACATAGCTGTTGGAATCACCTCACCTCCCAGAACACCAAATGAAGTTACTAAAAGCACAATCCAGGAGTTCTTGCACAGGGAGAAAGAAGAAAGGATGAGTCATTTTGAAAGGATCAAAAAAGGTTCAAATTTCCTGCCACCTATTTTACAGGTGATGTATAGAACGTAGCTCTGACAAGACTGTCCCTCACAGGACTAAAGTGTTTCACTGCAGATCAGCATAATGAGCCTTCCTCTCCTCCAGACCTTGGCCTCTGGACACACAGAAAAGGTTATGCTAGAAATAACTTCAGCAGCAGCACTCATCATGGCTTGGTCCAGTGATCTTTTCACTTTTTATGCCAAAGGAACAGAAATGGTGGCTGTACTGCAAATGATGGAGTTTTGAGCCATTTAGTGTACAGTGAGAATACCCAGAAGCAAAATGTACCATTAGCTAACTGGCTACCTCCTCTTACCACTGGGATTCTCCCCTCAGCACCCTATTTCCACAGCTGTTCTGTCATTCTCTCCTACCAGAGATATGGGTAGCTCTAGAACATACACTGTGATAAGACAAGACCGTATTTTCCAATATATCAGAATTAAATGGGCCTCCTGGGGCCCTGTAACAGTAAAAATATTCCCAAGTACCTTTATTGCCTCAGGAACATCACTAACAGCTCCTGGGTCCAACCGGACCAGACGGGTCACTTCTGTTCCAATAGCTTCAGTGTTCTTAAACCTAAGTATAACCAGGAACACAGTAACATTATTAGAAAATTTTGATGGCTTCTTCTATTTATGCAAAGATGAGGACAGTAGAAAGCAGAAAACTATATGCTCAATAAGCAAATAGTCCAACTATGAAATAACATGCACCAATATGCTATGGAAAGAGGATTCTGAAACAAACTGGTCCTCATCCAGTGCTTTTGTATAAACCAGCTGTATTTCGCCCACTTCCATTAGTGGATTCTTGGCTGAAATATTCTGTCTGGGATTCTACAGCAACCAGTATACAGAACTCTACTTGGCAAAAACTGTCACTGTCGTAAGGGGGAAAGAATTTCCTTTCCCTTCTGGAGCCAACTATGCTAATTCTCCTGTAATACTGAAGTGCAAGCCAATATCTAGCTAAAACACTGCATCCCAGGATACTTTTAGCACTGCTTAAATGCTATGCTTGCTAATTGGCTGAATGCTATTAAAAAACAAACCCGATTTTTTCTGAATTAAACACTGTCTAAGTGCTGGCAAAGAACAAATGGTAGGAAAAGCAGCTGGACTTCATTAGTGACTGAGCCAAATGAGTCTGTTAAGTAATCTGGTTCTTTTCAAAGGTCTCAAACAGTTGTGACAGTATGCAAGAGGCTGCAACTAGCAGCAAGTGCTGTCAGTACTTACTGTAAATACTCACTCAACTTCTAAGGCAGCAGTAATTGCATCAGTTGTTTCCTTTGAAATATCTCACCTGGTAGGCAGCTGCACAGCAAGATGAGGAGAAATGCTCCAAGCCAGATTCACATTATCCTTCCACTGCTTCTCACTAAGACTGATGTATTTAGACCTCCAGTTTGCTACACTGCTCTCTCCAGTTTGATCCAACTCTAGCTCAGGGGAAGACAGTGGATTGTACCATGTGATCAAGCGTTCAATCTCAGTAGCCTGAGGGAGAACAGGAAAAAAAAGGGTTTTCTGGAAGAATCAAAACACTCCCAGTCTCATACTTTAGTTTATATACCCTGCAACAAGTCTTAGAAATTCATGTAGTTTGCCCATCCTTCAGTTGACTCACCAGCAGTGACAGCAGTAACGTCCTGCGCTTCATGTAGTACTTGTGCAGCTGTGTCCCCCTATTCGTCTTCTTGGACATTCCTGGAGAAAAGGATTAAGAAGTTTTCAGTGGCTTTTGTTCAGTAGGTAAAACTGTACTTTCAAACTGTCCACACCTGGAAACATGAACACAGAAGAACTGAATATAACTTAGATCAGAGTGGTGGCAGGAAGTCAGCACTGCAGCCACTCATCATGCAGATGTTCTTTGAATATAGGAGTACAACAGGCTACAGAGATATCACTGCAGCCAGCAGTGCATTCACTTTAGGAGCAGGACAGTCTACCAAAAAGAAAGAGCATGTAGCTTTAAAACTGTACAAAAACACAGTCCATGAGCTAATGTCACTCTGTTGTCCCCAAAAATGCACTAGGGGCGCGTTTCCATGAAGCAAAAAATTTCCTTACAGGATTTCAATACATCTTGACCTCTTCCAGTCTTATTTCTCCTACACAACAGAATTGAACATTCTATCAAAAAACTCAGGTGATTTCAGAACTTTCCTGCTTGCTACCAGTGAGACTTTTTCTGCCTTCATTTTTCAGAGTTTGGCACTGGTAATTAAATACCCTGCCAGAATATGAGCCTGATGTTTAAGAAAAATATTGACTTTAAATATCTGAACATAAACTATGCTGTAAAATTGGCTGTAATGAGCTGGTTACAATCAAAAAAATACCTGATTTTTTAGATATGGTTGACATGCCACTGGACAAAGGGTAGGTATTTATCCATCCTTGTGTAGCCTGTTGCCGAGATCCAACATTGATATCCAAGTTGCTCCTGGTGTCTTGATTATCTAAGAACAGAGCACAGATCTCATGTAGAATCTAATCAAAGAAACCAGATACTTTTAAAACAGCATTGAAAGGAACTCACCAGGTGGCACAAGTTGGCTGGCAGTCAGATACTTCTTGTCTGAGAACATTGCTGTCCAAAACTTGATCAATATGCTGATATCCTCACGGAGCCTCTTTTCCCCTTGTGTAGGGAACTTTGAAGGACAACTTGAAGAAATCACACAAATAATGTCATGTTGAAGGCATTAGGGGGGAAAAAAACCTCCCAGTAGTCAAAAACCCTCACCAATCTAATCATACAGTATTTTTTATTCTGACTGAAATCTATAAGGATGAGACCACACATCACTACATTTTATCCTCATGGCTTTATTATGTCTGACTGAAGAGCACAAACTTCCAACTATAACTGAAAATTAAGGCAGCTGTCTATCAGCACCCTGGATTCATTTGAAAGCTAGTATTAGGACTGACTGACCTTCTCACATTCAGACATTCCTATCAATTAAATTTTCTTTTGTGCCCGTGTCAAATGTGGAAAGAATCAGTGTGGCTGTATTTTGAAAACAATGAAACTATTTCAGCCACACACACTCTAACAGCAGTTCTTTAAACCCGATAAATCTAGATACAATTTTGAGCACAGAATAAACTTCAAAATAAGGAATAAAGGGAAAAGAATAGAAACATTCCTGCTTTTTAAATCACACATAAAATCTGAAACTAATATCTAAGCCTCTTTGAGATCATTTATGAACCATACTAAAGAACAAGACAAGTTTCTGTTAAAGTAGGTAAAAAAGGAAAGGAAGAAAAATCACTAGAAGAGAAAGACAGCTGCTGCTTTGACACTGAAGGTTCAGGAAAAACACAAACACATTTTCAGAGAGTTGTTTCAAACAGAAGAGTACCTGAAATAATCAAAGGCAGTTGAATAAATCTTTTCTCTCAAAACATTTCTGATAGTTGCGTTTGGAACCACATCAGCATGAAGCAAAGACAAACCGAGGGTCAGCAACCTAAGAAGCAAAATAGAGAATGGAAATGTTGGCTCTCCCAAAATGGTGACCAATACACCACCATGCAAACCACAACTACAGCTGTAACTGTAGCCTGAGAAGTGTCTGTTTCAGAGCTCTAGGCAACCTGTCCACATTATCATCAGTCTGTTTCAAAGCTGTGACTGCTGAAGCACAGAAAGTGAAAGCCTTCAAGTCACAAAAGGTGAGAATAACTGATGAAGCAAAGACTAGATTCATCACTAGTCCATGTGGGCAATTCATTATATGAAGTCATCCCATGAAATTTCCTGAAGCATCAAAAATTATCCTCAAGCTGAAGTGATCAACTTCTGCTTTGAAAACAGAGCTTACACTTCACTGCAGGCTTTTAAAGCCATTCTCAGTACTTGAAGCCCAGGACAAGTTAAACATGTCTAGTTGTTTTCTTCCATCTCCCTAGAATCTTAATTCTTCTCCCTATAATCTTATTTCTCATTTCTGTGATTCTAAAAGGAAAAACCCAAAACCACTCACTTAAATCGGGGCCCAATGGCTGCCACATGCCGGTTCAAGCTGCCTTTCGCCCCACCGATGTTCAGGGACAGGGACCGCTGCAGCAGGCTGGAGAAGATCTCGATTTGGTCAGAACTGCAGTATTTGGCTATTTCAAACCTCTGCACCAAAAACTGAGAAAGAGACAGACACACCATGCCTCCTTCAACCTTTTTGAATTTCAAACCACACTCCCAGACTCCGCTGTTTCAAACACCTTTCTCCCCATCAATGATTATGCTCACCTAAACAGAGCGTCTCTCCTGGCTGTGAGCACAGGACTCCAGTCCTTTCCCAAATCACAGCAACAGGAAATACAGACTACCACAGGTGGGACATTCAGAAGAAATACACACCTCTATCCATATGTAATGTGGGGTCACCTCTGGTGGACAGGGCCTTGGCTGGCTCTCCTCTGAGGCTGCTAATGGATCTGCTTCTTTCTGCTCTGCAGAAAACAGCCCAACTTTCTGCTCCACTGTCATTTGCCAGGCTCCTGCCATTTCCCGCATGAACTGCAAAAGGGAAGGTGACAGTGCCTCTTGTTTCATGAGCATCTTCTTATCTGGAAAGCACAATCTTTCCCCACAGCACACACAAGAACCTACTACAGCAATTAAAATTCACTGCAGTGCTGACAGAGAGGCAGAGACAAGTCTATACATCCCACCTAAAAGAAAATGTTTCTTCCATATCCTAAATTACAGAAGGAAGATCGACACCCCCCAGGATCTCAGCTAGACTAAACAGAAAGACTAAAGGCAGCAGGAGCCAGGCACTGTATTTTGTTGAGGAGACTGAACTGTTAGATCAGCCCATGCCATCCATCCTCCTGCTCTGCTAAAGGCTGCTGCCTCCCATACAAGCCCAGCAGAGACAAGCACATGCCAGGTTCCTGTGACCTGCAGGACACAGTTTGGCCCCTGAGCACACCAAGCACACCCAGGATGATCAAGCACAACATAAAGATGGCACACAATTCAGTTTTGCTGATCCTACTCTCCGGAGCAGCATCCTCTGTAGTAAGGGGGGCAGAGCAACCAAGGGTGCCTCTCTGTTCCCCTCAACCACATACAAAGACATTTCCCCAAATACCCAATGGAAAAAAATGAAGCTGATGCTTAAAAAGTTAATCACTGAAACCTGCACGTAAACTCAACTAAGTCAGATGGGTGATTATCTCCAGCAAGTGAAACACTTGGTGCTCCCTAAGCAAAGCAATTACCAGAGGCAGCTTTCTCAACTGTGTGGACTGTCACTACACTATGCTGAGTTGCTTTATTACTATTACATTGATCCCCATCTCACAAAATACAACTGGTTTAGCCTGTTACAGGATCAGGACATTTGCAAGCCTATGCTTTTAAGTAATGGTGCAATACTAGATACCAGAGGCTGATTAATGAGCAGGGCCACTGATTTCTCCTTGTTTTAAAACACCATTCTATAGTTTGTGATAGTATAGAGTCAATTCATGAACAGCTAGGCATCCCATCAGCAAAGTAAATTCTACAGCTGGGATTCTAACAGGTTTCTTTTGCTGTAACATTCATGCTGTTGAGAAAGATCTGTTTCCCACAGTCCACCTTGTGGGGCTGCACAGACCTCCAACAATACAGGAACAGAGACTTCCAGACAGGCTGAAGTGATTAACAGTGCATTTAAACATCCTTGACACAGATTCACAGTATCTGTGAATCTCTCAAGATCTTCTCTCTTCCCCCTCGAAGGGGCAGAGAATGAGTAGTTAAATCACTTCCTACCGGCACTTCTATTCCATTCTTGGCAGCAAGCAGCCACTCCCAGCAAGCAATTGCTGTTTCCATGCCATGTTCATTGAGCATTCGCAGGGGTCCCCAACACAGGTGATGAAGGAGCTGGGGATCACAGTCTGAAAACAAACATTCACTCGGATTTCTCCAAAGAAGAACAGCTTTCCACATCAGCATGAAAACAGTGTACATCATAGGTAAAAATCAGTTCCTAATAGTAAATAGCTTCTGGTTTAAGGAGGCTTTTCCCCAATATAAGCTTAATGGAAAAACCCCAAAACACAGTTTTGCTGCAAGTTGATGCATAGTGGGTTGGTATATGGATAGTTTTTGTAGTTTATTATTCTTGGCATTCACCAGCAGAAAGCAGAACTCCATTTGGTTTTCATTACCTTTGCTGCTTATTAGCAGTGCAGTCAACTTAAACATGGCCTGGGTGTAGAATTCAGTATTGCTTGATTCAAGAGCAGCATTCAGCTCTTTGACCATAAGTTTATTCAGGTCAGATGTTCGTCCTGTGGCATTTGAGAACTGAATCATTCCAGAAACCTGTAAAATTTAGGCGGGGGTTCAACAGAGAACAGCATTTTTAGGAATCCAGTTAAGTACTGGTCATGTGCTGATTAGGGAGCTCCACAAACAGGCATCTTTTGTTACTACTTTACCAAATCTTCAGCTTTATCTGCAATCTAATCTTTAGCTTTATTTAATCTTTAGCTTTATCTGCAAGACTAACAGTAAAATGATCTGTTTAATAACCCAGGAAAATTATACTCTTTATCCTGAAGGGATTTAGAGACTATGTTTCATGTGACATAGACCCATACCAGTATAGGCTGGAAGGACATCATCCCCTGAGAAGTGATGCCAGAGCTTCTGGATATCCCACATTCATGAAATCCTGTACTTACCTCTCCTGCATAACGGTTGCGCAAGTTAAGAGAAGCCATGAAGTTGGAGTAGTCCTTCTTCACACAAGTTGGTCTTTCAGTTAGCTGGGTTGCCTATGGCCAGAGCGTAACAAGGTGTTTATACTGTTCATAACAAACCATTTTTATTCCTTCACATATATTTTAAATTTCCTTATGCTTATAATTGGAGTAGAATCAGGACTGTTACATACAACAGTACCAGGACTGATTAAAATCAAATAAGGAGTATGTGCATTTCTTCCATGGATACAGGATCATAGAATATCCTGAGTTGGAAGTGACCAACAGGGATCAAGTCCAACTCCTGGCCCTGCACAGGACAGACCCAACAATCACACCATACCATTGGGAGTATTGTCCAAACACTTCCTGAACTCTGTCAGGCTTGGTGCTGTGACCACTTCCCTGGGGATCCTGTTCCCATGCCCAGCCACCCTCTAAATGAAGAACCTTCTCCTTATACTCAGCCTTTAACCTTCCCTGACACAGCTTCATGACACTGCCTCAGGTCCTGTCACTGGTCACCAGAGAGGAGATCAGTGCCTGCCCCTCTGCTGCCTCTTCTGAGGAAGTTGTAGGCAGCAAGGAAGTCCCTCATCAGCCCTCTAAGTCAAGGTCTCTCTGCAGGTGCACAAAGGTACAAACAATACTCACGCCCAGAGTGGTGTTCTGCCTGTTGTAGCCTGCAAAGTGCAAAACACTTTCTGTAGCCATGGCCAGTCCAGTGTGTTGGGACAACCCCGAAACCCAGTTCTGATGTTTGTTTAGGTACTCCTGAAAAAAAAGCAACCCAAACTCCAAAATACTTGATTATCTTCAAAACAAGGCAGCTCATAAGCAAGTGTTGCATCACTGCAAACTACGGGTAACTTAATTATACACAACTGTGACAAAAGAGACTATACTCATCCCTTCCAAGCATTGTTCTCCTGTCAATAAGATTTTCTGAATGTCCTCCTTAATACACAAAGACTCCATCTGTATTCAAAATTAGTAAAGTTATCAAGATGGATGCTTGAAGGCTGTGATCTTCTCTTAAAAGAATCACTTCTAACCAAAAAACCCTTATGAGATGAAGCATTTTGGACTACATGGAAAAAAGGAAAGTAATTAGTTGTCCTTTCACACAAGGATAGAATCCCTTGAGGCTCTTTATTTAGGGAAGGAAATATAAACTTCAGGTAGATTTTCAGTGTCCAAGGTCTGTAATAATCAAGTTTTCACAGAAGCAGGCCTATTACCTGTAGATGAGATTTTGTAACAGAGGGAGCCCATTTCATCGCCTCTTGCAGAATCATCCCACAGCGTGCAGCAAAGTCCTTGACTATACTCTAGAATAAAACACATCAACACAATCAGTAAAATATAGGACATTTAACACGAGGCACTGGTTTTAAGGGTGTAATAAGTAACATAGGGAGCAAGACAATTGCAGCAACATGACATAATTGAAAGTTTTCTGTAACAGTTGAATGTGCCCTTGATTAGAAAAGAACTGTCATGCTTTAAGTCAAGTAAAATAGTTAAATTCAGTAAAACAGAAATACTGTGGCATATCCTATGAGAAAAACTTACCTAGGGAAGTACTTTTAAAAAATGACCATTAAGAATAGCTCACTAATTTATCTCCAAGCTATCAAACGAGGCATTATTTCATTCTTTGATAAATCAAGGAGGGTCACCCACCTCTCTGGCTTCATGCGTGTCAGGGACTGTTATTCTGTAGGGAGCATCAGGAATGTCATAGTATGGTTGGTCCTTGTGAATGTCCTAAACAGAAACAATGATCAACTCTCAGTAAGGCAAATTCATCATCACCTGACATTAACACAACAGGTAGTAAACAAGAAGCCTGATTACCAAACCTTTTTTTGCTAACATTTGCTCTCAATTTGAACAGCTCTAAAGAAATTGTATTCCAGTTTGATTTTTTTAGAATAAATAATCTCAAAAATCCAAAGCACTCTCCTCAACATTCAGTACAAAAATAAAATTCTATAAAGCATTTCCATCTTCAAAAATTCTAGCATGTACCAGATTCAAGAAACACAGATACACATACACAGACTGGAGAGAATACAATCTGAAAACCATAATTCATAGAAGACCAAAAAAACCACAAACGAGAAAAATACCACCACATTTTTATTTCAAATGAGACATTTCAACAATTATAAACCACATCTGACAACATTTCAGCACTAGTTTTACTGCTTATGAAATATAGTTGCAAAGATAATTCTTGCTTCACAGAATTTAAAATTAGGGTTTTATCAATCTTAGTAAAAGGAAAACCAAATTACAAACTTAATTAGGTACCAAATAAATGCAGAACAAAGCAAAAAAAGGTTCTAGGAAAGAAAAACACTTACCGCACTAAGAGACAGAGATAATGTCTGCAGAATATCTAGCATAGTTTTCAGCACAGTTCCACTCCACAGCAAGTGAGGAAATCTAGAGCAAGACAGAATTCAGAAACACAATAACCATGGAGAGCTGACGAGGACCATTCTTTTATCACAGGAGCTGCTTAAAGAGCCAGCTCTATACATCCCTAGGTAAGCTTGTACTTGACAGAAGCCACAAAGTCTGCCATGGTTCACGGCAGCCTGGTTTATCCAGAGCCAAAAGCCAAGGAGAGCTATTACATAGGAGCTGATATTGCATTTCTATCATGGGCACTTTGCTTTGCTCCACCCATGGGAATACTAAGCAGACACATATTTTAACCAGGGGTTTCAGAGCTCAGGCTAAAAATACCATTGAATGTAATTTTTCAAGGAGATGTTTCCACAGAAGTAGGAGCCAAGAAATCTACTTGACCACTGTCACCAAGTGCCTAAGCAACCACTGAACAGTCATTGTGAAAAAAGAAACATGAAATTTATACTCACTTGTCAACCAGTCCAGATAAGTATTTGTCTGCAACTCTCCTGATCCTCTTGTGAATGTGGTTGAAATTCACAAGCAAAAACTGAGCATGTCTCTCCAGCTCTTCCTCATTCTCCTTGGTTTTAGGCTAAAAAACATGGCAAGGAGAAGTAAGGCTCTTAAAGGAACAGATAAACTCACTTTCATAAATCGAAATGAGAACATTTATAAAAATTCAAAATTTTAGTTTCCAGGTAACCTACTTTATCAGCCATCATTGACAGGAAAGCTTCAAACACCTTATCAGCAACAGCTATCACACACTGCATCATGCCTGAGGAATGGAGAGAACTGACAGGTTTCATTGACAAAATTACATTTGTTTTATAAACCAGGTTTAACAGTTAAAACGTGTTTATGTTTACTCAGCCAATATTGAACTTGTTTCAAAACAAAATCAGTGTTCTTGGCAAGAATAAAGCAGCAGCAATCTGGTGAACATGATTCATTTTGTTACACAGCTGCTTGATTTGTTTCTGCTTTGCAGGCCTGGAGATAATTTCCTCATACCTCAAGCTGAGAGGAAACCTAGACAGGTAAATCTTACCAGATTTGTCTTTCTGAATTGCTTTATCTTCAAAATAGCAAAACATGACTTGGAAGCGATCTTGGTCTGTTGAACGCAGCACCCTAGGGAAGCAGAGTTTTGTAAGTTGGGATGTTTGGGGTTTTGTTTATTTGTTTCAGTTTTTGTTTCTTTTAGATTTTGCTTGTTTTTGGGATTTACTGATTGTTTTGGTTTAGGGTTTTTTTTGTGGTTTTATATGTGAAAAAACTAAATATAGATAAACATATACCTCATATACTCTAGGCGGTAAACAGAAAGGAGATAGGTAGACATGGCGAAGTCCAACTTATTGATCAATGCTGACACTTCTGGAGGAGGATCCAAGAGATTGATTATGGTACTCCGTAATTCATTTAATTCAGCCTAGAGATGAATACATGAAGTTATCTGAAGTGGGAGTCCTGTATTAATTTGTGTCCTTAAACATGCATTCAGCTGTTAACATTTCAACCTTCACGAACAGTATGTCAGGATGCTTCTGCCTGCAGAATCAGACCAACCTCCCCTGACTCAGAAAGTCACAATGCTTCAAATACAGAACAGAATTAAATCTGGAATCAAGCTTCTCGCAGAAATAATTGCTAATTCCCATGCAGTTATACCAGTGAAGAAATAGAAGTCCTACACTAAAATGCATTCAAGTTTGACCAACATCAGCACTGTCCAGCTCCTGAAACTTCGTGGACTTGTACCAGTCTTTGGTGTCACAGAACTATGTACCCAGGCACAATGCAGATTTCTGTATGATTTGGGAACCAAAGAGATTTCATAAGCCAAAAAAGAGCCCTTGGGCAAAATGTGTCCTGCAAAATCTATCTTATAAAATGCTAGGGAGAAAGAAAAATACCAGTATCAAGCCAGAGCAAACTTAACATTTCTCTGAATGTGTTGTTTCCTTTCAAACTTGGTTGATTTTCTTTTTTTAATTGGTGCAAGTTTTGTCAGGTACAAAATGGATGAAAGAGGACTAAGGGACTTCCATCTCCACAAAGATTTAGTTTCTACACCTAATCAAGGTGGTGTAGCTACCTCCCTAAACACTTGTATTAACACTCCATAAAACTGACCCCAAATCACTTATGCAACCTGATGTCAGAAGAATACTGTAAAATAGCTGCTTTTCACTAATAGGAGGCAGGTTGAAGGGATGTTGTGCTATTTCAATATATCACAAGTACCATGTCATTTAACACTGGCAGACATTATGGAAGGAGATAACAGAGGAAATTAATTCCTACAGAAGTCACGGTGTCATTCTTCATGGCAGAATTGTACTGCAGAACAGATCGGAGTGGCTCTTTGCTGGGAAATGTGAGTAATGGAGACTTGGTGGCAATTTCACACACACCTTCATACCATTCTTCTGGCCAAAGACCTGGAACAGAAGCGGAAAGAGCAATGAGGCATTAAAAAAAATCAAGTTTCACAAAGTTACTTGCAGTACCAAGCTTTGCACTACTTCTAGGGCAGATTTTTCATACTCTTAAGCACAGACATGCAACAGACATGATCCACGTTCCAAACTTAGTAAGTATGTTTAGGTGAAGTTTCTACCTAATTACCATTGTGCCCCATGTGTCTTAACTTGAATTCCAGTAATCTGGCTATCAAAACTCATAACTAAGACTATTAACTTAGGAATAAAACTAAGTACAGGTTGTACCATGCTGAATCTGATAATAAAACTGCAAAGATTTAAAGAAATCCCACGACAGAACTGTCATGTAAGCTGTTTGCTTTGAAGTGTCTTTATGCCAGTAATTTTTCTTCCAGCTACTGTAAATGGTTTGCACAGAGTTGTATTTAGATTCATCAAAAGTTTAAATGTGAGCATCAGTGTTGTTCTCTTAGAATGCAGAGTACCTGATCCTTCCACAGCAAATCCCATCAGCACCGAATACAACCAGAAATCGCGGAACAGTTTCTGCAGCCTGGGCTTGGCTTCCTTGATGGGTGGCAAGCGTCTAGTGAGCTAGCAAAGAAGTTAATTTTAACATTAGAAAATGGTGGGAGTTAGAATAACCTAATTCCACACTAAGGAATCAATTCATGTACCTTTTTTACTATGATTGACACAGGTAATATTCTTTGTCACCTATGAAAACTAGTATTATACTGCTAATGTTGTATTGATGGAATTTTCTTTTTGGAGAGCTGAAAGGCTAACTTTGAGATGCCTGAAGTAAGAATTTACTTTGTTTTACACAGGAATAACACCATGCTGATACAGTAACCTCTGAGGAGAATACATAATATTAGTATACTACCCACTGCAGGGAGGAAGAGACCACATGGTCCTTTAAACTGTGCTGAAGACAATGCCATGCAGCTTTGCTTCAGCGTAAAGGAACTCCAAACTAAATAAATATTAGTCAAAAACACCTCTGGTTGGTATTGTTTATCAGCTTTGTGGAAATACATTGAGGCACCAGTTGGGGATCTCTCATTGTTTGCACCCACGCACATAATGACATCAGTTCTGAAGAATTTACTATCTAAACAAGCAAGTAGAAGAGCATTATTTTCATCACATTTATTAAAATTCTCTGATACTTTTTGCACAAACAGCTGCTACCACCAGAGGAGCAGTATATCCTCCCAGCCAGCATGATATACAATTTTAGATAAATTTATATAACAAAGATCATACTGTGTTATCCTAAAAAGAGTTAAAGCACAGGCAGTGCATCAAAAGTAAAAGAAATTGTCCATTAAACCACAATCTTTATTCAATATGACTGTATATTACTACTGTAAACTTTATTAACAAAATGTTACATTCTATTCTAGCTTGAAGAAGTTTTCTCTAACCGCAATAATTCTCTTTAAATATGAGAACCAGCAATACTTGAGTGAAACCTTACATAAAGCCAACTCGGATGCATTTGTAAATCATGAGGGAGATTAGTCATTTAAAAAGGAACAGCATGAAAAAATCTATTACAATAAAATCAGTCAGAGTTTAAGCTGGTGAACAGCACTATGGTGAAAAGCTGTTTGTGCAATGGAAAATTTTATATCAATACAACACCAGCTGAAGAAACCCCATCACAATCCCAGAGGCCTCCAACACTTTGCACTAAGATGCTCCCCCATTTCAGCACATAATAGCAGCTACATGGCTTTCCCTGTCATTAACAGTCAAGTTTATGTGCGTGCTTGACTTTGAAACTTTACATTCACCGATTTTTGCTGAAAGACCTTCCTCAAAAGGGAGTAAGTACCTGCAAAGCTATAAAAGTAGTTCAACAAACAACAGAGAATTCAGCAGAGATCACCAGGCAAGGGAGGGATTTTGGCTGACGAAGTAAGTTTAGCAGTGTTTGGTTTAGAGAATGTTTACTTTGGGAGATACACAAAAAACCAGCGTCAAAGTTCAGATTTAAACCCTGCAGTTCCCTTTACTTGAGCTTTTCAACATATCCTTCCCCTACAGTGGCTTAAAGGTAAGCTTCATTTACCTCTCCTGTTATTTTGGGTAGATCTCATCAAAGATATACATATTGCAGAGAAGGGGGATGCTTTGCCTGTGTAAGTGCAGCTGAGCAATAACTGAACTTTGGTGAAGATGAGAATGTAAAGTTGGGAATACAGACAGCAAATTCTGCCGTGCCAAGAGCAGAAAATGTTTATCAATGGTTACTGGACAGAGTACCTTAGCCCTAAGGGCCTGATTTCTGGAGGTGGGGAAAAAAACTAATGAAATTATGGAGAAACAATTAGAAAAAGACTGACTTGAGATGTTCACTCACAGTGTAAAACAATTTCATAAGCATCTTATTTGGAGCCTTCATTTTTACAAAACAATGTATTCCTTTATATGGGAGGATCACCTTAAATGGTTTTAGGACTTAAAGCAAATTAGTCTGAGGGAGAGTTTCAAAAATTAATCTGTCAGCTTAGTTATTTCAATCCTGTTACAACATGTTTGAAAATATTTTCCTTCAAGGTTTTATTCACTGATATACAGGTCAGTGAACAGGTACAGGTATGTGAACCTTTATACTTTACAGAATAGCTCTCTTTCCTAATTTAAAAAGCATTTTAATCAATATCTTCTTAAGATTTTTAACTGTATTCAGTATTTTGTCCAATATTATATTGTAAATAACTGTCTTTTTACTCAAGAAAGTGTATCAAGTGAGATTAACTTTATAAATTTGTGAAATAACTTCATAGTTAAGTCAGAGCAAAACCCAAGGCCTGGCATTCAGACACCCATTCAGTTTCAGCTGGTAGATTCCTACATTTTGATATCTGACTGTCGCAGGCGGGAATTACACTTTTTCAGATCTTTTTAGGATCACTTTAATTACTACACCCACCATTATGGTGCAGAGTCTCTCAGACCTACTTCTTGGTAGAGAGTTTTACAGCTGAGTAAGTCAGATCAGTTCTTTTCAAATATATTGAAATATTTTGAAGAAAATTCATTATTTTAAAAATAATTTTAAAATGCAACAGTCCAATACTCAGTAGATTAAGAGACTGATTAAGTTTCCCTTAGAAAAATGCAGATTCTACTTAAATGTAATCTCAAACAAAAGAGGTGAGGCTACAGATCTAGAACTGGGATCACAGTAAGCCTAGAGAAACAAAGTTCTGAAGCGAGCTCACAAAGACTTCACATCACAATGAAAACAGAAAGCACTAGGAGTTCTGCAGGACTACACAAAAGTGAAACAAAACATAACAAAGCCAAAAGCAGAATCAAGCCAATCCATGACAAAAGTGGCAGATGAGGACAGAGAGCTGCAGAAGGGGTGCACAGACATTAAGTAACACGCCCAAGTGAGGCCATGAGGAGGCCAGGACAGGCATTCAGGCCCAACGCTTCCCCCACTGCAGTCCCACTAATGGTACTCATCTAAAGATACACATCTTTCTACATGTCTAGATCACCTTTATTCACCAGATTGCTGCCTTGCTTTTCCAAAATACTCCCACAAAACTTCCATTTTTGTTGTAGCTACAGGATGTTTGTTTTTCAAATTTTTCAGTACATCTCAGCCTTCTGGTATGCTCCTGCAGGGGATTGGATCAGGAGTCCCTGCTCCTCCTACCAAGCTCAAATCTTCAAACTTAACTTCACATGGTATTTTCAGCACACACTACTCACAAAGTTTGTGCACAGTTTAAGTGTAACAGTTTAAAATAAAGAGTATTACTCACATATTCTGGCTAATGAGTTTGGAACTGTTGAAATATGCCAGTAATGACTATTTGTATGGGAGAAGGCAACCGATTCTTTGGCAGGCTGGAGGCATTGTGGAAGCAAAACCAATTACCAGTAGAACAGACTTAACCATCTAATTGACATCTGTTCCATTAAAAAACAGCGCTGTTGAATAAGGTAACTATAGATCTGCTGCTGTGACAGAAATCAGCAAGGACCTGAAATTAGGGAACAGACAACTCAAATTCAATTACCCTTGACTCTCTCAACTGCATTATGTTGTCTTCCAGGCTTTCACCTGTCAGAATGAAGTCCCTACTTCACTTGCTTGCCCTTGCTCTCATCATAACCTCCACATTTTGTGGAGTCAAGGACGTCACTGAGCATTTTGAAAGCCTTAAAGGGGCACAGCCACATGAAAATGGGACTTATATGCCAAACCTACCACTGGAGTTCCACAGAGAAAACACCATCACTAATGATTTGATTCCTGAAGAGGAGGAGGAAGAGGACTATGTAGACCTTGATAGGATACTGAGTGAAGATGACTACAGTGATGTTATTGATGCTGCCCCACACATGGTTTCTGAGGTTCAGCAAGGAAATATTCTTGAACTATTCCACGGCAAAACCAGAATCCAGCGCCTCAATATCCTCAATGCAAACTTTGGCTTCAACCTTTACCGCAGCATGGCAGACAAGGCCAGCTCCTCAGACAATATTATCATGGCTCCTGTTGGTATTTCCACTGCAATGGCTATGATTTCCCTGGGTCTGAAGGATCAAACCCAGCAGGAAGTGTTATCTGTTCTTGGCTTTCAAGACTTCATTAATGCCAGCAGCAAATACGAGCTCATGACCGTTCACAATCTCTTCCGCAAACTCACCCATCGGCTCTTCAGGCGCAACTTCGGCTACACGCTGAGGTCTGTCAATGACCTTTATATTCATAAAGACTTTTCTATTCTCAATGATTTCAGAAACAATATGAAAACATACTACTTTGCTGATGCCCAACCAGCTGATTTCTCAGATCCCAGCTTCATAGCCAAAACCAACGAACGCATCTTGAAGCTGACCAAGGGATTAATAAAGGAAGCTCTTGTGAATATAAACCCTACAACACTAATGATGATTCTTAATTGTCTTTACTTTAAAGGTAAGACTCTGTTATTTCAATCTTAGTGATGGATTTTCTCAGTTTGCAATGCACTGCCATAGGTCATTAGAAATCCCAGATGGAATTTAAGTCTAATGTACGCTAAAAAAAACCTACTGACTCCCTCATTAGGAATCTGTATTATTAGCCCATTTTTTACCTGTTTCTGTAGCACAATGATTCTCTGAAGTTAGTGGGTATTGTATACATAGAGCAAATGCTTACTACTTCCAAAACCTTAATGTCTCACAGTGAGACAGAAAAACAACATATGAATGCAGAAGAGCCCCAGAAAGCATAAGCTTTGTAGAAGTACCGGATGGGGAGATATAGATCCATATGCAAGTCATTAGTCACATCCAGTCCTGGCATCACTGAAACGGTGCAGGTTGATTTCAGTTAAAGCACTTAACATCACTGAAGTATTCATAACTCATACAAATAACTACAAAGAATTTCAGCTTGAAGGATGCAATTTTATAATATGATCAGAGCGTGATCCTTGTGGACAAGTCCATACAAGGGACCTAAGAGAATAGCCAAACATTGTTCTTCTACAACTAAAACCAAACACATTCACTACATGTAATACTTCAGTTAATTCAGCATGAATAGTCTGCTGATATGGCCTCCTTCATGTATTAGTAAAGGCTGAACAGTTAAAAAGGCTTGAAGTAAAGACTCTACAACATATTCTTATTATAAAATCTTATTTTCAATGTCTTTACATTTAAACTAAGAGCCTGTGGTGAGATTTTCAAGATGAGTTATCTGCCTGAGGTTGAAAGTTTGTTAGTTTTTCAACAAACTTTTAAAATCATATTAAATGAGCAAGAGGTGGGAGGTGCCAATGAAAGAAGAACTGAGGATAAAAGGAAATCTGTTACTGACTGTTTAAGATGAAAATCAGATGAAGGTGACTTAAAACACGGCCAAGGAAAGACAGATTAGCCCAAAAGGGCAACAGTGTTTGCAAGTACAACACACTCCTTTCCATACTTCATAAAGGAGTTTACTTTCCCCCAGTTATGTCCCAACTTCCAGGAAACAAAGGCCTCTCTTACACCTGCTATCTCAGAAGGTTACAGAAGCAACATTCCCATAAATGAACTTTTTCCCATAAATGTATCTTTCTCACTTGCAATGAATTATTTCCTTGAATAATGCCACTTGTCCCTAAAAGAATCTGAAGCAATCATTAGCATAAAATCCAGATCATCTCCTGTTCTCAGGTACCATCCAGCAGGCACTTACTTGTATCCCTGACTACATCCCTGATGACCATATCATACTAAATAGAGGGCTTTACTGCCTGCTAAACCATCCTAAGAAAAGGACTATACAAAGTGAAACAGATATTTCATATATACATATATATATATAATTTGAGGAAATTTGAACTATCCTTTTGTTTCACTCTAAAATTATTAAATACTTGTGCCATCTCAAAAGAACAAAAAGACCACAAAAATAGACAGCTGTGGTATTGCAACACTTGTGTCATCAAAATGAAAGACTTTAGGGTTTTTCTTCTGCCCATGAAGTCCTGTTAGTCCAAACTGCCTTGATGCCATCTGCTGCAGGCTGTAATTTCTAACCCTCAAAACCAGTTCAATTCTCTAGTGCTCTCATTCTTTTGTCTTACAGTGACAATCTCCTGGGAATTCTACTTTGAGTGGAACTGAACTTTTGGAAAGCAAGTTCTGCTCCTAGGTTTCTTAAGTTTCCCCACTACTCCTTCTAACATGCCAAATTTTGTCCACATTTTTCCATTTGCACTGTTTGTACCACTGCAGAAAAGTTCTGTTAAGCCTACAGAACTAAGAAACCTATAAGCATTTCAGATATACAAAGATGCTCAGTACACGTAGTGACTGAGTAGTGGAATACTTGACAAACACTGAGGTTTCAAGCTCCATTTACATTAAAGACCATCACAAAACTATTGGAAAATATTTATGTTGGTGAGAAGCACATTTTATCTTGTATAGATGACCAGCCTTCCCCACATTCTGCCCAGCTCTGAGTAATCATTTATAAGCTTTCTATCAAGTAGGAGCTGGTTATTTTAGCCACAGCAGTTCTGGTAACTGACAAATGTTGACAGGTCCAAAATGCCCTGATTTTTTCTGAGATTCCAGTCACAAATGCAAAAGAGGAGTCACTCAATGGAGACAACATCTATCACCACAGATGCATCCAAAAGATATCTTGAGGGAAGATTCAAAACAGTCACAAAAGTCAAGAGCCATCTGGTTTCAGCTGGCACACAGCTCCTGCTAGGGATCAGTATTCTACCCCAAGACAAACACATTTGCAAAACTGAATTCAAAAAAAAATGTTCCTCAGCTCTTCTCTTTCACTAAATAGAGCTGATTTTGTCTCCCATCCCTCAGTGGATGGCAATGCTGCTGAAGCTCCCCTGGCCCACAGCAGCCCCACGTCACTGGCCAGCTGGAGTCCTACACCTGTGAATTCTGCTCCCTGAAAAACAGATGGATACTGGGTTTTCCTTGGAAGTGACACTATTTGTTTGGGAACAGCATAATCCATTTTATACCCCATACCTTTCAGACTATTAACCACAGTCTGATTGCTTCTCAAACTGGTCCCCATCAGCCTGACATGTGCAGGAACTATTAGAATGAAAGCTGGACTTAAGGCTTTTCTTTTCTTTTTCACAGAAAATCTGGCAAAGTCAGACTAAGGGACCAATTATGGTTATACTGCAGGCTCTCCACACAGTCACAGTCACATTCCTCACATACTTGGTTGCCAATGATGACCTAAATTCTTGAGTTTTTACAAGAAATATGGGCAACTCTACTTCCACTATAATCTTCTACCTTTGTCTGCCCCTTAAGAAATTATGTTTATTCCAGAGCCAAAGTTCTATAAAAAGACCAATAGAACATTGCATTTAAAAAACCTTCTTTCAAACAGTCAATAAATATTTCTGGTATCCAGAGTATCTCCACATAAAAAGCTCTAAACCCTGATGGCAAAGCTTTCTGGGCTGCAAAAATGTGTTGGACTGCATTATTTGGGCATAAACCTGTCAGATTTCAGCACATCTATAGGAGCCTGTTATCACATCAAACTCGATCATAGAATTAAGCAGTCAACACCCCAGCTCTTCAGGTTAAGGCAGAAAATGAACCATTCTGAATGGTTCAAGCAAATGTAATGCCTTCAGCATAGCATCTCTTACAATCTTATGGAAAATGAATCCAGCCCTTGCTTAGCTTGATACACCACTAACATTCTCCTAAGAAGTGCCTTCAGAACTGGATTTAAGCATCACATCTCTCAGAAAATAGAGCTGGGTCAGGTTCAGCTAGAGGCAAACCTTAAAAATTATTTTGCATCTCTTAAAATTTCTAGCTTCCTCATAGGGAAAAATAATACATACTAACCACATTCACTTCTGGTTTGTGTTCACCTGCGTCTAATTCTCACTTTGTGTTCACCTGGTTTTTTAATTCAGAACACTCAAATCAGACAAACGTTAAGTTAGAAAGCCAGGAATTTTGAAGTCACTTTAAAACTTGTCTTCTAATTCAGGCTTCACTGAAGTCAACAGTTTCCTGCAGTAACTCCCAATCCACGTGACTTCAAGCTTAGTGTAAACCTACTCTGGGAACATTTCATTAAACAGCCACCTTGGGGTTTTATCTATCTTCTGCATTGTATGATCAGGAACTTGGGAGAACAAGTTTCCAGTGGAGATGACAACGAAGCGAAGTTTCCGGCTGAACGAGAAGCAGACGGTGAAGGTGCCAATGATGCAGACCAAGGGTACCTTTCTGGCTGCCGCCGACCCCGAGCTGGACTGTGGTGTCATCCAGCTCCCCTTCGTGGGCAACATCAGCATGCTCGTGGTGCTCCCACACAAACTGGTTGGCATGAAAGCCCTTGAAAAGCAGATCACACCTCAAGTGGTAGAAAAGTGGCAGAAGAGTATGACAAACAGGTATCTGCTGAAAAGCACATCTTGGTAAAGTCTTAATGTATTTTCTTGATGAGACTGATGAGGGTAAGTAAAGCATGAAGAGGATAATATATTTTGATAAAAAATACGAAACCTAAAAAAAAACCCCAAAAACTGGATTTATTGAATTAAAAATCAGAATCAGCAAGCTCTCAAAATTTAAATACCATCAAGAAATCAAGGATTATTGAGGTAGAAAATTGTAATGAAGTTTAAAAATTCTTTGTGTATTTAATGATGTAGATTTAAAGAAAACATTCTTCCTAATAAAGTTTACAATGAGAAGGAAAAACAGGACTATGAAAATAAGACTATTCTGCACCAATAATCTTGGTCACATCAGCCTACATTCAGTTCAGCACTGAGCACTTCAACAGAGCTGTGTGTAAAGGAACGCATTCCATAATCAACAAAGGACATCACAGTTATGGGAGAGGAAAAATAATAAAGCCTCCCTTGAGGAAGATGACAGGGTAGGTGTATCTGTCTTCAGACTTGATAAAAAGAGATGATTTGAGGTGCTATCCAGGAATTCAAGCTATTTCTGTTGTACACAGTAAGTGACAAATCTCCTGTTTAATGCTTCAGAAAATCTGACAGCTCGACACTTATTACAAGCATGCACTGAACTGCTCAGTCACATACCTTATACACAAAAATAATGCAAATCATTATAAATATCAAACTGACAAACTAACAGTTTTCACAGGGGAACTGATTTTTAAAACTGTGCTTTAAAAAGTCATGATGCTCAAGTTTTGAAAGCAAAAGTACAGTCCTGTATATCTGCGTCCTGCTTGCTAAAGAGAGCAAAAAATCCAAACCACAACAGGTCTGTAAAGCAAAGGAGTTGTACACATACATATCTGCTCAATGAATTTTCCTTTTTGTGTTTATTTTTACTAGAACAAGAGAAGTGGTTATGCCTAAATTTAAGCTGGAGAAGACTTATAACTTGATTGATTATCTGAGATCCATGGGAATAGAAGAACTGTTCAATGGAAAAGGCGACTACTCTGGTGTATCAGATGAGAAGGTCACCATTGACAGGGTATTTACTCCTCAGTTCATCTCCTCTCTGATTAAACTCTATCACCCAATAACATGGCAGCACAGTAGTAATATTGCACAGTAAGCCAAAACAATATTTTTTCCTCATCTTTTCTGGAGGACAGAGGAGGGAGGGTTGTGGGTTTGTTCTTGTCTATTCACCTAATGAAGCACTGTTTAATCAGATGTCAAAGGCACTAAGAGTGTTGTGGTCACTCAGGAACAGGCCTCTCCACGGAACAAATCCCGAAGGTTTTTGGTGCTGAGTAGGCTGACCAGCAAGGGTGTGGGGTGTGGGACACGGAGCGAGGAAGGCTGTGAGCACATCATTCGTGTACTTAGGAGAGCCTCAATTCCTCTCATTTGTTTTCTTGTTTTGTTTGCCTGAACAGTTCAATCACCAAGGCACAATCACAGTGAACGAGGAGGGCACAGAGGCTGCAACAATAACCACTGTGGGGTTCATGCCTCTCTCCACTCAGATCCGCTTTGTTGTCGACCGCCCCTTTTTGTTCCTGATCTATGAGCACCGCACCAGCTGCCTTCTGTTCATGGGCAGAGTTGCCAACCCAGCCACATCTTAAAAGCAGAGAAGACTCTACAACACTCTGTTATACATGGGCTGTATAATTACATGTTAAAATACCAGTATCATAAAGGAAAATGTATTGTCATATTATCCAATACAAAAGTCACTAGTATAAAAAGAAAATGTATTATCTACAGGTAGTTTCTCATGAATGGACTCAAAGCAGTAGAAAATTTGACTGCAATTTAAAATGGTTAGTGCTATGTATTCATACAAGTGTATTACTAGCAAAAAAAAAAAATCACAAAGTAACTTACACTTTGTGTTTTGCATCAGTGTATAAAATGTAATCAATAAAGTATTTAGATTATCTGGCGTCTTGAAATTCAGCTCTAAATTTGTGGTAGGATGTCTGTTTATGATAAATAGGACAAGGGAAATCCTGAATACCTGATCAGCCATAAACATTTAAGTCTCTCCTGGCCATTTTACACAATTTAACTTGAAACAGATCAAATGTCACCATTCTTTCTTTTGCTTGCATCATTTAATGTACAGTGAATACACACAATGTGTATTAACATTCAGACTGATGCACACAATGAGCCTCATGGACCAGTGCATCAAGTAAGGGGAAATAGAAAGGTCTTGGAGGAATGAAATACTAAGGGACCCACAACTTCTCCCTGACCTAACTTGTACTGCTTCAATACTTCCACTGATCTTCATTGGTACAAGAGGTATCAGAATTAGGCCAGCCTGGTAAATTATATAAATATCCTCAGAATACCCTTTAGAGGAAAAGCAGTCAGCAAAATGCTGTTTTCACTTGCTCAGGATCACCTAATCCTCTCTAGAAAAAAAGCCATTTATAGCAATCACTCTGTTAATATTCCAGTGCACTCTCCATACTTGATTTAATGGATGAAACATTTCAAGTCACTTCAAACTTTCTGAATCATTCTGGTAGCAACACAAATTCTGTTCAAATGTGTCACACTTGAAACTGAAAAGATTTACCCACATCCTGTAGAAGATCACTGTCTACCTGGTACAAGAAACAGGGCTGCACCATACATTCAAATTATTGAAGACAATGAACATACTCACCTCTGCATACCTTACTTTACATCATACCTTTTAAAAAATGTGCCTCATAATCCAGTGAGAGTATTTTTATTACTTTTTGCATTATCAAATACTATATCCATCTATCTATATACATTATAAGTTTGTCTTATGTTAGCAAAAGCACACTAATAACCTTTAAATCGTTATTTTTGGAATTATGAATTTTCTTAAAAAGGTATTTTTCCAATATTAACTTGCTGATTTAATTTTGCTTTTATATACTGCTGTTTGTAATTTTGCATCTACTCCAATTATATGCTCCATACACAAAGCTTTTCAACCTGTCAGCCAGTGAAATACTGGAATTAGATGATGACGAATGATGAAGAGCTGATACTGAATAGGAAATGCAGATGTTTCCCCCTATTCCTGTCTTTAAAGTCCATCATGTAATAGACAATTTTCAGTACTGGAAGTGCACAACAGAAATCATTAACATTCATATACACATTTTATTGTTTCATCTGTATTCAAAAAGGAAAGCATATACAAGAAAGAAAAGCATATGCAAAAGTTTAAATATTCATGCCCTGGGTTTAATTAGTTTATCAACAATTGAATGAGCTGGAGCATCTGTAATACAGGTTTTTAGGGACTTAAGTAAAGACAATTATTCAAGGCAAAGAGGTCAAACAGAAAAGCAAATCAGCTACTGCTCAAAACTCATGATCTTCATACATTGTGCAAGAAAGTCAAATATTTGCTTCAACAACTATAATGTAACCATTAACTCTTGCTTCAGATTCTGGCCCTATCTAACCGCATTTAAAGGTCACATTGGTTAAGAAAAATGCAGTTATCCCCAGCTATTCAGACCAAATATACCATCAATAAAAATTTGGAAACAGAAAAGTACTACCATAACTTTTACATTAAGTCTCTAATAAGCACTAACCTTCTCTCAATATGCAAGGAATGCTTTCACTCAAATCAGCATCACTGACAGCTGAAAAATGCCACCCACTAGAACATCTCAATGTAGGACTAGCTGGCTTATGCAAAAACTGAGCAACTACTGAATAATAGTGATACAAGACATTTATAAACACATTTCCTTAAAATTAGGAACTGGTCCTTGTGATCACTGCTGAATTTAGGGAGGGCTGATGTATGAAACCAGTGGAAGAGATATGGGAAGGAAAGGAAGACCTCTGATCTTTAGCTAGTGCTAATTTTAGACTCTTTTCTTTGACAAGCTTCAGTGAAGAAGTTTAAGGGGGCAGAGTATGAAATGAATGCTTTTTTTCCTGCCTGTTAATGGATGTGCAGTAAGAACAAGTTACAAGCAGGCATCCTTACTGCAAGCATGGAATATATTTTTCCCTTTTGTCCCACCAGCTGTGCAGGAAAAGTTCCACAGAATAATTCAGCTTCGTGAGGGAAACAAGCAGCATGACACCTTTTGTCCCTCAGGAAGTTTGTCTATGGATCTTTTAGATGTGACTTTTTTTTTTTTGTAAAAGCTACAGCAGTTAGGCAAATAGTCCTACTGACCTGGTAACATGCCTGGGACGTATCAAATTTTCCGCTGGAGATCTAGATCTATGATATTTTCCTGAATGAGCACTTGTACTTTGTTAAAAGAAATGTTTTTCCCCGGAAAAAAATTACATCCAAGAGTGAACACAGATATGCTTCAGAATAAATGAGTCTGGCACGGTCATCAGTCCACACTTCCTAAAATGCTTTCAGCATGACAGTCAGTTCTCATTTCAGAAGACATGGGACACGTACCCCCTTCTTTATCTATGATTTTTTTTCCTTTAAGAAGCAGAATTCACTTTGTTGCTAAACCAAGATTTACTTTTCACTCCATTTGTATTAACTTTTGTTTTTCACTTCTCCTCAGGCCATAGATATGTGCTGTTTATTACACTGCATGCCAAACACTATTCAAAATAATATTCCCTACAGTATTATTTAGCTCAAGAATCTCCTGAATTAATGGCTTGAAACAATCTAACCCCGAATCACAAAAGATTCTTTATTTCCAAGAGATTTGTCATTATTAAAAAAAAGGTTCCCTCCCTTTAGAGCAAGGTGTATTATTTTACAGTAGGACTACATTTCTCCTGGATGGTAGCCTCCACACTAGCAGTCAATCAAACTATTTTGCTTGAAATAGCACCAGTATTTGATAAATGCGAGAAAAATTATTGTTTGCAACTCATCCACTGGATACTCACCACAGCAATGACAGGTATAAGCACACCCAGGTTCCCTGCACTACTGGAGGCCTGGAGAAGAAAAAGGAAATGCTCAAAAATCTACAAAAGCATTTCTAAAATATTTGCTATAAAACATATTTCAAGTATCAAACATTACCAGTACAATGCTGTATCTTGCAAAGAGATGTGCACAAGGTGGTCAAGAGAGCACCCATGAAATCCACAGGACTGAACACACCCTGGAATCTTTTAACCAAGTTTTTCAGGTTTTCCTCATGGACTATTGAAGGGATTTTTTTCCCTGTCAGCACACAATCTGTTGATACTCAATAACTGCTAGAAAAATGATTACATTAAATCAGTGGCCACAAAAAAGTATCAAATGTTTACCAGAAGTTTCATTTTACTATCAAAATGAAGCTAAAAATAACAAGCCTGTAAAAAGACAGGATTTTCAGGAATTTATTTAAGCAGAAGGAGTAGCCTTTTCCATTAATATATAAGGAACAGAAGGAAAATACATATTTCCTTTGACTTTTTAGGACTTTTTAAATTGCAGCCATACAAGTGTGTTTGCTCTTGGCTGAGTATTTAAGAATTGAAAACATTCACTGAGCACAGCACATCATTTCTCACCTTTTCTGATCAGGCAAACAGTGATGGCACAGCCAACACTCTAAAGCCTTTCCCAACTTCCCAACCTCCCATATGCCTCCACACTGGATTTGGGAAAGAAGGAATGCTCCAGCTCCCTCCTGATAAGAGAGAGACTGCTGGCCCCACACAGATGAGGCAGGGAAGACATGCTAACAGGGTACAGCTTTGCATGAAGTGGAATGAATCTAAAGGAAGCAACTAAAAAAAGCAAGAAGAAGAAATGAGAGCCATAGAGAAACAAAGCCAAATAGTCTTCCGATGAAACAATAATGGTGCAACCCAACCAAAACATATTTCAGTGATCTTTCCTGGAGAGTCAACATAAAGCAAAACAAAAATGGGTCTTAAAATATTTTTGAAGAGAATAAATAGCACAGAAGACACACTAAGGGGTAGGGACAACTGGAAAAAGTCACCATGGTTTTTTTGTTAACTTCAGGACAATCCACTGCATGTGATTCACTGCTTCAGAGTCAGAGCAGAGATGCAAACTAACTGCAATAGCTAGAACCTGGCAGAACTACAAAATTTCTGTGGAAAACCCACTTTTCTAGAAGCATCCTTTGCTTAAAAAAATGAAGTATCAGCCTCTTTATGACAATACATGGCACTGAGGGTGAAAAAGATGGAATGGCTTCCATTCCTGGGCATACTTAGGGGACATCCATGCCAGCTCTTGGCAACAGCAAAAGACAAATAAGGTATTTTTTCTTCTCCTCACAGAAATCACTTTTGAATGGTTGAAAATAGAACAAATAAATCACTGAACATTTTAATGGTTATCAAGCAAATTTTAGTGTGCTGAGATGAGATATAGGCAAACTAACAAAGAAAAATTTGCTTTTGTTCAAGGAGCATAGCACGTGCTATGCTCTTTACACTCTTTATCTGTTCTTGAAAATGAAGTAACCCCAACTTCAGAATACCTTTCATAACTTGTACTTTGCATTGAGTGGAATGTTCTAATGGAACTGCTCTCAGGATCTTCACACTAAAGAAACACTGCCTCCTAGCTCAATCCATCTGAAATCTGTCATTTCTCCATCTGCAGAATTGCACAGCCTTCAGACAGTGCAGCTAGTTTGTCTCCAACACTGATTCCAGAGCATCCTATGTTCCCTTTTGCAGCTCTCCCTCTGACACTCCAGTTCAGGCAGTCTCAGCTGAACTACAGCTATCCCATTTTATCTGGGACACTCCACATGGAACAGTCAGGCATCCTAGACTGGCACTCACACTCCACAACCAGAATGCACTCTCAGCACAGCGTGGGCTTTCCCTGCGTGTTTAGCAGTGCCACCCACAAAAAGCACAGCTGCACACAATTAAAAACCAGTGCACATCTGACCTTCAGTGCTGGTCCTTTTTCACTTGCTCTCTCACTAGCTCTCTTTCCTTCCAGCCCAAGCTGAACAAACAGCTCCAGCAAGTTCATCAGCAGCTCATCCACAAGGTGCTCCACCTGGATGTTGGCAGCGATGTTGGCAAGGGCGTTAATGACTGCTAAGGAGCAGTGCCTGGGGAGAAAAACAGTTCTGAACAAGCAATTCCTCAGGTTTTATATTTTCAGTGTTTTCTTCATAATACTGATAGTAACTCTTGTAATAAGGCTACTGACATATTTTCACAAAGGTTTTTTTTCTTGCTGTTTTTATGAGTGGCACATCACTTCACTGACAATTGAAATGCAACTGGTATTTAAGTGAAAAACTGTATTTAAGTTGTGCCTTTGGAGGATGTCCCATTAATGATGCCATCATGGCCACAAGGAAAGTACTTCCCTTCAGCCGACAAAAAGCAGCCAAGGGCAGTGCTTCTGTCTTGGGAAATCTCTTGAGCAGAAGGATCAGAACTCGTATCAGTTGCTGAAGCTGAGACTGCATTGTTAAAACATACTGACAGGAACAGTCCTCTCAGCTGCTCCCATTCTGTACTGAAAGCTATCCAGCCTACCCCAACTACCAAGAGTCAGTGATAATCTTTACTTCTAGTGGGGTCAACAATTCATAACTTACATACAAAGCATTTAATTGTTAATGGTTTGCATTTAATGCCTAACAAGTACCAGGACTACACTAAAAACAAAAACCACACTCTCAGCTTTTCTGGGCTAAGAGATTTAGTACTTAATTACTGTAATTTAGTAATTAATTACTGTAATTACAGATAACATAAGTCATCAGCGTCAATTATCTTTCACAAACACTGACTCCTTACAGAGGTAAAAGTTAGCAATGTAGTGAAAAGCATTTTCAGGAATCTCTGTATTTTGAAGTGCTATTATTTTTAAATTAATGTATTTCTTTTTAACATCGAAGAACAATACAATTTACACCTTGTAATAAGACTTGATAGTGGGAAAAAGTGAAAAACCCCAAAGTAGCACAAAAGGGTATTTGATATAGTTTTCACATTTAAGGGACACAGCTAAGTGTTACCTGTATCCATGGTCCTTATAATCTTTTGTGGCAGAGTAAACAACTGAGCTTGCTTTAACACTGATTTGCTGAAATAGGTTCCACACCTCACCGTAAATGTATTGCTGCAAAAAAACAAAACCAAATCCCTAAGTAAAGCCTATTGAATACAATCTCTCTAAAGAATAGCCCTGTAAAATACTCTAAGTATTACTAAGTTCTTCAGATAAGTGTGCAGCCACAGCCCGAGCAATGGTTTCAGCTTCCATGAAGCAAACAGTACAAGTGCTTTTGTGAATGTTTTTAATTGATCAAATTTTAGAAAATTTATGCTCTTTAATTCTGCCTTTCTGATGGAAATAATTTTTTCAGGCTTCTGCATTCTGGCAATTAATTGCTTGTTCAGAGGCACAAATAATATTCGGAAAGTCAGTTAAATCTTTGTATGACTGAAGAAGACCATCTTCCATACTTTTAAATGCATGAACCTACAGGACTTTGAAAGTTAATTACTGATACAAAAAGAAAATACTCGCCACTTATTTGTGATAGGCCAAGTTTAAAAACTTAATAACTTTTGAAAACATTGAATTTGGTGAGCTTTATAGTATTTTGGTTTTTTTAAGACTTCTTTTCTATGGGGATTCATTTTCTTTACGGGACAGCACTTGACACATTATCACAGCTTTTGTTTTCTGATATCTTAAAGACTGTATAAGTGACTAACCTGTAGCCAAGAAAAGAGATGCCCTAAAAGCCTTCTGCAAATGGCACTTTATAAAACACATTTCCATTTAATTAAAGGAAAGGCATCATGAACTGGCATTCTCTGGACCAATTCTTTCCTTACATTTCCAGTGATGACCAAACAGCCGAGCTGATCAATGATGAGTACGTCTAGATGAGAAGGTGGCTGGCAAAACTTCTGCTGTAAGATCTGCAGGATGGGTTCCATAACTTTTGGGGTGTCCCTCAGTGCCACTGCAATGTGCCCTAGAGCACGAATTGTGTGGTCAGGAATCAAATGAGCTTCCCTGTTAGGAAAACAAACAAAAACCCCAATGTGATAGATAAATCTGACTGTTCAACCGTTACGAAGACCTCAGTAATATTTCATATAAGTAACAGCTTCTATACTGAATTTAAGTATCACCAACAGCTTTAATACTGACACTCTATACATCCCCAGCATTAGAGGATATACTTGCACAAGTTGATTTTCAAAATAAAAAATAACCTCTCCTAAACTCATTATTGAAGAAATCTACACTAACTGATGAACAAACTGTTCTAAAAACAACAGTGAAAACAGACAAAAATGATGGGCAAAATACTAAGACAGTCAGACCAGCTACTACAGAACCTCCCGCATGAAACTTCTTGGTTGGTGAGTCTCTGAAAAGCAGAGCAAAATGTCACAAATGACAAGATGTGTCTAGCCAAAAAGGACAGCTGAAGCTTGAAGAGAAAACATCACTCAGCTGAGAACGCAAAATTGGCTAATATTCACCAAAGATTTGCTGATTCAGTCAGCTAAAACTGAATCCATACCTCTCAGTATGAAAATGGGCTCAGCTCTGCAAAGGCTTGGCATGGGAAGATCCTGACCCTGTGCACAAGCCCAATAATCTCAGAGACATTTAATTGTAAAATAATGCTGTCAGTACTTATATCTTAGAATAAGTCCAAGATTCACTGAGTGAAGGAAAAATTGGTTTTCTGACTTACTGACGACTTACTTATCATTCTCCTGAGAAATGTACAGACGGTTGGATAAACTGGCAAGAAAGGCCTCAACAATCACTGAATCTATAGTCAAGCCAGCTTTCAAGCACCTGGAGTAACAATGGACAGAAAAAACATAATGCATCAATAAAACATATCACTTTTGACCACTAAATGTAGGCCATCTATATAACAAGGGAAGCAGGTTTATACTGAAGAGTAAGAACTGATTGCCAAGGAACACTGCAGATACATTTTAAAAAATAAGCAGTTTTTCTACTTCTGCTTTCTCCAGAAACAATGATGGCAATATGCAATAAGGAAAATTCAGAATCCACTGCTTTGAAACTTCAATTCCTTGTCTCTGGTCACCAACTATGTCTTCCCTTTAGCTCTCTGTAGCTGTCTAAAAGGGAAGAATAATCACTGCCCACACAAGTATATGACAATCCTTCTCTTACAGGAGGCTCACTCATGTGATAACCGAAGCTGAAAACAAAAAAAAACCTACTGAATATCTACAAAAACACCTACCTACTGAAAATGGTGACTAGCAGACATGGGAAGCAAAACAATAAGACTGAATTATTATTTTACAGTTAGGACATAAACAGAACCAAAAGATGCCTGAAGGAAAATGAAGTCACGCTCAAATAAGGCACAAAGACTTCATGCCAGCACAGAGCAGAACCTTCTAAATGGGAACAGTACTTCTCTGCCAGGGAAACAGCACGTGTTCAGCATGGTGCCAGGGAAACAGCACAGGTCCAGCATGGTGCCAGCCCCCCTCTTACCTGCAGATGTTGTCTATGGCAATGTCACGCAGCTGCTCATACATGGATGGCTGGCCTTTCTTGCCAGGAGTTACATTTAGAGTGGACTCTGAATGCTCGTTGGTGACACTAATCTTGATGTCATTCCCACCTACTAAGAACACAGGAGTACAGAAATCAACACCACTTGATGAGCTATACAAGCCATTACTGCATTTGACTATTCCTAAATTATTACTCCTAAACTTAGCCACTTACTACTTTACCATTTTGCTCTAGCATTACAATACTGCTTTTGCAGCAGCAAGTGATTTGAATTGAACATTTTTCTTCTGGAAATCATAACTCCATATTAAAATTTAAAAACAAGAAGAAAAACCTGCCCAATGCCAAGACAGTCACATGGCTGGAGCAGAGGATGTGTATGGGGAGTGTGAGGAACATGATCTAGTTCACTCTGGAGAAGAAGCAGCTTTGAACAGACCCAGTGGCTGCCTCCCAACCTGCAAAGTAGGCTACAGGACAGACAGAAGCAGCCTTTGTAGGAGAATTAGACACAATAGCCTTAACTTGAAACAAGGGAGTTTCCAACTGGGTATGTGATTTCTTTTCCCTCACTATGAAGATAATTATGCACTGGCTCTGGCTACAGAATTTCACTCAGGACAGAGCGCACAGTGTCAGCAGTACAGACACAGCAGATCTACTACTGCTTACCCTTAGACACACTTTTATCAGAATTTCATTTGCTTCTCTTCTCCCTACCTCCAAAAAAATTGCACAATTCCACCTCCATTTCCACCAACAGCTGCATCATCACAAAATACCAAAAAGTATGAAAAAACCACACAAGTTGGAAAACAATCACTCAGGAGCATAGGCTTTTTTCCTTTACCTGTGTGATACTGGCTGTGATATTTGTAAAGTTTCACAAGCACTGGGGAAGGTATCACAAGAAAGTCTCTCAATGATGGATTGACAGAATGAACCACAACAGGGAATCTCTCACACAAACGACCCAGACCCTAAAAAGGAAAAAAAACCAAAAACCAACCAACCAACCACCAAAACAAACAGAGACAAAACCAACAAAACATAGCTTTAGAATAAAACAGCACTATTTTTATTTCAGTTGCAACCTTGCAACTTCAGCTCAATGCAAACAGAAAATATAACAAATCCTACATAGTTTTGAGAGATTCAATTTTTAGCAGAAGATTTAGACATTTTAAGCCTCTGTTTTAGGTTATTCTAGGGTGTGTCATATACCACTCAAGCCTTGGTACTCTCTTCCTGGGTGTTTTCACAGGAGTTACATGAAATGAACTGCACTCCCCAAAAATAAAGTTACTGTACAAGTTCTAACACTTAGAGGAACCTGATTACTTACAACTTATGTGGTAGAAAACATCACATTTGTAAGACTGGATAAGTGCCCAATAAAGACAAAAATTAGAATAACCAAGTCTTAGTCCAAAACCTCAGTGACTGGCCAGTCTCAATATTTTAACTATTTGTGTAATGGACAAAGAAGCTAAACAGTTCAGAAATTAAATACTGGTTAGAAAACCTTCATGAATATTATTCTTCAAGAATTAGTTGAGCTAAGAAAATTCTAAAAGCAGTTCTTAGTTTTCACACCAGACCTCTGAAATGTAGAACACAGTGATGGAAAGTAATAAAAATAGCAGATAAAGTGTTCCAGCAATCTGTAAAACTCCCCAAACTCTCATTCACTGATCTAGTGAGAAACTAGAGTAATTAATGACAAATGCTCTAAAGACAGACCTGCAAACAGCAAATTAGCAGTGGCAAGTGAGCAATGATGATTTTGCTTGAGGTTTTTGACTGCAGCTTCTCTGATAACTTGATACACAGGTTTTCTGCACCTTAAATAAAAAAATTCAACAGAAAAAAAATATTTTCAATTTGTTGTTAGGCTCCACACAACCCAGTGCTTACTGGAATTTCTAAAATAATGGAGAGAATTTATAAGCTTCAAATTTATAGCATAAGATTTAGTGCTGCTTCTGGAAGAACAGTTTTAAAAACTTAGCACCTGCACCAAACAGTTCTGTTAAACACTGTGTCTGAAAGAATGAATGTACTTGAAGCTGATTTTGAGCATACTTAATGCTGAACAGAAATCAAACATTGCAATGTCTAAAAGAAAAAAATCCTTCACATTCAGCAGATGTAAGATTTATACAAGAAAGAAAACAGAGAAAAAGTAAGAAAGAGCTTCCCAGTCCTGCTAGCAAAGAAGAAAAAACATTTCCTTTAAAAGAACCACTGAGAAATATTTAAGACATCAAGAGCAATAAATAAAACAGAAACTAGAAAATAAACAGCTGCATGCAATTCAGCATTTATGGCATCCCCTGGACATAATTAATAGGAAATTTCTGCTTCCATTTCTATAAAGAGATGTCTAACTACTCAGCCAACTAATCTGACAACCTTTTAATGGAAGTTTTACTCTTGTATTCTAAAAGTAAAAAGTATTCCACTGAAATTTAGTATTTCTCTGAGCACCATCTACTCTGTAAGTACTTCTACAACTTAGAATACAACAGACACTGCAGAGACCAAAGAGCATTTTTTTTACTTTGCTCATCTTTCACAGCCCACACCATGAGATCCACACAGGCAGCATTGGCCTGACAACGCAGCCTTAAAGGGCTCAGTTCATTGTGCAATCGATCCACATCATGGAGGATTTTCTGAAGTTCTGACTGGCTGCTGTTGAATTGCTCCAGCACAAAATCATGAATTTCCTTCACAAATGAGTTGGGAAGGTCTAAATAAAGAAAAGGAAACAACATTATACTGGATGGATGGAAGTCAGTGCATCAGAATAACAGCATATATGAAAGTCTTTGCTACATTATAAATTATATTATTTAATCAAGTTTATGTCCTGTCTAAAAGATAAATATCATAAAGAAGTCCACCAGTGAACAGACAATTTAAATGCCATCTATTAATCCTTTTAATGGTGGTCAAAATATTTTTTTCTACTGTCATAGCATCTTTTTATTGTGGAAACATTTCAAAATACAAATTTAATACCATAAGTACAGCTCCCAGGAAATGCAAAAGCAATGTTCAAGCACTCAATACAAAGCAGATGATGCTTGTGATCCTAAACATAATGAAGAATAAATTTCAAAAAAATAAATACTATACCTTTCATATAGTATAGTGTGTCTCTCAGCATTTTAAACTGAGAAAGGTAAAGAGGGTCACTGAAGGTTTTGTAATAGAGATCTGGACTAGAACCCGACTGAAAGAGAAAAGAAGCAATCTGCTAGATTCAAAAGGAAGTATTTTCCATTATACAAATAAATAAATCTCACGCCACCTCCACAATGTAAACAAGCATATAAAACAGGTACAAGAAGTACCCTCACAGCTTCTCCCCCCTCTGTTTTTAACAAAAGAAAAATTACAGCCATTCAATATGTTAAACAAGATTCAGTCACTGATTTGAAGAGCATGTCTGCTTCTTTAACAATAAGGCTAAAAAGAAAAAAAAGAGGGAGGACTCAAAGCTCTCACTTTACTGAGATGGCAAAAAGAGAGGCTGAAGTTGTCTCCACTCAGGCCTACATTTCCAACATGACAGTGCTCAATGGGAGGCTGAGAGCAAAGCAGAGTCATTTCTGCACACATTAAAGCACACACCCCTTTCACCACAGCTTTATGCCCTGAGGAAATGAGGCAAACTCCATAAAATGTGGTGGAGCCTGTGACAGAACTGCACCCAGGGGCGGGGAGAACAAGAAACAAGTCCTTGTTCTGAAACGAGGACTCACAGACCTAAAGAACCAAGTCTGCCAGCTCACCAAGTCCACAAGCTGCAACACTGACAAACTCATAGAAATAGCACCTAAGAGAAGCAGCAGTGATTTCCAAGCCACAAACTGAAAACAACCAATGCACTTCATATATGTGAAAAAAGACAACGTAACTGCAATATGCAAGAAAGACCTTAGTCTATTGTCAACCAGTTTTGGGCAACCAATGATGTAATTTATTAGGACAACAGAGCTAATGTAGGATAGCAACTATTTCCTCCTCCGTTACTGAAAAATATCCCCCCTTCACCATTTTACACAGTCCAAGGCTAGATTTAAACCACTGAAAGAACTGCTCAAAAAGGAAATTAGTATCATTTTGCAAAGAGAAGGCATACCTTACATAGGTAAAATACTAATTTTGCAAGTAGTAAGGCAAAAAGTGAAGTATTAAAGTTATTAAAGGAGGAAGGTAAAACCATACCTCTGCAACTTCAGCTATAACTGCATCTAGGGTCTTCAGAAGAGAATCTTCAACAATCTGCTTTACCTATGGAGCAAAAAAACCCAAACTAAAACAGGATGTTTCCTGTTAGTGACTCCAGACAGTAGGAGAATATAATTTAATAAAATTTTGCTAACTCACAGAAAACACAAGTCACTTCACTACAAAGCCTCAGATGAAATTAAGGCTGCAACAAGAACATTTGAGCCTCTCTGCTGCTCCAGAATAGCTGATGCCAGAATCAGACAGGGCCTGCAGCTTCTGTCACTTGTGTGAATTCCCAGCAAACAAACCCTTTAGGTCTCACTCTCACAGCAAAACCCAATCTTCTATTTCAGCAACTAGCAGTATACAGATCACATCAGAACAAGTGGTCTGCAAGACTCAAGCAGGAAGCAGTTGACATAAACTTACTTAACTTTCCAAATTCTGTATGGTTTATATAAGAGCCTTTCAAGAACACTATTGAAGCATGACATTAAATACCAAAAAAATAAAATTACACAAAGCTTGAGAGACAAAGGCTGTCATTTTACTTGCAATTCTAAAAGCTTAAATTGCATCTATTTCTAGCAAATATCTAGAACACAGCGTCACTGCAATCTTCATAAGGACCAATCACGTACCATGTACAACAGCTGTCGGAGCATTTCCAGTGGGATGTTAAACTCTTTATTGTTAATACCATTGAAGAGAGGAGAAACTGAAAAGCTGGAGCTGATTGTGGAGAAGTAATAATCAGGATCCAGTGCACTCCCATCAGGAAGATAAGAACCTGACCATAAAAAAAATAATGGAAATACAAATTTGAGGAGAGAAAGGATATTAACTTTCTTTAATGGAAACATTCACCCACTATAAAAGGAGTTCTTCTAACACAGTCTTTAATTTGCCAGAGGTGCATTTCAGCTCATCTACTGGTAAATTAAGACAGAAAACTATGATACAACTGTCATTAGAAGTTTACCATCAAAACAGAGTATTCATTACAATAACTTGTCCATGTCAGAGATAATTCTGACAAACCTTTCCACACTACTGATGTGCATCTACCTGGAAACATTTTAAATGCTCTTTAGATCAGAAGCTCAGAGATGCAAAGATGGGTTAAGTCAAAACTATCTTGCAAGGTTTTCCCCTGTATTAGATGAAATGGACACATGGCACAGTGTTCATCTTAGAATAGGCAGCAATTCACCACAGCAATTTGAAAGCAAAGACAATCAAATTATTTTTCAGATTCAAGTACTCTATTAAACAAACAACTTGCTCAGCAAACTGCTCTTGGCTCTGTTTCCTCTTGAGAAATTACATCTCATGCCTTTCTGAAGTGCTCAGCTGGCTGTGCTAGAGTAATGGTCTCATGATTAACAAGCTTTCAAGCAAGACTATTTATTGACAACAACAACAACAAAAGTCTTCAGTTCTTTTTTTTTTAAGCCGCTAACCTTGTCCAGAATAAAACCAAGGTCACAACTCATCTTCTTCAGAAGGCAAGACCATCACAAACTATATCAACAGAAGTAATACAAGGACTGTCTGTAGCTGAAATATTTAGTAGAAGTTAGTACTGAAAATAAAAACTTGACTGAAATAATCATAACTCTACCAGAGAGACAACAAAAATAATTCAAAAAATTTTACAAAGTTGTCCACTATTCACCTACAGATTTAAGATTATTTCTGTCCTACTACAATAGTATCTCTCTAACCTGCAGCCTTTGGGTTTTGTTTATTTAATTCAAACCACAAAGACCACAACATTGAAGAATACATTGGTTCAATACATTGTTTACAGCAGACAGAAGACAAACAGGTCTGTTCCTACTTGGCAATTTAAGAATTACCCTGCAATCCCATTATATGCCTGAGGAAGAGATGCCTCTAGAAATAGCAATATGAAGGAAAAAGAAAAGCAATGTGGAAGAAATTAAGCCAGAGTTTGCGAGAGGAGAATGGTCCAGAAACAGAAAAAGCCCAAACTGTTAAAAACCTGAAAGGGCCAGACAAAACCAGAGACACCAAAACAGCTCAGATACAGAGCTCATCCTCCACAGGATTCATGAAGGAGAGTTTATTTTTAAGCCCTGCTTTGACTTAGAACTCACAGATGGAGCTCTACCACAACTCGGTAGTTAAGAGTTTGCATGTTAATTCACGAAACTTTCTCAGGTTTTGGCCTTTTATGATACAATAACTAATACACATTAGTGAACACTCCAGGGTCTCCTTTAATATTTCTTGCTTCAGCAAATTACTGGGTCTTCCATAAAGACCCACATCACATTCACTCCAAATGAAGCAGTTGTTTTGGATTTATACAATGGGGCACAAGCCTCAGCATTCCAGACCCTAGATCAACACTGTAGTTGTCTACTGAAGCACAGTATTAACTCTTGTTTCTCAAAGTTACTCAGCCTAATATCCTGAAATCTTTCTGACCTAGTAGAACTAAGCTCTTCAGTACTAGGCACTGCCTAGCAGGAAGGGAATCAAGAAGTAAAAAATAACTGAGCCTGGAAATTACTGGTGTTAATAATTACTTCCTACTGTCTTAAAACCACAATTTTTTAAAAAATCCTAACCAGCACGTACCACTGAATTCCTGTAAGAATTCTAAAAGGGAGAGAAAGGGGTCAAAAGGTTTTCTGTTTTAAGTTTTATATAAATAGCAACAAAACCCCAAATCACAGACTGTTCCTTAATGTAATCTACCTTCAAAGTAATGAACTGCAGCAGATCCTCCAGGAGAGCTGGGAGGGGGAAGCCCCCGTTCAGGACTAACCTGAAACATTGCACAAAAGCCGTATTTTAGAAAATATTTATAAAACATTTAAAAACCTGCCAGGGGATAGATTGTACATTTTAAAATGAAACACAGCTTCAAACAAAACTAACAGGAACTACATATTGCTGGATCTAACAGCTCAATTCCAGCCAAAAATGGGAAGTTAAAAAATGCCAGTTCAGCACTTTTGACTAAAGGGAAGAGATCTGAATGATGATTTCCCTACTGTATGAACTATGCCAATAACAATCTGTAGTTTCAAACCACCATCTGAATCCAGTCTTCCCCCAAGACAATGAGCATCCACAGCTCCTGGCGAAACCCAGGAAGAGCGCCTGCATCCTCTTGTGAAAACTTCAAGCATTGTGCCAGCTTTCTAATGTTATATATACATTACAGTGCTTTTTAACAATAATAACACAAGGAATGAGATTTGCCAAATGCTCCGTGTAAAGACTCACTATTACAGTTGCTACTTTAACTGTCACTACTTGTTCTGTAATTCAGAAACAACAAAACTATTTTGAAACTCAGTTGTGAAACCACAATAAAGATACTTGTATTTGGTCAAACAATGTGTTAAGAGACTCTCTGCATATCCAGGCTTAAGCCCTAACCCCACTGAGACCAAGAAATCATCTCAGTGCTGACTCCAACACAGAGCAAGTCCTACAAACCTGTGTGATGCTGGATACACTGCTAGCCTTTCTCTTCAGTGTTCCTTCCTGGCAAACAGTGAGCAGAGAACTGGGAAGAATTGATCTAAAATCATTAAAGGATCGACGGCGAATTCCTTCAAGCTCTTCTGGAACTCTCAGGGAATGTGGGGGAATTTTAGGAAAAAGTTTTGAAAGGAGAGCCTCCTCTGAATTGCTGTAGCGACCGAAGGCTCGAGAAATTCCTATCAGGCAGGGCACTGCATACTTGCATAAATATTCTGGAAAAGAAAAACACATGTAACAGCACATTTACAGTAACTTGGAACTTCCTCTTCATGGTTTTGCTACCACTTCACTAAACTGTTTCAGCCTAAACTGCTTTACAACAACTGATTTGTACATGCAGAGGAAAAACCATGAAAGTATCACAAATTGCTACAATTCTGCTTCCATATTTCCCAGTCGGCAGCAAACAGAACAGAGAAGTGCACAGGGAAACTGAAAGACAAAACTCACTTTTCAGGATTCATCCTGCTAACCAGCAAACAAACACAAGAGAAGTTCAGAGGAGAGGAGTTACAAATACAGTAACCATTTTATCACTACCTTTATCATGCATTTGCGGTGTCTGGCACATTCCCAACAGGAACTGCATTACTTGTAGGACTGCATCCAAAATCTAAAATCATCAAGACAGACATAAAAATATCTTTTGGTAAAGAGATATCATTATCTTACCCCCGATCATTATAACAAATGAGACTTGTAAATATTAATGTAAGCACCTATGTGCAAATTTCTTAATGCTGTGTGGCTAAAGATCACATTGCCCTTATTCAAGAGCTTCTTGCGAAGTATGCAGTGAGCTGCAAGTACTACACAATAAAACTGCAACACTACCAATCTTAGTATCAAAACTGGAATTCTAAAACTCTGGACTCAGCAACTGACACCCCAAAGTAACTGCAGACCTATGACTATCCTCTAGGTACTTAACACAAGCAAATTAATGCATCAGTGCACAGCCTAAAGCAAATAGCCTCTTGCTGATAGGGTGCAGCTGTCCTCATCTCCAGACATTTGGCAGGACTGCAGCACTAGAGAACTGGGTAATACAACAGCACAAACTTAAACTCCACCTGCTCTCGGAGAGATGCATCCCTGTAAGCCACGTCAGATAATAACGTCACTAAGCAGAAGCTGAAGTTTTCTGCCACTGGAAGCAAACCTGCAAAGCAATGGAGAGAAAATCAGACACTTAAACCTCGTTAGAGAGAACCAACGTAGAAAGGGCAAACTATAATAAAGCAAGAAGACACAAGTGACTCCCATATCATAAAGTTCTGAGACAGACTGTAGAGAAAAATAGTATTACATACAAAATTTAGAAGCACTCTAACCATCATAATTTCAACATAAATGTTTAAATAAAAATTAGAATTAAAAACCTTCCCAGGCTTTCAACTAATCCAAAATAAACTTTTATTACATAATACTGTATGAAAGTATTCTTACATTTAAAGAGCAAAAAAATGAAGTGGTTTAAATAGTAACTAAGCATCAAAGCTAAAATTTCCAGTTCCACTCTCCTACTCTAGCTACTACACAATCTCCTCCAGTTTAGTAACAAAATATATTGAACACAGACTATTTGGAAAGTGCAAATCATCAAAAAGCAGCCAAGCAGGAAAACAGGGATCTATTCAACTTTCTTTGGCTTCTAAAGAAAATCAATATTAAAGGCTGTCAAGCCAGGAGCTAATTAAGAACCTAGCAGGACTTCTCCCCTCCCCTTGAACCATGTCCTGAACAACCTTTGCTATTTCTATTTCCTGTCTGGCATTCTATGACAAAGATCAAAAAATCCAAACATCACCTCTGCCTTTCCGTCCATTGCTTTCTTCTATCCATTGGACTTTGGGAAGGCCCTTCAGGAGCCGCAAAAGGTAAGGAACCACATTATCCTTGTGCTAAAGAAGAAAAGATTCTACTTAAAATGGAGAAGAAAAGCTGAACCATATAATCTCAAGATATTTTAGAGATATGGTAAAATTTCATTAGCACACACAGAACTTGCTTCTAATGATTACTTCACAGGCCTCTTGACTATTGCAAAACTGATTTCAAAACAAGCAAATGAAAGTAATCCCATTCAATGCCTTAAATCCAAGCTTTTCACTCCAGGCAGCCATTCATTCTCTGTAAAAGCTGGAGAAGAAAGTTCCAGAACAATACCTAACCCCAAACATTTTATTAATTGACAAGCTCCCCAAATAATTTTAAGACAGCTAGAAATTCAGAGTGCCAGTGCCAATTCAGTACACGTGAGGCATCCCATGGCCTTATGCAAGTCACTTAACGCATATATGTAACACTTCAGCTCCCTCACCTGCAAATCAAAGCACAGCACAGCTGCCTTACAAAAAAACCCAAAACAAACACAAAAAGAAAAAATAACAAGGTCAATAATATCGTGCAAGCTGTACCATTGCACATGGTTACTATACCGGAGGCAATTCAGGCCTGACACAAACCTTAGCAACATGAAAGAATTTAAAGTGAGGTTTAATAGCATTGGACCTGGGACTCTGTCCATGCCTCCTTTCCTCTACACAGAACAATACCAGGCTCAGCAGTCAAAGGGAAGAGAACCAGCCTGTGCTGGTCCTGCTGGCAGACACAGAAGGGATGCTTGTGTACAATGCAGCCTGTATGCCCTGTTTGTTTATCCTGGCATGAAAGAGCCTATTGCAAACCTGGCCTTCAGGAATGCACTGGAGCATCCCTGTCAGTCAGGAGCACTTGGGGAAGAACGTGCAGTGACATATATGGTGTGAGTAAATCCTCCTGAATACTCTTTCCTTTGTCTGCTTAAGCCAATGATGATCAGAAAACATGGCAGCAGTTTGGCCGTGGCAGTGCCATGGCTACTGCCTATCACACTTACCAGTATTTCCTTGCTCTCCTGACTGCACCCATCCCTTACCTCTGACCTTTTTAATCTACTTTTATGAAGAGCAAATACCAACTTTTCATTCTTTGAACAACTAAACTTGAATTAACCCAAGATCTTTGAAGGTAAATAGGTAGCCTAAGTGAGAAAAATACCTGAAGGTCAGATTCAATTAGGAAGATTCCTAAAGCAATAACAGCATCCCTACGACGTTCATCCAACTGGAAAATCCCATGGAAATCCACTGGACACATACAGAGCAGCTTTTGTACCTGAAAAACAGCAGAGGGAAAGAGCCATGGGACGAGATTGAAAAACAAATTGAAGCTTGTTTAAAGTGCACAGATTCTCCATCTTCTGGAATAGATTTGGCCACATTACTCTCCTTCAGTCATCCATCTCAGTGAGAACATCCAAGAGTGAGGAAAGAGTGATGAATGACAGAAACCAGAAAAAGACAGAAAAATCTCAAGTAGATGTCAAACGCTTTTTCTACAACATGGGCCGATTTAAAGGTTTTCTTCAACACTTGAGCAAAGTGCTGAAGTATGATAAAGCCTTCAGCAGGAAATGTGCAGCAAGCACTTTTATTATATTCACTCAGTTCCTGTAAACAAAAAATAGGTGGATGCAGCTTCAGTTACAGCTGCACCAATGCCTTCTACATATACAGCAGTGAACAATTCACTGTTGCCAACCTGTTTATGACTGCAAAGTAATGCTCAAATCCTTTCAACATAACAGATTAAGTTTTCAGAACCATTACTCTCCCACTACTTACCTATTGCTTCTCTCCATACTCTACAAATACACATTTAAATAATACAGCAAACCTCCCAAATACTTTGTTCTTCCATGGAATTGTTAATAAATGGGAAAATTCATGTTGTCTTTTTATAAATTTCTTTGATGTTAATAAATACTAAGAATGGCTTTCATAATAAACGTTTTACTTACTAACGTTTGAATGTCAAGTCGCTTCCTATTTAGATAACTCTCTGAACATCCCACCTTGAAATTTCTAAAGCAAGAAACAACCTCCCTAGAGGATCAGGAGAATTTACAGGATGCTCAGTGGATTTTGAGATTCTGGTCCTTCAAATGCCAGACCTCCTAATTATAAGACCTGTAGTACAACACAGATAATCCTCTTGCTCAACATAAAAGACAGTAGAGAAAATATGAACTTTGGAAAACGACTGCTGATACATAAGTTCCACGTCAGGTTACATTTGCAATAACAATAACATGAGTGAGCAACTTTAGCTAGATATTAACTCTTACTATCATTGAACTGCTGTATTCTGTCAAACTGGAACGAAAAAAAAAAAATCCCTGGATATTTGTGAACCAACAGCAGGGCAGAGAAAAATTATTCACCGTTGGCTGTCACATCAATGGTACATTTCCAGAAAAAGAAAAGAAGGCTTCAACAGCTGGCTCAGAACAAGCACTATAGTTTTCATCAGCACATAGCGGTGCTTTTTTCAGCTATTTAGTGACGATTATTGCCTGATACAATTCGGACATGCTGTCACTTCGTGCCCAATCCCAGCACACCAGGCTGTCCATCCCTGCTGCGGGCAGCAGCACAAACACCTGTCCCGGGAGCAGGGCAGCCCCTCGGGGGCACTGACTAGACAGACACGGATCCCCGGGACTATCCCTTCAGCACAGCTTTATCTCGCCCACATTTCACCCGGCACTGATTGCATCCCCTGGATTTAACCAGATACGTGGAGGAAAGCAACGAGCCCTAATTAGGTTGAGACTAATTACTCCCATAAGATCTTATTCTACAGACTTGGGGGACGCGCAGCAAGATCCAATTCCTTGCCCCGAGGATGCGTTGCTGACCCGAATTTTTGGGTTAAGCTGGCCCACACGAGCATCCCCGAGGCCCAGCTGCCCCGAACGCAGGGGCGTACGAAGCTGGGGCGACAAAACCCCCTCAGAGCCCACAGACATGCCCCGCCCAGGCAGAGCCGCGTCCCCCGGGGCATCTCCTAGCCCGCGGGCACGCTCGGTGCCCCTAACCCGCTTCCCACGCATGATAGTGCCAAGGGGGCGGCCGGACACCCCACACACGGCACAAACAGTGCATAGAAGGAGCCACGAACGGCGTCGACCGGGCTGCTGGCGAGTCCTGCGCACACAGGGGCCAGCCCTACTGCGGCACGGCCCCCGGCACGTGCGGCTGCCACGAGTGACAGCTCCGCAGCCTACACACACGCGCGGCCCCACAAAGCGGCGTGACGGCCGTCCCCACAAACGCTCTCACCTTCTCCAGAGGTGCCGGGTTCTGCACCGCCAGCGACCNCCGCCTCGGCCCCGCCCGCGAGATCTGCTCCTCCCGCGGGAGCACGGCACACCAATCACGCCACAAAGATGGTAGCGCCCAGAGCGGCTTCAGTTCCGCCCGGTGCCCCGCCCTCCCTGCGCAGCCGTCCCTCCACATCTTCCTCCCCTTCCCCCCCTGCAGTGGTCCTGGCCAGCAGCTGCCTGTCCTCCCGCGGAGCTGGGGCGCGCCCACCCCGCCCCGCGGGGAGGAAGACGCTCGGTGGCTGCGCCGGGCCCTTCCGCCCGGTGCTCGGTGGTCTGGGCGGAAGCAGCGGAGCGGCCGGGGCGGGGGTTTAGGGGGCTTCTGTGAGGGGCGAGGGTTCCTCGCGGACGTTCTCGTGGTCGGTGCTGTCATGTCGGCGCTCCCGAGGAGTTACAACCCGTTTGCAGAGGACGAGGAGGAGGATGTGGCGCCGACGGCTCCCGGCAGGGCGGGGGGCGCGGACCGGCAGCGGTACCTGCAGCAGGAGGTGCTGCGCCGCTCTGCCGCCACCGCCGACAGCACCACCCGCTCCCTGTCGCTTCTCTACGAGTCCGAGCGCATCGGCGTGGCCGCCTCTGAGGTGGGTCGGGGCCGGCAGCAGAGCCGTCGCCCCCGGGCTGCTGGGGAAGAGCGGCCGCAGGCCCGAGCGCTCCCCCTTCGCTCGCACGTCCGGGAGGGGAGTCTTCTTCTCCCTGTCCTCCTGGACAGTCTCCTGAAAAGTCCCTCTTTACTCAGTGTTTTCCAGCCAGCCTGTCTCCCTGTGTTTTCTGGGTGGTGGCGTTTGGGTTTTGAGGGAAAAATCCCAGTTACAGCCTGTGTGTCTGAATTGAACTGAGGATGACACTCGGCCGTGTTTTCAGCTGCTTTCAACAGTTCTTGCTAATTTTTAGCTGACTAAAAATTTTTAGCAGTCCTCTTGGTTAGATGAGGGGCCCTCTCTGTTAGTTGTTTGTGATATGCTTGGTTCACCCTGATTAGTCATTTCCTTTATTCTTCGGGCTCTGTTTCAGCACTTGGTGCTCGAGTTCATAAAGGTCTTGTCCATTGTGTCACCTGCTATAATGGGCTGTTCCTTGGGTGATGTGGTTGCCTAACTAATCCCAAAGCTTGCCCAAGCTGCAGCCAGTCCTTATGCTCAGAGGGTTCTTGGTGGGATTTCTGTGAACTTTCAGACTCCTCATTTGTTTGTTAAGGAAATCACAGGTGAGGAATCAAGAATTCAGGGTTGACACAGGGCCTGTGGTAAAACTTGAAGTCTGTGTGTTTATGCTTTTTTGGGAGAGGGGGAAAAAAAGAATATTCAACTAAAATATCCCAGAGTTTAGCGAGAATATGAACACAAGTTCTTTGTTTTGCACTGGTGGTAGCTGCAGGCAACTTTCCTGCCAGCATTAATCTTTGGATTACTTTGGAATAGTGCTTGTGCTGCTGAACTAGAAAATAAAGTACTTCTATATATAAAATTTCCCAAATCCTGCACTGTTAAAATTAACTAAAATATTCCTGAAGACTGAAGAAATTCTGTTTGTGTTTATTTCCTTTGGTTGTTCTTCTACAAAATTATCAGAAACATTCCAGTAAGGTGAAAATGGAATCCCTTCCCAATGAAGGTGCCATTCATAACTAGATCTTGGCCTGTTTGCTCATTCCCCTGCCATAAACCTGTGTGTTTCTGCCACATGACCCAGCTGGTGGTGAGCCATAGATGCTAATGTCAACTTGACAAAGGCTAGTACAGAAAACTTCTGGATGTTGTTTGTCATAGCTGTCAGGAACCCAGCAGGACGCAGGTAGGAGGATTTTACAGCTGGTTAATGTAGTGGCTGACAAGCAACTATTGATTGAAATGCCCTGGAGGGAGGGGAGCGAGAGAAAAAGCTGTTTGCCCTCAGAAATAATCTTCATAGATGAAGGAACGCTGTTGCTTTTCTTTAGGGAATCACCTTTAGAGTTAATTGTTTGATGTCTCAGTTTATGCTGGCTTTGTGATCCGCTTTTCTCTGTCAATGCCTGTTAGGAGCTCGTCCGTCAGGGAGAGGCTCTGAAGCGCACGGAGCAGATGGTGGATAAAATGGACCAGGACTTGAAAACGAGCCAAAGGCACATAAACAGCATCAAAAGTGTTTGGGGGGGCTTGGTAAACTACTTCAAAGCCAAACCTCCAGAGAGCAAGCCGGAGCAGAATGGAGCCCCAGAATATTATGCTAACAGCAGGTAAGTAATATAAACTTTTTATTTGGGACTTGTTTCCCACAGCACCTCTAAAATGTCAGCAGAAAATGAGAAAGTAAAACATCTGTTGGTTCTTTCAAACTCCTGTAAATGCCTGAGATGGTCTAGCTACCTTTTTTTCTTTAATGCTGATGTCAGTAGCAATGCTTTCTTTTTTTTCTTTTTTACTAGGTTAAAAGAAGCAATGATGTCTAGTAAAGAACAAGAGTCAAAATACCAGGAAAGCCATCCAAATTTAAGGAGGCTAGATAATTCAGGTTTGTTGACTTTATTTTACACTGTCATCCATGTGGGGAAAACTTGCAGAGTGATGAAGGCAGAGACCCTTCAGCCTGCCCAGCTGTTGACTTACCTTGCTGCTTGACATCTGAAGATTTGTATCCCAGCCCTCATGCTTTGAAATCTAGGGAATTGTTTCCATTAAACTCTTTATATCAGTAGTGAAGTTATTACCCCCTAAAGACTAAAAGTACTCAATGCTTACATTTGCATAGAGAATGCACACAGTGTGCAGAGAGGGTTTCCCTAACTTTGCCAAAATGTTACACGTTCAGAGGTACTCCTTTTAACCACTGTTTGTCATACGTTTCAGACACATTGTCCTTGTTATTTCAAACATGGATTCTAGCCCTTCATACTGAAGTCATTTTTTGATTCTTAGATCGTGTATGGAGTTTGGCCTCATTCCTCTTTCTCTCAATCTGTTAACTTCTGTGAGGGCTTTCTCGTACTAAACAACTGTTTCTTTATCAAGTGAGCCTCGGTTATGTAACATAGCAAGAGTGGGAAAGCAGCAGGATATTGATGATGATGTTACGTGAGTAACGAGAATGAAGGCTTTTGGGCCCTTGGATCCCATTCCACTCCGTGTAGTGCCGAGCTCTGTCCAGCAGAGAGCAAAGCGGCTCCAGCGGCCTCAGCCGCGGCCGCTGTCGGCGGGTCCCGGTGACCGTCCCAGCCCTTTGTGCCGCCTGCATGTGCGCTGAGGTCTCAGTTTGCTTTTCTGTCCCAACTCCCTACTAGAACTATAAGTGGCAGTCCAAAAGAGAATAACTGTAGCTTAAATGTTCATCTTGAGAGCTGGCCTATAGACAATGGTCCTGGACTACTCCTGATACTCTGGTTATGTGATTACCTGGCTGCTGTGTTCAAACTAATTTTTAACAGCCTTGTTAAAATTTCAAAACCTCCTGTCACATGCTTTTTTATTATATAATATTCTGTACTCCATACTCTTAACAGACAATGATTTCAAAGAAACAGATTTAGTTTCTTCAGTGCAAAGTGATGCCTACCCAAAGAACCAACAACTGCGAGCTTACCACCAGAAAATTGATACAAACTTAGGTGAGTGAGGAAACTGAAGCTGTTTGATGTCGTACAATTGTGAATTTTTGCAAAATTTGATGATAATTTTAAAAAAAACTTGCTTGTATTTACATTTCAAAACTATCCTTCATAATGTATCAGTTTAGACCCAAATATCTTAAAGCAATGCACAGCTTTTGAAATACATGTTTTGCTAAAAATTGCTAAGAATTGAAAGGCACCAAATAAAAAACTGCCTGTTTTCTAACCCAGGGTTTTGGAGAAGAAGGAATCCTGCTAGTGTCCATTTAGATAATATGTGTTATAGCCCTTTGATTCCTTATGGTCCCTTTCTACCCTGACAGATGAGATGTCTTCTGGGCTGAGTCGCCTGAAAAGCCTTGCTCTTGGCCTGCAGACTGAAATAGAAGAGCAGGATGATATGTTGGATCGGCTCACAAAGAAAGTAGAGACACTGGATGTCAACATTAAAAACACTGATAGGAAAGTGCGACAACTTTAAAGGATTTTTAGAATTTCTTTTGTCCGGTGTTGGTTCATCCTGAATGCCTTGTCTCAACCAATATCTTAAAGAAAATCTTGGGCAGTATCTGTTTCTCTTTTTCTTCTGCCGTGTTACTGGTTTTGTTGTCATTAAAATTGCATAGTCTTAAGTCAGCACAATCCTTTACATTTTCTCTTAGTCTACATGGGAAAAGTGCATGTGGAGTAAAATCTCTCAGCATTGGGTCAGGATGCCCTGCTCAGTTGTGTCATGTGCACAGAGGAATTTGCATTCCACAGAGCTGCAGTGTACTTGGCCTGGGAGCTGTGATGAGAAAAGGAACTGCATTTTTGCCTCTGTTTTGGGGAGGGGGCAGGAGGAACAGAATGTGCTGCTTTGTTGAGAACAAATGTTGCTGATTCTGTTTACCTGCAGATATGTTAAATTCAGAAAAAAAAATGCTGATTTCCAACTGTAAAAATATTTTTAAGTGACTGTTCTGCAGCATTTCTGGCCTTAAGGAATGAACTGTTCTGTGGAAGTTGTAAAATATCAAGGGTGTCATGCAGTAATGGTAATATCCTGTGTGTGTTCCCTTTTCTAAGATGAATTTGCCCAAATTTGCACCCTTAGGAAAGGGTGCATCCACAAATTGTGGGTTTTATGTTTGGGTAACTAAATATTCTTGCCTTTACAGTCTTGTCAGTAAAGATCTCTAAGGGTGTCTTCTGGTCTGCAAGAAACGTTCATTGACGGTGTCCCAAAAAGTTTGGGTAACAAAATCAGAACTTACATGTATGTGCTCTTAAAGATTCTTTTGCAGAAATGGTCACCATCTGTTTTTAATTTTCTGCTCTTTTTCAGCTTATTCATTTAGGTGGTTATTTGAAAAAACAACTTCCATTTTAGAAATGGAGAGTTGTTCTGATAGTGCACAGATTGTAGAGATTGTTCTTTAGCATTTATTTCAGATGTGATTACAGATGGAGCAGATGTTGTGCTTTGCTAAGTAATGTGACTGTTAAGAAACTCCACTATGGTTCACATGCATCTGCGTTGGCTTGGCAGGTATGAATAGTTCCTGCAAATGAAGAAAAAGCCCCAAACCATATTTGAGTCTTCCAGATAGAATGGGGGCCTTTCACTTTGTTTTGTTCTTTTGTAAGGGTCACTGTGGAACAAAACAATCACAATTCTGGTCCAGCTTGGAGACATGACAGCGAGAACTTGTTGTCTGTCTTGAAAACAAGCAAGGTACTCCTGTTTGGAGAGGCCAAGGGACCTGTGTCAGTATTGGAACATCACAAGTGACAGTGTATGGCTAGGAAGAGATTGTTACTTCTTTTGAACTAATGCCACATTGCCTTATGAATTAAAGAAAGACTTTGGTGTTCTGGGCTATCAAGCTTGTCTCTTTCACGGATGTCACATTTGTACCCTCTTCGTTCCTTTTTCAAGGGATTTGTTACCTTGAGCTTGCTTGCCACAAGGTGCATCCAATTGTTAAGGAGATAAGAGAGATGGAGCCTTTCTTATTTTACTGTGTCTCCAGAAAGTTCACTTGTAGAAAAATAAATCACTAAAAAAGTTACACTTATTGGACATAGTATTATGGAAAAAATACTATTTCTGGCATACTGGGAGGGTTGAGTTGTGAATTAGATTTAAGGTGAGCCTCTGTTTCCTTTGTTACTGATGGCATTGATTTCAGTCCCCACCCAAAAAAATCTTTTTTTGGAGGGACATTAAACTTCAAGACCAATTGAGTACCTTTAATTGCTTTTTAATTTTTCAGTTTGTATCATTTATGTGCATTAAGAATTATAAACAGCCTATTAATAAATCATTCTACTATTTGGGTTTATACCACGATTAATTATCTTACTCTGTTAGAATATTTATTAATTATATGATTTGATGTCTCAAGAAAGTTGATACATTTATTTAGTAAATTATACAGTTGTTAGTATTCATATGTTAAGTACCTCAGTGAAGGAAGATCAAAATTTTGATTATACCTGGTTTTGTTTCTTATTTGTTTTAATAACACTCCTTTTAGTGTGAAATCTGCCTTCACCTGTAAGCAACTGCGTCACAACTCAGTCTTTGCTAAAGTAAGACCGATGGCAAGGATGGACATTGAGACTTTCTTGACTAAGTTATGGCAAATGGAGGAAGAGTGTCACTGGAGGATCTGGTTGTGTTACGTGTAGTAAGAATTCTGGAGCTTGAATCCAAGCAAAACCCTTTGATTTACAGGTGAAGTGTGCTGCCTTTCTGATGTAAGCTATTCCATTTTTAGTCTAAATTATTTCACAAAATTAACTCAAGTTTTTGAGCAAATGTTTAGTTGTATTGGCCTTATGAAACATTCAAAGCATCCTAGATATCTTTGATGCCTTTAAAAACACAGGCAGGGACGGGGAATAAAAACCAAATCCCTATTTCTGCTTTGGGAATAAAAAATAAATCCCTTTTTGTGCTTTGAGAATGCCATGATCCAAGCAGAGTAGAAACCCAGGATCTCAGCCATGTGGAATCTATACAGAGGTCTGAGTCCTCATGTCTTCTAACAGTCCCTCACTAATGTATGCCTGCCTTTGCTTAGGTTTTCTTGCTCTGTTATTTTGTTTGGTTTTAATGGCCTTGTTTTAAAGGATCATTTCCCACACTGGGTTTCTTTTGCAGGTGGAAAAAGATGGTGCCTGGATATAAAAGAATATCTGCTGCAAACTGAATTGCTTGTCTCTGCTTTCATATTGATTTTTAATGATAACAAACTTAAATCTAAATGACATGAGGAGACACCACTATTTTATAATAGTAATGATGTTTTTTATCTCTTGGAATGACTTTCCATCCTACAGGAAAAGAAAATTGGAAGGAAAATAACCACATGATTTTTGCTTGTCCAGGAAATGCCATTTTGCATGTCTTATGAAAGATTTACTTCAGTGGCTTTTCTTACTGTTTTCTGAGCTGGAGTTTTATTTATTTTTGGATACTGTTGAAAAACTTTAATTGTGTAGAGTCCAGGACTTTCAGAAGAAGTTTTATTTGCACTCATGTGCTAACTTTTTATAAAATAAATTATTTTGCCTGCATATTCATTTTGGCATTAAGCTGGTGTTCTTGCAGCAAAATAGCTCTGGTTAATTTTAGTGGCTTGGGTAGAAGTTTAATAAGGTCAGAAGAAGATGGCAAAAAAAACATTTTAAGTATTCTTTATAAAAGGCAATTTGCCTGTTTCTCAAAAAGTTTGCTAATTAATTTTGAAGAGATCTTAAACACTGGGAAGTGGCATATACCCTTCATAACACAGAGTTAAAATTCTAAAAGCAGCAAGGAAAAAGAATGGGAATAACCAGTATCTGATGACTAGACTCCTAGGTGTATTTGATTTTTAAATTTCCTGTGCATTGAATTAAACCTTAATTACATAACAGCTACATAACAAATGATATGTAGCTGAATTTTAGTCTATACTACAGAGATTTTTTTTGCTGTGCTGAGCTGTAGTGGCCCTACTGAAATCGTTGGGACATGATGATGTCAGGGGTTCTTTTAATGTGTGAAATTCACCTGAAATATTTTCCTGCCTAGTAGTTTTTGTGAAGTGATGTCATTTGTTTAATGGTGAAATAGAAAATACTTCCAACCAGTCTGCCTTCTGAGCAAACATTTTTGTAGGCATTTTTACAAGCATAACATCATATGGAGGATATATGTTTGTTTTTCCCTTGAAATATGTAGGACTTAATTTTCAAACCACAGGTAGTGATTCTTTGTGTCTATGGCTTTTTAAAATAGAACTTTAATTCTGTGCCGCCCATATATAATGCTTTTTGTACAAGTCAAATTGCATTATCTTTTATTTAAATGCTAAACTGGACTGTAGCTCAGCAGTTTAAGAGATTGAATGGAATTAATGTTGAATGGTAAGAGAGTCAATAAAAGGTGCTTATTATTAATGAAGAATTGTTGCATTATTTCCATTTTTTTAAATTACAACTTTATTGATGCTCTTCCCCCATTATATCCATTAAAATGCAGGACCTACTCTATTAAGTTTGTACCAGCATGGACATAAGTTTGCAGCTGACGAGTTTTGTTTTCTGAGAATGAGAGTATGGCATTTCTATGTTATTCTTGAGTAGATTCTCTTAGATCCTGAGAGAGGAAGGTAACCCAGCATTTATTTTTGCAAAAGAATTTATTTGTGATGATAGAAGAATTCCAGATGTTGCTTAAAAAGTAACCTTGCCATAGTGTTTGGTATTATCAGGAATATCCGTAACTGGATATATGCATGAACAGGGGGCAGGTGAAACAAGAGCAATGCAAAAAAAGCTACAAACCTTTTTGAAAACCTTGTATTTGTGGGGTCCCCAATTTGGCAATTGTAGAAAACTCGTAAATGTCTTGGCCTTCAGGTAAGTTCTTACTTGTATGTGAAGGGAGGAATTTGGCTTCTGAATTTTTTTTGCAGTAGAGTTTATTTTTTTTGATACTGTAAAGCAGAGTTGCAGAAGCGCTATTTATTACAAAATCTCTGAAAAACGGAAAGTTAATAGACTGACAGATTTTTTAAAAAATTCAGATAACTTTGGTTTGTTGCCTTTTTTGCTGAGAGTTCTTCAACAAATGGGAATTTAGAGCGCTTCCATCTCTGCACTTAATTGTTGCATATAGAAAAATCAAAATAGTACAAAGAGCACAGTAGGAGATGATGAGAATGGAGCAGTGCAGTGGATTCTGGATGTCTGCTAGGAATATTAATAGTTTGCTAGCTCTGCTGGCATGAGAATCAGTTTCAGAGTCTTAGGGGTTTTTCTCACGTAGCTGTTTATGGCTAGTCAGGCATTTCGACTCTTTGTGTTTTCTCAAGGACTTCCATGCTTACAGTGCAGTCCCTGCCCTGCTGAGGAATGAGTGAGGAAGGGGAGGTAAAGGATGCTTATCCAAGTATGTAACACCAAGGCAGAGCAGGGGCTGTTGGAATGAAGGACCCCATAGTTCTGCCTGAAGCAGTCCCTGACAAAAGACGTTTGGCTTTAAGAGGGAGTTCTGCAATTTTCATTTCATTTTGGTAGGTTTGTTGGTTTGTTTGCTTCCATATAAATTTATTAAAAATTCCCAAACTGGGAAAATATGAAGCACAACCCCACTGGGGCTAGAACAGAAGGATTGGTAGGCTTTAGTTGAAAGCAAGCAGGGAGGTACACCCGGAATAAACAGGCTGCCAAATCAGGAAGATCCCTGAATGTCAGGCACGGTTTACTAAGTACAGTGACTGCAGCCCTGCCTCCACTATAAAAAGTCTAGATGAACTGTGAGTTGGCTGTTGGCAAGGCAGAACCTTCTAGAAAATGGGCTTCCAGCTCTAGCTGAGACTATTTTGTGGAAAACAGTGGGCCTCCTTGGCATCTCCATGCAGGATGGCTCCTTTTCCTCCACATTAACTGTAAATCTGCTCTCTCTGTTAATAGACAGCAGTCACTGGCCAGTGCTGAGCTCTACCCCAGCTCTACTCTGCAGAGCTGCAGAATTTCTGTTGCATGAACAAACCTTTGGCCAGCCCTGGGGTGTCTCACAGCCTGCCACAGTCAGCGAGGGCAGCAAGAGTACAGTGTGCCACCAAGGCCATGCACGTGTGCCACCCACCATGTGGGCATTAAACCTCCAGTGTAGAAAGATGAGAGTTAGGAATGGGTATGTCAGGTGCTGACAGCCCTGCAGTGGGAGCCACTGCCCAAAAGAGTTTATGATTTCAGATCCAGCATGTTAGGGCTCTTGGGGAGAATTACACAGTTTGTCCTCCTTTGATTTTACTCCACAAAATTTCTTACTGACATGTATTTTGTAAACTGGGTAGAGTCTGCTTTCTTTATTCCTGGCTTCTAATCTCTCCCTACATTTAAACAAGTTATTAAATCAGTTACCACTGAACATTTCCAATGTCTTTTCCAGTTTCTTTCTGGTTCTTTCGTCCTTTAAATTCACCCAGAATCGACCTATGGAAAAGAAATAGCTAAGAGAAGAGTTTTTTCTTCAGTATGCCCTCATTGATGTATTGATTTTGCCAGTTCTAATTGAGTTGGAATTATGTAGGTAGTAAAATCTGCCCTACCTGCCCTACTATTTGAGCAGATTTCTGTTAGAGATTTCTGTGCTGTTTATTTGCATGTAATGTTTGTTGACTGTTTGGGTGCCTTTGAAGAAAAATTCGTGCAGGGATTGCCTTGTGTGAAGCAACTGCAAAGGGTGGTGATGCAGCCTGCTCTTGGCTCCCAGTAAGATCCATGGTCATGTCAGTGCTGGGTTGCTGCATACCAGTGCTCCCAAACTCAGGTCTTGAAAGTCAATTTCATGGCCCTATTTTCACCATTTCCTTGTGCCTGGATTGGCCAACCTGTTTACATCTTGGCACTGATCCTCTTGGATGATGATGACAGGATGTTCCTTCCCTCTTTGAGTGAAGCCTGGGCAGAGAGGCAGGCAAAAAAATCCAGCAGTTCGGTATAAATAGGTCATGTAATGAGGCAAAGGAAACCTAATTGCATCCACCTGCCCATGGAGAAAGCTTTGTTAGGAACAACATCAGCATTTTTCCTCCTGGAATAAAGCAAATAGGATGACAAGGACTGAATGCCCAAGGACCTATTACTTGTAATTTGACTGTTGTGGAAAGCCAAGAACTCTTAAAAGGCAAGATTTTGATGGAGACTCAGACAATTCCAGATTATTTTCCACCCTGAAAATATATAGGCTGCTAACAGCACTGCAGAGGAGACCTGTGAGTCATTTTATTCATTGTGCATTGTTGTTACAGGCTGTTGACATTTCTGGCATTTATTTTTATTTCCAAAGCTCCACAACAGTCATACAGCATGGATAGGAGCTAGCAGGGTTTGTGGGTGCCTTTGAGATCCTCCCCACATGTGCTCAGAATGCAAGGCAGGTGCAGTCAGTGACAATGCAGAACCCACTTTGCGACAGCCAAACTGCCACTGCCACCTCCCACCTCTTCTCCACGTGCTCCCTGTGCAGTGTGACTGAGACAGGCAGAAAATATTCATCAGTACATACTGTATCACAATATGGAGAAAAGGGGTTGAGGGTTTTTTTTCCTAAATGATGTAGTTGAATAATTCAGTGATGGGTTAATTTTTGTTGAATGACCTAAAACTGAATAGCAACATTAAGCAAAGTGCAGGTGAGAAAACAAGCTCGTAAGGGGCCTCTTATGAAGGTACTAACTGTATTGAGACACAGAAAAACTCTGGCATGCCCTGAACTGGTATTTGTGGCACTGCAAATGTAGCCTTGTTCTCAAGACTTAAAAATACTTCTAGATACAGAAGTGCTTTAGCAGCTCTGATTTGTGCCTTTCCTAATTAAGTGTCAGAGTCTTCCCAGTTAAACCAAAATATCACTGGGACCCTTTCTGCTGGATGACAGCAGAAAATACTGAACATCCCTCTGCTTTTTATGCACATGCTTCCTCTTAATGCTCACTTGTATTAATTTGAAGAATATGCTCCCATACCAGTACTATTTTCAGAAGCCCATATAAGTTGTAGTCCTGCTCATCTATCTGATCTTCATTGCTGACTTTGGAAAGTTATTTTCCTTAGCCATATCCCTCAGCAACTTCCCATGCCATCCAAGCAAGACATTCATTACTGAAACTTGTGTGATGTAATAATTTCCTGGCACAATAATTCCAAAACATGTGGGAGGAAAAACGGAGAAAGATTTTTTCCATCTCCAGGTATTTATTTAACTGCATGAATCCTTGCTCTTGACTCTTGAATGGCTTTCTGTTGAGCTGGATTTCAACTGCTTGTCAAGTGCTTGTCAGAGAAAGACCTTCATCCTTGCAGCCAAAGGTGAAGGGAGGGAAGCTCATTCAAAGGAATCTGATATACCTGATTGCTGTAGCATTTACAGCTTTGGATTTCTGGATCTGTTTTCTTTTCCACAATCTCCGTAAGTTAAACAAACCCTTTTTTTTTTTTTTTCAATCACCTGCTTTACTAATCAGTGTTTGAAATGTAATAGTGAGGCCTTACTCTCCACTCACACCAGCTGTGCTGGGTTTACCCTGGCAGCCTGCCAGGAGCCCAAGGGCTTCACCCATGCCCAGGTGAGGTAGAATGCACAACCAAAGCAGCTCTTCTGTGCCACAGTGTGACATAGCCCCACATGGCTGGTTTCCATGTGTTACTGGACACCAGCAGCTACTGGCAATGACAGAGCAGTGGGGTCTGGGTGCATGAAACAGTAAGACACTGGAGCCTTAAATTAGGAATGTACTTATTTAGGTAATAGGTGTGTATTTATGTTAAGCACCACATTAAAACCATTAAGCTTCCTTGTATCTTTGCAGTTGGCCACATGTAGATGTACTGCTGAGTCAGCCTGGCTGAGTAATGACCCCAGTAGATCTCTAGGGAATGTCTCTGCTTCCTCATGTGTCTCAAGTGTCATGATGGTTATAAATGAAGTCCCATATGTCTCATTTAATAAACAACAAAGTTAATATTTAGCAGCAATTTTAATTAAATATCAAGTTTATAAGTATATAGAAATATTTGGCAGTGATTTTTTAAGTCTGATTAAGGTTCTGATAAGGCATAAGCAAAATCAGCTGGGGTACGGGGAGGGTTTCTTACCCTACCTCATGTACGAAACAAAGCAATTCGAACTAAACTTACATACTATATGCTAATACATATTCATCAGTGTTTCCCGTAAATTTCCTCCTATTTCTGATTTTAAACATCTATGTCACTGTACTTCACGGCGCATGCTTCACTTGTTGCTAGGGGTTCTTCTGTCTTCTTTTGGTGGTCTTTTGGATGAAGGCTCATAGTCTTCCTCGTTGTCCTCTGGATAACCTTACAGGTTACGTGTGCGTACTAAGTGTTGTGTTATGTAAGTAAGCATTATGTTCCAAAAAATTAACCTTGCATTTCGTAGGGAAAAACCAAAGCTTCAGATCTTACAGTTGAAACTGTCCCAACTTTGTCCATCTCAAGGTCGATTCTGTCTTGAGACAGTACTTATCTCAAAACTACATTCTGTATCCTATTTTTACATGTAACATCTGCAAAAAAGGCGGGCGGGGGGGGAATCTGCTTTGTAACTAATACTAATTCATTCATCCTTTTTTTAAAATATAACTATTATTTTCTAAAATATTGATATAGTTACTGATGCAATTTGTCACACACACACAAACACACACACTTTGATTAGAAGGCATGAACTAAAACTCTACTTTATTTGAAAGTCTGACTCTAATATATAGTATCTCTAAAAAGGCCAGGGATTGGGGGAGAAGGTTGACGCCTCTCCCCATCCCGTTGGTCAAGACAACTGTCCATCAGCTGTCCATATCTCTAAGACAAAGAATGTAAACTATCTTGAAACTACAATAACATTGGCCAGTGTTTACAGACCAGAGGGTGAGAAAGAACCCAAAACATGAAACTGAAACAGAAGAGAAGGCTGAAAAAATCAGGGCAACAGTTACAATCGTGTTAGCACGAATCATATCCATTTATCCCAGGATTATGAAGCTGATTCCTGTAAGAACAGTTTTTATTTATTTGAGAGAATCATAATTCCAACGTACTTTTCCCTGGAGTAGTGATAAATAAAGGCATTAGATAACATTTCAAGATACTTTTGTAAACCCTCTACCATCTTTTCTTGTACCTGCCCAAAAGTATAAAATGAACAGTCAAGAGAAGGAAGAGAACTTCTGATGAGTCTCAGATGCACTATTGTCCAATTGCTCAGTCATTTGTAGGCTATATAGTACAACATAATGTAGTTTAACTCTCGTCAACTACTCTGCTGTTTTAGTACCTCTGTAGTACGGAATGAGTGGAAGATTGCCAAGTAAGGGGAAGTATGTGTGTGAACAGCCGGGAGGGATAATACAGAAAGCTGCTGGAAAGAGGCAATTAAAGGCAGCATTGAGATATCATGAAAAATAGACAATATTGAGCCTCACCAGAAATAGCAACATAAACAGCAGCTACAGTACTGTGAAGTGAACTTTGCTGTAAATAACTGCATTTTACAGAAAACAGATGGATTATAAAGTCTGTGAGCAGACTTGTAGAAAGCAGTTTGGTCTTCAGGAACACCCATGTTGATGTTTGGCATGTCCTCCTGGCCTAAAGGGACAAAAGGTGGCTTCTTCCTGCTGTTGTACTTGTATTTACAGAGTCTGGGGTGGCTACAAAGTTGGATTCCATGCAAGCCAAGTAGAGCTGAAAATAATTCTGCATGTCATATGTAACTATGAATGGAGATGACAGAGGAAGTGATATGTAAGATCAGCAGTGTAATAGATGCTGCCTTGTTGGTTTGTAACCCAGCAGCTGAGGAGGTAACACACTGGTGAATGCATCAGCAAGCCCTGCCTTCACCAGAGACCATGCCCATAGCTTACCACGGCCTTGGCATCACCAGCAAATCCAACCACATCATTTTTTGACATAAGTGGGCAGACTAGGAAAGGATAGACCATTCCAAAATGTTTATATCACAAGTGAGAGTGGATTCAGGCTGCATTTTAATCCTATGGCCTAGATCTGACTACCCTTGTTTTGGAATAATTGATCAAAAAGCTCAAGAGTTCCCTGTATACTACCATTTATTCTGCTATTTTGCGGCCTTCATGAAGGAGTATGACCAGTCACAGCCCAGATATAGCAAATCAAGCTTCTGTTTGCAGACACAAACTTGGCAATATGCATTAACTGAACACAGTTCTTGCATCAGGCAACACATCATGCGCTGTCTCAGTCACATTCTGAGCTAGAAGAGAAATATGCACATATTTAAAGATCTTTGGGATCCATGAAAGTGCTTATTCCTTAACACTAAACTTGTTTCTTTCAATTCTTAAGTTTGCCTCTTTCAGCATGACCAAAGAAACGAAAGAAGAGCTGTTTATTATTAACATGTTTCAGTCTTCATAAAATGGGTAGAAACACACAAAGATGACCCACTTTTGGTGTGCTGTAGCTTGAGCCTTACTCCATCCAGAATTTTAAGCACTAGACTCTGGTTGAGCTGGAGCAAATGACTTGTGGAGAGCTAAGATGAAAGAGGGAAAATTCTGGCACTGGGGCTAGAAATCAACCCTTTGCTTCCTGGATGTAGTATGGCTTGGTGCAGAAAGAAGGAGGCAACTAAAAGCTACTCCATAACAACCTTCATATATTCTTTTTGAAATTAGTACTTTATTAGATCACATTTTTCCATAAGGACCCAAAATCTGCAAAGAAACATGACAGACAACTAAATGCTAAATAAATTGTTTAGCTAGCACTTTGTATGCTTCCCCTTTTATTTTTTGTGTTTGCTTGAGATACATATCTAGAACAGTACAGTTTGCCAAAAGTGTGATGTAATTTTTTATGTTTCAGGGCATCGCTCAGGCCTTTAGAAAAGTAGAAAGTACCAAATATTCTTTAAATTCAGGAAGATCTTTCTAAAAAGATTAATTATACCCTAAAAAACAGCATTGTAAATTCGTTCTGGTGCTTGTTAAGGCCTCTGCACAGGTTTTCTCCCTTTTTTCAACATCCCTCACACAAGTAGCGTCAGTTACACTGAAAGCTCTGGCATAAAGGGGCACGGCTGTCTTCATCTTGTGACATCTAAATTCATTCCAGTGCCAGGGTTGCAAAGTGCTCAGGTATTGCTTCTGCCTAGTAGGCACTGAGCATTAGTAGGAATTTTTTTTTCGGTAGACATTTCATTATGAGGACTTTCAGCACAATAAACCTGTGCTTGCCTACATTTTATTCCATCTCAGCCATCTTGCTTGTTGTCAGTAATTTAAATGGTAGTAAATGTGTGACGGATGTGTTGAACCTCTCTGGGAAATATCTTTGTGTTGTGTTTGTATCTTGAATATTCTAGTTAAGACTGAAGTTCCAGAAAAGCCAGTCTGTTACATTCAGGTTGTATATGTCATTAAGAAGCAAGAAGTGCAGAGAATGTCCATTAAAACCTGTTCCACAAACAACTCCAGACAGAGAAAGCCAAAAGTGAAAAAGAAAATGAGGGTGACTTTTATCTTCAGCATCCTGAAGTCCTACAAGCTGATAGAAAAAAATCCAAGGCCTTTGTGTTACATAAAACAGCATTACAAAAACCTGTTTTTGAAGGGGAGAACACAGTTCAGAAAATAATGGTATTTTTGGAAGAGAATTTCTGAACCTATATTTAAAGCTAATGCAGACAAATGTACAGATTCATATAAAAGCAGGAATTTGGGCATAAGGAAAGGGAACAAAAATATTTCATGAACAATAAAACTATTTCAAGAAGGTATTGATCTTGGTCAGAGATTTTAATTTTTTTCATGATTTGCACTGATTGCTTCATAGATTTGCCAATAAAGGCTGGACTCCCACTTCAGCCATTCCTTCTAAATAAAAGTCTCTCCATTCTGGCTGCCTGTTTTCATAAAACTTGCTGGAATCCAGTATCTTTGAGCTTATTCCTCTCCACCACATATGGTTGAATTTGGACAATGGTTTCAAAACTGACTGTGGTGGGGAAAAGGAAACAGGCCAACATAGTGAAAGCACATTCATAAAGACTCACTTCCTTCTGAGGATGCGGGGAATTCATAGATGATGAATTTAGAGAGTACTTCTTTGCAGGAGTAGGAGAAATATATTGTAAATACCCTTTAGAAAATAAAAAGACTGTTTACCATCCGTGTGGTTTACCACTATATTTTAAACTATAACTCGGTTTCTGCTTTTCTTGGCTTCATTCCCTTTCCTGGATAATATAATAATGTTAAGAAAATGAACACTGAGGTTTTCCCTCTCAGGAGTCTATTTCAAAGGAAATAGCTAAAAGACCCTAACAGTCAATATATTCAGCATTTCTGAAATCACCCTATTAATCTGCAATTGGACAACATTGGCCTTGCTGTAGGACACTCGTGATAACCAGCAGACCCCTCCAGGTCCTTTTCAGCCCCTTCTCATTCCCTGTTTATGCACTAGTTCTGTTCCTACATGGTAACTAAGGATCAGATCCTTTAGGCTGAAATTTTACTTGGTCTATATATAAACATAGCTTGGTTTCTGTCATTCCAAACCTAGTGAAATTAGCAAGAGATGCTCCCTGTATTTATATGGGCTACCTCATATCTTGCCATTGCTCATATATTCAAAGAACACATTCAGTCTCTACCTGCTTGATGAATGAGCTGCCAGAGAAAACACACTGGAGGAATTCAGCTTCTAAAAAGGTTGGTGTAGGATGCAGCCCTGATGCATCTGTCAGGATTTTGAAGACAGATGTTGACTCCCCTGCCCTTTATCCAGCTTTGCGTCACTGACCACTACACCCGTTTTTACAAGGCTGGACTGGAGGAGTTGCAATTTCAGCTAAGAAACTGCCATGCAAGGAATTCAGCACTGGTGTTGCAAAGCCTGAAGAACACCAGTGTCCAGGGAGGAGCAAACAACTCTATGAATGCACAGACAGCATCAATGTTGGTGTCCTGCTTATGGATAGAAATAGCTCCTTCAAATGGAAATGCTCCTGGGAGGCAAGACAAGCATATTGTCTGCACATTGCAAGTAAACTGTGTATCACCATGGCATTCTCTGTGGGGAACCTAAAGACCTCCAGCCTGCACTGCTACTGCCTCTAGACACTCCTGTTCACTTTGACATTAAATGCTATCAGAATCTGCTGATGGAGATGATGGAGAGATGGAGATGACAATCTCCAGCAGAGCTTTCATGTGCAGGGAATACAGAATGGGGCTTCACATACTGAACTAAATTCATAAAGTGACCTTTATCAAGAACACGTCAAGAGTAAAATTCACCATAACAGGACTGTCTTGAAATGCTAAGCATGTAAAAGACCATTTTCCTGTCAAAGAATGAATTAGGCATTAAACAATTATATGTTAAACAACTCTGCAACATAATCTTTACGTTTCAAATAACTTCTTCAAAAACATTACAATTTTTACCAGCCTGCTCTCAGGAGCTGGCACAATGACTTACAAATACCACAGAAGAAACTCATCCAGAGGCCCAGAGTGCTTTGTATGACCCAGAGTTACGCATTCAGTAAGAACAGATGGAAAAGGGTAAGTGAATTCCAGGCAAAAAGTGCATTATTTGAATGTAACTTTGCAGTAAAATGAAGGCCTGTGGGACATGTACAAGGAGTCAGTTCTGGATGGGACACAATGCTAGAAGACAGTTCTTGACTCAGCAGCAAGGAGTTTGTTGGAGGGAGAGAGAAGAGACAGACGGGAGGGAAGGAAAGGGGTAGACTCCGCCGTCTCCAGGAGACAAGCTGGAAAGAAGTCCAAGGAGCAAGGGTGTGGTTTGAAAAACAAGAAATACAATTTCAAACTAGATTCTGAAGCAAACAGAGCAGTCAGTGAGGGCTTTGAGATGCATGAAATGCAAATTTTCTCCACGAGAGACCGAATCAGAACTTTAGGAGTTGTGACACTCTGTCATTGCTGCACCAAAACATCTTTGTGCTGTGACTGCTGATCCTGCATTCCTAAGGTTTGCATTTATGTTAGGCAAAACGTTGATGCTCTGACAGTGCCAGGCAGCATTTAGCTGAGAACAGATGTGGATCAACATCCTGCATTCAGTGCTTTGTTACATGCAGTAGCTCTCCAGCAGTTTGCAGTGATCATGCACAAGGATGTGCAAGTCCAACCCACAGACTCCTTGTTTCTTGGAGCTGCATTTTGAGGAACACTCCAAGTGTTTGGGTGTTCCCACTCAAGCAGGTCTCCTGTGGTGGATTCTTTCTCATAGAAGCCAGGTGTGCCAGTGACTTTTTAAAATTCTTGTATCAAAACAAGAAAGTGGCTACACATTTGGAAATTGAACACTTGTGTAGTTAACTACACATAGTAGTGATTTGAATGGATATTGTTGAGCAAGAACCTGAGAGAAATATTTAAGAGAAATGCACATTGCTTTCTTTTTCAGTGAGACTTCCTTGGCTGATTCTGTGGGAAGAAGACTGGGAACATACATACAACATTTTTCTATGTAAATAACAGCCTCTCCAATACAAAAATATGGTTCTTCTCAGGGCTGTTCTCAAACATTGGAAAAAGAGCATCAGGCTGCCATCCATAGGATGAACCAGAAACCCAAATATTTGGATGAGAGCAACTTCTAAAAAAAAATAGAGAAACATTTACCAAGTGCTTTTCCATTTGCATTAATAAAGGATTGTAGGGATTACACCCTACTCAGCTGCTGAGTGCTGTGACTCTGCCTTGTATAAAGGAGCAGGGGAGTAGCAGTCAGCTGATCACAGGGGCACTAACACAGCAAAACATTAGACACCTTTTACATTCCCTTTCAACAGACTATAGACTGTAGGAAAAATACCTTTAATAAGGCCAGTCATACCGTTTCATTGAAACCCCAAACTAAATATAGAAAACAAAGTTAAAGGACTCGGTTAAAACATCAGTGCACACAGCTGACAGTACAGAGGTCAGTTTCTTCAGCTGCAGAAACTCAGCAGGCTGCAGAGGGGAGAAAAGATGGCAAAATACTTTTCCTATTTTCTTGATTTGTGCCAAAATGTCTTACACTCAGCTCACTTTTCAGAGCCAATTACACTTGCAAAGAATCCAACCCTTGGGATCAGCAAAGCCAGGTCTTATAAAGGACAGACATTTAAACATAGACTAGTGCAAAGAAGGTACAAATGAGAAACACATCAGCAGACAGGAGTGTGGCAAAGCACTTTTACATAAAGTGAGATACTTCTTTTATTACAGAAATTATGGAATGTTATAATTAGGAATTGGCCAGCTGGGAGTGGGCACGAAGGATTGTATTATTAAAATTGGAGAGAGAAATATAACAGATCTTTAATTTCAATTATTCTTTTAAAAAGCCTCAGTTTCCTTAGCCAATGATCTTTCCAGTTCAGGCAGCAGCTTAGTGCTAGACTACTAAGATTCCACACAGTACACAGTGACTTTTGTGCATTTGTAATTCTTAACAATAAAAACATCACAGAGACAGATCTGTTGCTTCTTTGTCACAATTTTCTTTAAAATATTAATGATATAAACTATATATCATAACTATGTACACTACTTAAGAGGTACTACTTAATTTGTACAACAAGTGATGAAAGTATGTGGCTTTTGGGAATTTTTTTAAGAAATACATATAAATTAGCAAAAATAGGAGCTCTAGATGTAATTAATTAGCATCAATAAACTGAATGTGGCAGGGGGAAGTTGACAGAACAAGCTCACTATATCAATGGGCTGGTGACAGATACATCCTGATGTCCCACTGGAAGTCTGTGTCTGCAGCACTGCTGACTTGCCCTCATTTAGAAACTCATAACCCACCAAAATTAAACAAATCTACAGAGCAGATGCTACTCAAACCCCTTTGGACCACATAAAGAAAAGTCGTCTCCACTTTACCTCCAGTTTTTCTTTGTTCTTTTGAGAGACCAGACCTTGGTGCATTACCCCAATCTTGAGTCCTCTGGGCAGAGCTACAGATCCCAGATTTCTGCAGGGATGGGGCTTTAGCAGCATCTCATTCCTAGCTACCTGCTTAATGGGCTGTTCAGGGTTTCCTCAGTCCACTGTAGCCAATTCTTCACCAAGGGATCCCCATGGCTGCAGCTTGTGACCCTGTGTGCCAGTAGGAACCCAGGTATCTCAGCAAGCCATGCCTATGATACCTTCGGAAACTTAACCCAGTTTTGGTAATTCCCAACTCCATGTATTAAAAATGAATGAGGTTAAGTAAAAATAATGAGGTTTTTAATTGTAATGTATATGAAATTGTTTTAACCTGCCTTCTGATTTTGAGTCTTCAGGGGTCCCTTATTTGGCTTTGTATTAGAGTTTCTCCTATAATCTTGTGTTTCTCAGAGCTGAGCTCTCTGGGAAAATGTGAACAACACAATGCCCTGGATAAAACTGCAGGAGGTAGCACCACTACAGCCATTTCCACCTCAAAGGATTACTGTAATTTAGGAGCACTATAATAGCACGAACATTAACTTCACCTTCCTCATCTAATGCTAATGGGCAGACTAGGAGTCAGAGTAAAAAAAAAAAAGGTGTTGAGGCATCTCTTGCATGTTGGATCCTTCACTTCTTGGTTATTTTATAGCTTCCAACCCACAATATCAACTCTTGGGGAAGAAGCCCTATTTCTATTTAGAAATTGAACAGGGAAGAACAATTGGATGGTTTTCACAGCTGGTAACTGGTCATAAATCTCCTCCACCTACCATCGGGTATGACTGCAGGGAGCAAAGCCCACATGGTGGTAGCGTGTTGGGCAAAGGGCAACCGTTTGACCCAGCCAGACCCCAGTGCCTGTGGGGTTCTGGGGCTGCCAAGGAGGAGGAGAAGGAGCAGGAGGAGGAGAAGGAGAAGACTCGCACTTTGACACAGCCAGCCACGACGGTAGATGCCGGGCAGGCGGCTCCCGGCTTCCAGTGCCCACCAGGCAGCTCCTGGGTGTTGCCCGTCTTACTTCTCACCCCTGGCGGGAGTCCCGGGGTGCTGAGGGGAGCATCGCCCAGCACCGCCGCGCAGCTGTGGGGAAACGAAGGAGAAGCCCTGAGGGTCGGTGTGAGGGCGGGGCGGGAGGGAACCCGGGGGG